>JAWZYV010011656.1:0-475806 GCA_038373885.1 Cheiracanthium punctorium
CATACTTTATTTTACACGGTATTGCTCTAAACCATAGGTTCCCAACGTGGGCGATAACGCCCCCTTGTGGGCGTTTGAGGCTTTCAGGGGGGCGGTAAAAGACCCAGAGAAAATTAGGGGGCGTTGATATGGCACGAAGGGGCGTAGGAAGATTAACCAAATGTAGTCTAAAAAAGACTTAAAAATTACGCTGATGATATTTTAATAAAAATACTTTTTAGTATAAGTAAGTTGCGTTTTGATTTTTCTCTGAAACTGTCAATTTATTTATTTAGAAAGTAACAGTTTATCTATTACTTCGTATCATCAAAACCCCTGCCTGTCCTTATAACAGTTAAGCTAAAACTTTTATTCCTCTTTTTTAAATGAAGAAGAAATTCAGTAGCGTTTCAATTCCAACAATATCATGTAGGACGACAGTTCTACTAGTGACGCAGCCAGCCCCAATTATTTATTTCAATAATTTAATTTATCTTTTGCGTCACGCTATCCAAAAGGGCAAGCAAAGTTTTCATATACATTGCACTCAGTTTGGTTACTATGACACTAACTAAATATTTACGTAAATTTTACTTGCCCTTTTGGATTGCGTGACGCAAAATATAAATTAAATTATTGAAATAAATTCATTTGAATACATTATACAGACTCAGTGAAAGTGTGATACATTTGACAGTGTATATCATAATTAAAAGCATTGCTTAAATGCGTATATCTTCTTTAGAAAATAAAACGAAAGTAACTGTAATGGAATTTAAAAACAAATCTTTAAAATTCTCAGCAGGGCGTCACTCAAAATTTGATATCATTATTTTTAAGACCCGTATTTAAAATTCATAGATCTATAAAGTAAAATGCTGCGTCACAAATTTTTAACCAGTTGAGGGTTTTTGCATGGGGTTCTATCTACTAGTAATTTTTTTTTTTTTAAATTTAATTCTTGTTTTCACCATGCATTATGTACGCTCTTGTTTCTCTGGAGAGGGAGGGGGGCGGTATTGAAATATTCACTAGAAAAGGGGGCACCAGTTCAAAAAAGGTTGGAAACCTATGCTCTAAACTTATCCATTAAGTGCCGACAGAGAATCTGCTGCATGTGTTTTTGGAAGAACCTTTTCTAAAAAAAAAAATCTATCAAGTAAAATCATGTTTGACCTTATTTGATCCTGAAAACTGTACAGAGTAGATAAAAGTGTATGAGTTGTTCTGTGTAGAATTGTCAGTTCTGTGTAGAATTCTTTATTCTGTGTAGGTTCTATTCTCACAATTCTGTGTAGAATTGTCTATTCTACACAAAATTATCTTCATGGGGGGGGGGGGGGGGAGGATCAGAACTACTGTGAAATCTCGGTGTAACAAACTTATAGGGACCGAAGATCAAATTATTGTTCTGAAAAATTTGTTCAAGGGAAATTTCATAATGATCTAATTGGTTCTCCAAAAGCTCTTTGCTACGAGATTTTACTGTAGTGCTAATGATTTTCCTTTTTTGGGAAATAGAAATAAATCTTTTACACGTTAATCTGAAATATTCGTAAAAGTGAAGTCCGCAGTAGCAAAACTTTTACTGAATGTTTGAATATGAACGAAATATATGATTCACATTTGGCTATGCATAGGTGATACAAGGATCAGTCAAAAAAATAGTTGCACTCCTTAACCCTTTAACGCGTAGTGTTCCCGCTCTGGAAACATCCAACTCTGAGGTTTTGACTGTTGCCAGTCACGAAGAATAGATTGGATTTCTATAAAAATAGTGGCGGGTGACCTAGCTCCACGAGAATCCTTTACTTTTTAGCACGTCATTTCCCGATTATTTTTAAACAGCACTGACATCTACTGAAAAGTGGGAGAATGCAAGAACAGCTGGATAGATTGCCCAATGCTGAAAAAAGGGCAGCCGTTGCCATCGCTCGACTTAACTACCAGCAAGAGGGCGGACGATCGAAACGTTCATCGCGTGCCACAGATCTAGAGACCTTTTTTCGACGACAGCTGGCTGTGCCCGGCGGCCCTTTTTTCAGCATTGGGAAAGGGTTGCGCTTCAAAGGGTTAAGAAAAAAAAAACAGGATAGACATTTTACAATAACTTTATTTGTATTTTAAAGTTCCGTGCAGAATCTACTTTTCAACGTAATTACCTCCGTTATTTAAACATTTGTCGAGGCGTGATTCAAGTTTTCTGATGCCTTCTGCAATGAAATGTCGTCCAATACCCGATAACCATGATTGGGTTGCAGCTTTCACCTCCTCATCCGAGTGGTATCGTCTCTTTGAGATTTCCTCTTTCATGGGACCAAAAACATGGAAGTCACACCGTGAAAGGTTTGGGCTGTAAGGAGGGTGGTGCCACACCTTTCACCGAAACTTTTTCAAAAGTTCGCTCGTTTGATTTGCGTTTGTCACATCAATTCGTGATATCTTGAGGTAATATTGCATTTCCCCCCATAAACTTCATGCAACTGCCGATAAAATTCACAGAAGTTACACCTTTTCGCCCACAAGAAACGAATCACCGCACTCACGCATCTCCAATTTGGATGCCACTAGCAACTGTCGAGACATGTTTACGACTGATTAGCGGACAAACCACACCAGTGTTCCCAACTCTCGAAAAATTTTTCTCCCTAAAGGTCCAACCAAAAACCCCTGAAATCCCTACAATTACTGGGAAATTCTCCTAAAAAAATTATTTTTATTACATAAATTACATAATCAATTATAAATATAATTATGTTTATTAATATAAATAATCAAATATCATCAAATTTATAATAAATTAGAAATTATAAATAAATAATAAATATCATTTAGCAACAATTTTTAATATTCCATATTAATAGTAACAAGCAACCGTACTAGATGTCACTAAGCCGCTATGTCAGAAATGAATGTGATTGGCTAGATTTAGTTATTTCTGAGCCTATAACATCACATCTTCATATTTTTCAGTTTAAAAAAAATGAATATTCAAAGTTTAAAAAAACCCTGAAAATACCCCTAAAAGTATAACACCCCTAAAAAAATCCCATTCGACTCTTTTAACCCCTAAATTTGGCGGGAAAACCCCTAAGTTGGCAACCCTGAACTACGAAAAAAATCATGTGATTTTGGTACAAAAGTACAAATAAACTAATTATGCTGGGCACTTAATTTTGGAACTGTCTCTTTACATGCTCCTATTAATTTATTTCAATTTGTGTACCAAGACTAAAAACAGAGTTTTTTTTCTTCGACATACACCCTTAAAACAGCCTTTGGCAGAAAAATTTTACGAAGGAAGGGGTGCAATTAACTTTCTGACTGACCTACATATTTTCCAGAAAATTATGTCGAACACGACACATGCACGCAGTATAGCTGAAAGTTTTTACAGCCGAAAGTCTCAAAACAGTAAAAAACAGTTCTTCAGAAATTTCGGTGCAGTGACTTTTCTTTATAACTGTGGTCTAAAAAATACAGAAAACCGTCTGCACTGCTTTAAAAATCTGAAAATTCTACCTTTCCTAGTTTCACATCTATTTTATTTTGCCATTTCTAACTGCAGGAAACGACTCGATTGGTGTATATAGATACAAATTTAAAAGCTGTCACAATAACGTCATAGTCCGAATGATTCGAAATTTTCGCGATTCATGAAAAAGCTTTACACAAAAAATGTAGTCGTAAAATTCACACCGCGGCATGCAACTGTGTACAAACGCGTTAAAAAATATAGGGAAAATAATGCACTATCTCAAAAAATCTGAAAATTCTCTCGTTTCCCGATTTTTAAGTTCGGAAAATTGCTCTAAAAGCATAAAATTGAAAACGCTTGTCGAAATTATGCAATTATCGTCTGCAGAAAGCCTTTAATTTAGAATTAATTTAACAACTTCAGTGGCAACAATATTACTATAACATATGCTAATAAAAATGGAATATGAAGTTGTTTGTTTTGAGTGAACAAGGATTAGCTGTATTGAGTGCAAAAATTTTTTCGTCAAATGTTTTTACCTGGCGCCTTTTTGCAATTGCCTCCACTACGGGCTGTATCCTCTAGTTTTGGAATAGTTAACAAAACGGTAAGTATTGTATACCTTAGCTTATTTTGAAAGCTTTTTTCTTGCAGTTGATTGTTTAACGTCATTGGTTTGTTATCACAAAGCTATTGAAAAGTGCTGTGATGGCTTTCTGTTTAAGAAGCACCCTCAAATACAATTTGCATACATCCAGGTTAAGTTTTAATTATTACACTTATGGACCTTACTGTTGAAGAGAGAAACGCAAAAAAAAAGACTTTTTGGAAATACAGTGCGCACCGGTTATAACGGACCTGGGATATAACGTACTATCGGTTATAACGTACCTAGAAGCTAGGTCTCGATTGAAGTCCTATATTTATAATGTTATTTAACTTCGGTTAAAACGTACTTAACAAAAGTACGTACTTCGGCTATAACGTACTTTTTATACCAAAGCCAAGAATAAAATTTTGCTTTTGTTAAGCATTTTATCTTTTTCACGTAAATTTCAGTACCTTCAAAAACACTCGTTGTCAGTTTTCAGATACTCTAGCGAGATGAATTGTGTATGAATGAAGGGAGCGATCTTTTATCTTTTTCGCCTGCTAGGTAGGGCTAAGAACAAGACCAGTTTTTTCTTTGTCATTCATCAATGTAAATGCCTCCTGAAAAGCCCTATCTAATGATTCTGATGATAGTGAAGAAGAAACAGAGGAGCCTATACCAAGCATACCCGACGCATTCAATGCTGCAAAAACATGATCACGATTTTTTGAATGCCACAGTGATGATGCAGAGACTCTACAAAAGTCTATTATGGATATCCAAAACGGTATTTTTAAAGTAGCATCTGCCCATTTAAAACAAAAGAAAATTACAGATTATTTATCTCAATAGAAATTGTAAGTAATAAAGAATTTTCTCTGTTTAATTTAAATTTTAAAAAACCAGACCTGTTTAAAACACATATTACAATGAAATTATGAGCCCACTTTTTTGTTGTAATATTGAATCTTACCGGCGGTACTGCTTATAACGTACTTCGGCTATAACGTACTACATTTTTAGGTCCCGTGAGAGTACGTTATAACCGGTATCCACTGTATTTCACATCCATAGGCGTAGAGTTATATGGGCCCGTGGGACTCGAGCCCCCCCAAATAAATTGTGAATAGGGGCTGAGCCCACCCAATAATTTACCACTCAATACAGAAAACTAATTTATACTAACATAAAATAAAGTATTTCACACCATTTACAGACGTTTAAGAAAAACCTTTACTTGTACTTTTAAAAAATTTCTTCTTCCGATTTCAATCATGATTTAGTATTCATTGTGACGCCACGTAACACACAATAGTAGTAGATAAATAAGAGTTCTGCCCATGGGGTGCCATGTTAATTGTGGGGTGCATTGTATAACTGCGTTCCCTTGGTCGAGAGAGAGAGAGAGGGGGCGTGGTCGGACCGGATGTGGGGAGCGGATGCTAAGACCGGATGTTCAAAGGGTTGATAAGAATTTTTTTTCCTTTTTTTTTCAAATAAGGGGACTTGTAATTTTTTCAGACATAAGATATTTTTGAAATAAGGGTACTTGGAAAAATTTTCAGATTGTGACATATTTTTTGAAATAAGGGGACTTGGAAAAAAATTTTCAAATTTGAACGCGCAACCTACAAAAGAATTCATAGGCTAATGATTGTTGTCCATTAGGCCGAGAATCCTTCAGGTATAAAATTGTAGGTGTATTGTGTTATACTTTAGTTTTGAAAATGAATTGGGACTTTGATTAATTTTTCGAAGTTTATTTTTTTATTTATTTAGTTTTCTTTACCATTTAGTAATAGAACCAATGCAAATTGAATAAATGTTGCTTAATACATACTTCTAATGTTTAGCTAATTTTTGCATACTGATTATAGCATATATTTAATAAGTAACAGTTTACTAGAATATTAAAGTAGGGTTTAGGATACCCATACATTTTCTACAAATTTCTTCTACTGTTAGGGAAGTGAGAAAATTATACCATAGAACGATTTTAGTACCTATAGTTTTTACAAATAATGATTTAGATAGTGTATGAACTTTTTTATCTAAACATTTTTTTTTTCTTAAGAGATTTTTACCCAAGTTTTAATTTTTAAGTTAAATAATTTTAGAACAAATATTTTTTTAATTAATTTTACAACAAATATTTTTTTTAATCAAGAGTTAATTTATTTTTTAACCAAGTTTTAATTTTAAGTTAAATAATTTTACAACAAATACATTTCTAAATTTATTTTTTTAAACCAAGTTTTAATTTAATTTTTAACCAAGTTTTAATTTTAAGTTAAATAATTTTACAACAAATACATTTCTAAATTTATTTTTTTTAACCAAGTTTTAATTTATCAAGAAAAAATTTTAATCAAGTGTTTTTAATTTATCAAGAAAAAAAATTTTAATCAAGTGTTTTTAATTTTTGTATACCGTATTTTTGTTAAGTAGCCGTTTAACATTAAAGTAGGATACCCATACATTTTCTACAAATTTAATCTACGGCTAGGCAAGTGAGAAAATTATACCATAGAAAGATTTTAGTACCTATAGTTTTTACAAAGTATACATACATACATTAGTAAAACATAATAAGATATAGTCTTATATTCTATTGCGAGAAAATCACTTTAGCCATATATCCCCCAAAACTCAAGTTTTTGTATACGAAATGCATGAATACGCGTTAGATCCCCTTAGAAAGTCCTCCTACCAAGGCACCCCTCATCCTAAGCAGATACCCCCGCGTGCAGGTTTGCCTTCAAACACAAACAAACAAAGTATTTATCTAAACATTTTTTCTTACCCACACATTTTTGATAAATTTTAGGCAGCGATTATACTAGTTTATATTTTCTATAGATCAATTAGAGAAAAAATTGCATTTTTAGTAATCCTACAAAATATTTTTACTGTATATCACAAGTAGAGTACCATGATTTATAGAGTTTGAATACGATACGAATTGTATATCACAAGTAGAGTAACATGATTTATAGAATTTCAATACGATACGAGTTAGATTGTTTATGTGCAACACTCATTTCAGTTTGACTATGAAAGCATAATTTTATGCATGAATCAACCTTTTGAGTGGTATGCACTTAACCTATTTTATAGAAAGGTGAGCATAACTAGCACAAACTTTTAGACTAGATAGTACTATTGTTAGAAAGTTGAACTATTGGAAATAAAAATTGAAGATCCGTTTTAGAACAATTGCATGTACATAAAATATCTTTCAATACTTAGATAGTTTAAATCACAAATCATTACTTAAACTAAAAAATACAAGGTTTTTACTTACGTGAAGCCACATCTTGCGAAATCTTCGAGTCTCTGGACAAAGTACCAACATCTATACGGCTAGCAAGACCGGAAAATCGAATAATGATTTAAAATACATTATCCCTAATTCCCGGTCCAACTAGCACATTTTCATTCATTCTTAATACCATCATATGCTGAAATAGGTATATTATTTTGACACTAAAAACAAAAAACACATTTGAAGATATTAAACGCTTTAAAAGTAATTTTTTTTCTTATAACAATTTACCAGATTCACAATGCTATTTTATGTAGGATAAAATTAGTTAGCAAGCGAAAATTTAATCTTAGTTAGAATTTACTGAAATAAATCCGTGCATGCCTTATTTTCTATTAGGAGAAAGCCCTCAAACCCCAGTTTTTGTATACAAACGGCATAAAGTACTTCTACCGATAATGCTATTAATATTAATTACACTGGATTACCCACTAAAAATTTCGCAAAACACCAAAATACAGAAAAACATACATTAACAAAAAAATCACACTTAAAATTACAACACATCAAAAGTGCAAACTATAAGAACCGCATAATTATTTTCAATTAGAATTACGGTATCAACTTATATGTAACTAAAATAATAGAAAATATTACACTTACCCTGTACTTGTACACGCGAGAGGTGAAAATAATAAAAATATTCGCAAATATATCCACAGCATAAGTAAAATGCACGTGCTGGCCATATTGCTGATAAAAAATTTAGAGATAAGAAAGTGCCTTGAGGCTGTACAGAGCCGGTACAATAAGAGTTGGCCAGTTTGCCGATAAGATAAAACCAGGGAGGGTGCTAGGGGAATACCGAATTGTGGGGACACGTGTTTCATTCTGCGTTCAAAAATGGGGACTTATGGATTAAGATCATGTTAGATTAAAGCCATTTCAATAAAAATCTATCCTTTTTGTAAACATGGGCATTATATCCTAAATTAAAATATCAAAGTTAAGCTACAACGATTAATATATTTTACGTAGTTTAGGAAACTAATGAATCATTAAATTAATTTCTGTGAAACAATTAGCAAAGAGCATTATACTAAAACAAATTATTTTTGCTAAGTTTTGATAAATTACAGTAATAAATTATAGGCATTGCAGATGAATGAGTATTCACGTATAAAATAGGTATTAAAATTATTGTTTAAAACAATTTTTACAATAATAAACTAAAATTTTTATTTAATAAAATCATAAACTAAAATTATTAATGAAAACTTGTTAATAAATTAAACATATCAAAATTTTTACACTCAGTTTTTTTATATACTTAAATTTTACAAAGATATCCTTTTAATAAATTCATAAACTAAAACAATTTTTACAATAATAAACTAAAATATTTATTTAATAAAGTCATAAACTGAAATTATTAATGAAAACCTGTTAATAAATTAAACTGATTACTCTAAAAGATAGCTAATCACAACATATATCGGAAAAAATATAAGCAATTATAATACCTGAAAAATACCGGACAACACTCTTGTTGCATGCGGACAAAACATCGTTCTGCTCGGCTAAAGAATTCTTAGTTACCCGTTGCAGGAGACCTTACCTACGCCCAACCTACAAACTCTACAAATTTAACGGCAACTGATTTTCTCTTATCAGGTATCACAGATCAGATAAGAGATAAGGAAGTGACATGCGCAGAAGACACGTGATAGTGACGTGTGCAAATCTGTGTTGATTGAATATCCGCTAGGTTCGTTGGCAGGATGTACATTGAGTGGCAACTCTCTGTAACAGGCTAAGACAAGTTAGATGATGCAATATCTACAGGGTTGAGAAAGTTTTAAGGTAGAGGGCGCTTGGGTAATCACGTGATTTTTTAAAGAATCAGTATAGAGACATTTTAGTTAGATAAAGTGGTCAGGTGTGTGTTGCGAGACTCTCTTTACACTGTGTGCGCCTATACTTAAGACGTGTGTTTTAATTGATTTTTCGCCGAGTTTCAAAAATGTCTTTGCTTGAATCGATCGAAAATAACTTTAACATTGAATACACTCCCGAGTTTTATACTCAAAGTGATGCCGATGTGTTGCTGCAAGAAATAATACAATTGCCTTTAGATGTAAAGCCTCTGCAAAGTATTGAAAAGAAAATTTCCCCCGAGTTTTATACTGAAAGTGATGTTGACGTGCTACAGCAAGAATTGTTTCAGTTACCCCTGCAAAGTAGTGAAAAGAAAATTTCCTCGACCCGTAAAGTAATTACTTTTGCTGATGAAGGAATCAATTACAGTTTACCTGGAGCAACAGTCTCTGTTTACTCTTGGATACCCATTTTGCAAAAAATACGTGAAGATCTACAGAAAGTGACAAATTATGAATTTAATATGGTACAAGTGAACTTTGGCTCTGAAGAACAACCTAAAATTGAAGACGGTAACTACGAAGATTTTAATCTAGACCTATCATCAGGTGTATGCATTCTAAGTTTTGGATCTAAACGAACTTTGGATTTTAAACCAGCGAACTGTGAAACCACTACCATTAAATTAGAACATGGTTCAATGTGTAAGATATATCCCCCAACCAACAAACTTTTAACGCATGGTATTCCTTCTGAACCTTATGTGACAGACCCGCACATTAACCTAACATTTGCCAAAATGTACATTTATGAGCCTTCCCCGAAAAGGGCAAAGTTGGACGATTGGACGGATCATCTTTACCATAGCTTATATGCTTCTGTAAATAGTACATGGCACTTGGAAAGACTTATCTACGTTTCACTTCACGATGAAAGAACTGACTTGAAGATTTATATTAGACAATTTATTCAGAATGCCCAATTAGACTATATACCAACCGGTCAGGGAGTCGTGATGAACCCTTCCACATGGATCGAATTTATTGTAAAACTATTAGATTTTAATATAGGTCATAGCAATAGCTCTTTTATTTGTAATAATCAATTATCTGTATTTAATGATGATGGAAAATGCATCTTACAACAAATTTACAAAACCGGAGATTCATTCACGTTAAATCCAATTTCCTTAACACTTTTAAATGATCAAGTAAAAAAACTTTGCGAAATGAGAAATGAAATATTGGAATGCATTTTAAAAACGCTATATACGACGACCCTGCCTCATTTAATTTTAAAATTAAAGCCGCAAAAATGTAACCGTGAACCCCATTGTAATTATGATGAGGCGAAACACCAATTAATGGATATAGTACATCAGGAAATTTTTAAAAACATACGCCGGGTTCAAGATCATCCTTCGCAAAGGATACATGCCTGTTCGAATAGAACACATATTGATGAGCGAGAGGGTCTTATAAGTAGTAAAGCATGGTTTACGGTCGACATGCCGTATATTGCAAGAGAGATATGCGAGAAAAAATGCACTTGTCATTATGACGGAGAATTTTTTTCAAACATTTTCATTGAAGACTATATGAAGTATCTTCAAAATGAGCTATTTAATTCATTTTTTCAACCGTTTTCAGATTTTGCGAATTCCAAGGATGACAAAACATGTGTAATTATGTGATGTTATTGGTGTATAACTAGTATTGCGATTGTAAAAAAATATATTAAAACCATTGTGATTATGTAGAAAAAGTTTGCTTGCTTCTACAACAGTAAGATTTTACTGATTTGTGCATGATTAATTGTGGATTACACTTTGAAAAGTTATTATTTTCTTAATTGTGTAAATAGTTTGTGTAATTTAAAATATGTTTTTGTAAATAAATAAGTTTAAACATGAAAACTTTTCTGTGTTTTCTTTATGTGTATGTGCGTGTTGATTACTTGCAAAATAAAAATCTATTAAATAAAAAGTGATAAAGTTAGCATACTTGGTCACGATTTAAGGTTCTCGTTTTATACTTATCTTTTATACACTACAAGGTAGAAAGTTAGAAATTTAACAAAATTTATTGAAGCATGTACTATGGAAACATTAATCTACTACATAGAATTAAAATGTTTTGATTAAAATCATAAACTTAAGTGTGATAGGTAAATTGTGTTACATGAGAATTCCCAAAGTACTAATTTTTTATAAAATGAACTTAGCTAAAAAAGTTAGTTTCCATAATTTTATAACTTAATCGATTTTACAGGCTTTTCAAAAATAAAGTTAAGTGAGATAAAGAAACTTAGTATTTTTAAATAAAGATTTTTTAGGTGTTCTTTAATGTAAAGATCTTACCATATTTTACTTGAAGTAACAGAATATTTAAAATCATACACTATGTTTTTAAAACATTAGAGTATTACCTTGGCATATTTTTATAATTTTTATAATTTTTATTAAGTAATGGGCTTGAATATTTTTATGAGAAATATCAACTAAGTGCACATGTTACACATTTTACTGATTGAGATGGTTATGCTTACAAATTTTAAATAAATATGCTCTTACTTTTATACATGTTACTTGTTCAAACTAAGTATACTTTTGATTTGTATACGTTTATGAGTTCTCATAAGTTATGAAATTATTTCTCGAAAGGAACTTAGCTATTAGAACTTTGTAAATTTCGTAGAAGTAGTATGCTTAACATGTTTTTGATAAAATAGATTTAAATGTGGTACAGAAATGATCAGCTATTTTAGCATAGATGTATAAACTTATCTTTATGTAAACCTTAACTAAATAAAAGTAATATAATTTATGTCTGTACAAAGTGAGGGACTTAGGCTATTTTTCAGAATTATCAAGTAAAGGGTTTTACAAAATACTTAGTAAACTGCATTAATAGATTGTAAGGTGTAATTTTTTCTTTTAGAAGTTTTGCACATTGGTATATTTTATGTTCTGATAAGTCGTTGAATATGTTCTTGAAATAAACTAACATATCTGTACTTTGAAAATTTTATAGAAGTGACGAACTTTGGTATTTTTAGAATGTTACGAACTTGATACATTTTTTCTGAAGTGCTAGATATGTGAAATTGTCTTTTTAGAAACATTGAATTATTCATATTAGTGCATTTCAGTTACTCTTTCAAGATAACGGACTTAGAATTTTTTACAAATAGCAAGCTAGTAACTTGCTAAACATGCTTCTTGCAAATATTTTTAAATACCGTTCTTAAAAATTATCAAAGTTGTAACTACTAAATGAAATAATCAAATTAAAATATAATAAATTAAGTAGACACTGTGATATTTTAAGAACGGTATTTAAAAATATTTGCAAGAAGCATGTTTAGCAAGTTACTAGCTTGCTATTTGTAAAAAATTCTAAGTCCGTTATCTTGAAAGAGTAACTGAAATGCACTAATATGAATAATTCAATGTTTCTAAAAAGACAATTTCACATATCTAGCACTTCAGAAAAAATGTATCAAGTTCGTAACATTCTAAAAATACCAAAGTTCGTCACTTCTATAAAATTTTCAAAGTACAGATATGTTAGTTTATTTCAAGAACATATTCAACGACTTATCAGAACATAAAATATACCAATGTGCAAAACTTCTAAAAGAAAAAATTACACCTTACAATCTATTAATGCAGTTTACTAAGTATTTTGTAAAACCCTTTACTTGATAATTCTGAAAAATAGCCTAAGTCCCTCACTTTGTACAGACATAAATTATATTACTTTTATTTAGTTAAGGTTTACATAAAGATAAGTTTATACATCTATGCTAAAATAGCTGATCATTTCTGTACCACATTTAAATCTATTTTATCAAAAACATGTTAAGCATACTACTTCTACGAAATTTACAAAGTTCTAATAGCTAAGTTCCTTTCGAGAAATAATTTCATAACTTATGAGAACTCATAAACGTATACAAATCAAAAGTATACTTAGTTTGAACAAGTAACATGTATAAAAGTAAGAGCATATTTATTTAAAATTTGTAAGCATAACCATCTCAATCAGTAAAATGTGTAACATGTGCACTTAGTTGATATTTCTCATAAAAATATTCAAGCCCATTACTTAATAAAAATTATAAAAATTATAAAAATATGCCAAGGTAATACTCTAATGTTTTAAAAACATAGTGTATGATTTTAAATATTCTGTTACTTCAAGTAAAATATGGTAAGATCTTTACATTAAAGAACACCTAAAAAATCTTTATTTAAAAATACTAAGTTTCTTTATCTCACTTAACTTTATTTTTGAAAAGCCTGTAAAATCGATTAAGTTATAAAATTATGGAAACTAACTTTTTTAGCTAAGTTCATTTTATAAAAAATTAGTACTTTGGAAATTCTCATGTAACACAATTTACCTATCACACTTAAGTTTATGATTTTAATCAAAACATTTTAATTCTATGTAGTAGATTAATGTTTCCATAGTACATGCTTCAATAAATTTTGTTAAATTTCTAACTTTCTACCTTGTAGTGTATAAAACATAAGTATAAAACGAGAACCTTAAATCGTGACCAAGTATGCTAACTTTATCACTTTTTATTTAATAGATTTTTATTTTGCAAGTAATCAACACGCACATACACATAAAGAAAACGCAGAAAAGTTTTCATGTTTAAACTTATTTATTTACAAAAACATATTTTAAATTACACAAACTATTTACACAATTAAGAAAATAATAACTTTTCAAAGTGTAATCCACAATTAATCATGCACAAATCAGTAAAATCTTACTGTTGTAGAAGCAAGCAAACTTTTTCTACATAATCACAATGGTTTTAATATATTTTTTACAATCGCAATACTAGTTATACACCAATAACATCACATAATTACACATGTTTTGTCATCCTTGGAATTCGCAAAATCTGAAAACGGTTGAAAAAATGAATTAAATAGCTCATTTTGAAGATACTTCATATAGTCTTCAATGAAAATGTTTGAAAAAAATTCTCCGTCATAATGACAAGTGCATTTTTTCTCGCATATCTCTCTTGCAATATACGGCATGTCGACCGTAAACCATGCTTTACTACTTATAAGACCCTCTCGCTCATCAATGTGTGTTCTATTCGAACAGGCATGTATCCTTTGCGAAGGATGATCTTGAACCCGGCGTATGTTTTTAAAAATTTCCTGATGTACTATATCCATTAATTGGTGTTTCGCCTCATCATAATTACAATGGGGTTCACGGTTACATTTTTGCGGCTTTAATTTTAAAATTAAATGAGGCAGGGTCGTCGTATATAGCGTTTTTAAAATGCATTCCAATATTTCATTTCTCATTTCGCAAAGTTTTTTTACTTGATCATTTAAAAGTGTTAAGGAAATTGGATTTAACGTGAATGAATCTCCGGTTTTGTAAATTTGTTGTAAGATGCATTTTCCATCATCATGAAATACAGATAATTGATTATTACAAATAAAAGAGCTATTGCTATGACCTATATTAAAATCTAATAGTTTTACAATAAATTCGATCCATGTGGAAGGGTTCATCACGACTCCCTGACCGGTTGGTATATAGTCTAATTGGGCATTCTGAATAAATTGTCTAATATAAATCTTCAAGTCAGTTCTTTCATCGTGAAGTGAAACGTAGATAAGTCTTTCCAAGTGCCATGTACTATTTACAGAAGCATATAAGCTATGGTAAAGATGATCCGTCCAATCGTCCAACTTTGCCCTTTTCGGGGAAGGCTCATAAATGTACATTTTGGCAAATGTTAGGTTAATGTGCGGGTCTGTCACATAAGGTTCAGAAGGAATACCATGCGTTAAAAGTTTGTTGGTTGGGGGATATATCTTACACATTGAACCATGTTCTAATTTAATGGTAGTGGTTTCACAGATCGCTGGTTTAAAATCCAAAGTTCGTTTAGATCCAAAACTTAGAATGCATACACCTGATGATAGGTCTAGATTAAAATCTTCGTAGTTACCGTCTTCAATTTTAGGTTGTTCTTCAGAGCCAAAGTTCACTTGCACCATATTAAATTCATAATTTGTCACTTTCTGTAGATCTTCACGTATTTTTTGCAAAATGGGTATCCAAGAGTAAACATAGACTGTTGCTCCAGGTAAACTGTAATTGATTCCTTCATCAGCAAAAGTAATTACTTTACGGGTCGAGGAAATTTTCTTTTCACTACTTTGCAGGGGTAACTGAAACAATTCTTGCTGTAGCACGTCAACATCACTTTCAGTATAAAACTCGGGGGAAATTTTCTTTTCAATACTTTGCAGAGGCTTTACATCTAAAGGCAATTGTATTATTTCTTGCAGCAACACATCGGCATCACTTTGAGTATAAAACTCGGGAGTGTATTCAATGTTAAAGTTATTTTCGATCGATTCAAGCAAAGACATTTTTGAAACTCGGTGAAAAATCAATTAAAACACACGTCTTAAGTATAGGCGCACACAGTGTAAAGAGAGTCACGCAACACACACCTGGCCACTTTATCTAACTAAAATGTCTCTATACGGATTCTTTAAAAAATCACGTGATTACCCAAGCGCCCTCTACCTTCCTCAACCCTGTAGATATTGCATCATCTAACTTGTCTTAGCCTGTTACAGAGAGTTGCCACTCAATGTACATCCTGCCAGAAACCTACCGGATATTCAATCAACACAGATTTGCTCACGTCACTATCACGTGTCTTCTGCGCATGTCACTTCCTTATCTCTTATCTGATCTGTGATACCTGATAAGAGAAAATCAGTTGCCGTTAAATTTGTAGAGTTTGTAGGTTGGGCGTAGGTAAGTTCTCCTGCAACGGGTACCCAAGAATACTTTAGCCGTGCAAACAGATGTTTTGTCCGCATGTAACAAGAGTGTTGTCCGGTATTTTTCAGGTATTATAATTGCTTATATTTTTTCTGATATATGTTGTGATTAGCTATCTTTTAGAGTAATCAGTTTAATTTATTAACAGGTTTTCATTAATAATTTCAGTTTATGACGTTATTAAAAAAATTTTAGTTTATTATTGTAAAAATTGTTTTAGTTTATGAATTTATTAAATAAAAATTTTAGTTTATTATTGTAAAAAATTGTTTTAAACAATAAGTTTAGTTTATGCATTTATTAAAAGGATGTCTATGTAAAATTTAAGTCTATAAAAAAAATTTTGATATGTTTAATTTATTAACAAGTTTTCATTAATAATTTTAGTTTATGGCTTTATTAAATAAAAATTTTAGTTTATTATTCTAAAAATTGTTTTAAACAATAATTTTAATACCTATTTTATACGTGAATACTCATTCATCTGCAATGCCTATAATTTATTACTGTTATTTATCAAAACTTAACAAAAATAATTTGCTTTAGTACAATGATCTTTGCTAATTGTTTCACAGAAATTAATTTAATGATTCATTATTTTCCTAAACTACGTAAAATATATTAATCGTTGTAGCTTAACTTTGATATTTGAATTTAGGATATAATGTCGATCAGAAGAATAATCATAATGTATTTAATACATGTTCAATAGATATCCTATACAAAGTTCCAATGCGTTTGTAAAAATTAGATCATGTTTTTATGTAGTAAACATCTTCATCCATAAGTCCCCATTTTTGAACGTAGAATGAAACACGTGTCCCCACAATTCGGTATTCCCCTAGCACCCTCCCTGGTTTTATCTTATCGGCAAACTGGCCAACTCTTATTGTACCGGCTCTGTAGAGCCTCAAGGCACTTTTTTATCTCAATTTCTGTTATCAGCAATATGGCCAGCACGTGGATTTTACTTATGCTGTGGATATATTTGCGAATATTTTTATTATTTTCACCTCTCGCGTGTACAAGTACAGGGTAAGTGTAATATTTTCTATTATTTTAGTTACATATAAGTTGATACCGTAATTCTAATTGAAAATAATTATGCGGTTCTTATAGTTTGCACTTTTGATGTGTTGTAATTTTAAGTATGATTTTTTTGTTAATGTATGTTTTTCTGTATTTTGGTGTTTTGCGAAATTTTTAGTGGGTAATCCAGTGTAATTAATATTAATAGCATTATCGGTAGAAGTACTTTATGCCGTTTGTATACAAAAACTGGGGTTTGAGGGCTTTCTCCTAATAGAAAATAAGGCATGCACGGTATTTCAGTAAATTCTAACTAAGATTAAATTTTCGCTTGCTAACTAATTTTATCCTACATAAAATAGCATTGTGAATCTGGTAAATTGTTATAAGAAAAAAAAATTACTTTTAAAGCGTTTAATATCTTCAAATGTGTTTTGTTTTTAGTGTCAAAATAATATACCTATTTCAGCATATGATGGTATTAAGAATGAATGAAAATGTGCTAGTTGGACCGGGAATTAGGGATAATGTATTTTAAATCATTATTCGATTTTCCGGTCTTGCTAGCCGTATAGATGTTGGTACTTTGTCCAGAGACTCGAAGATTTCGCAAGATGTGGCTTCACGTAAGTAAAAACCTTGTATTTTTTAGTTTAAGTAATGATTTGTGATTTAAACTATCTAAGTATTGAAAGATATTTTATGTACATGCAATTGTGCTAAAACGGATCTTCAATTTTTATTTCCAATAGTTCAACTTTCTAACAATAGTACTATCTAGTCTAAAAGTTTGTGCTAGTTATGCTCACCTTTCTATAAAATAGGTTAAGTGCATACCACTCAAAAGGTTGATTCATGCATAAAATTATGCTTTCATAGTAAAACTGAAATGAGTGTTGCACATAAACAATCTAACTCGTATCGTATTGAAATTCTATAAATCATGTTACTCTACTTGTGATATACAATTCGTATCGTATTCAAACTCTATAAATCATGGTACTCTACTTGTGATATACAGTAAAAATATTTTGTAGGATTACTAAAAATGCAATTTTTTCTCTAATTGATCTATAGAAAATATAAACTAGTATAATCGCTGCCTAAAATTTATCAAAAATGTGTGGGTAAGAAAAAATGTTTAGATAAGTACTTTGTTTATTTGTTTGTGTTTGAAGGCAAACCTGCGCGCGGGGTATCTGCCTAGTATGAGGGGTGCCTTGGCAGGAGGACTTTCTAAGGGGATCTAACGCGTATTCATGCATTTCGTATACAAAAACTTGAGTTTTGGGGGATATATGGCTAAAGTGATTTTCTCGCAATAGAATATAAGACTATATCTTATTATGTTTTACTAATGTATGTATGTATACTTTGTAAAAACTATAGGTACTAAAATCTTTCTATGGTATAATTTTCTCACTTGCCTAGCCGTAGATTAAATTTGTAGAAAATGTATGGGTATCCTACTTTAATGTTAAACGGCTACTTAACAAAAATACGGTATACAAAAATTAAAAACACTTGATTAAATTTTTTTCTTGATAAATTAAAAACACTTGATTAAAATTTTTTCTTGATAAATTAAAACTTGGTTTAAAAAAAATAAATTTAGAAATGTATTTGTTGTAAAATTATTTAACTTAAAATTAAAACTTGGTTAAAAAATAAATTAACTCTTGATTAAAAAAAATATTTGTTGTAAAATTAATTAAAAAAATATTTGTTCTAAAATTATTTAACTTAAAAATTAAAACTTGGGTAAAAATCTCTTAAGAAAAAAAAAATGTTTAGATAAAAAAGTTCATACACTATCTAAATCATTATTTGTAAAAACTATAGGTACTAAAATCGTTCTATGGTATAATTTTCTCACTTGCCTAACAGTAGATTAAATTTGTAGAAAACTGTACTTTAATGTTAAACGACTACTTAACAAAAATAGGATATACAAAAATTAGCTAAACATTAGAAGTATGTATTAAGCAACATTTATTCAATTTGCATTGGTTCTATTACTAAATGGTAAAGAAAACTAAATAAATAAAAAAATAAACTTCGAAAAATTAATCAAAGTCCCAATTCATTTTCAAAACTAAAGTATAACACAATACACCTACAATTTTATACCTGAAGGATTCTCGGCCTAATGGACAACAATCATTAGCCTATGAATTCTTTTGTAGGTTGCGCGTTCAAATTTGAAAATTTTTTTCCAAGTCCCCTTATTTCAAAAAATATGTCACAATCTGAAAATTTTTCCAAGTACCCTTATTTCAAAAATATCTTATGTCTGAAAAAATTACAAGTCCCCTTATTTGAAAAAAAAAGGAAAAAAAATTCTTATCAACCCTTTGAACATCCGGTCTTAGCATCCGCTCCCCACATCCGGTCCGACCACGCCCCCTCTCTCTCTCTCTCGACGAAGGGAACGCAGTTATACAATGCACCCCACAATTAACATGGCACCCCATGGGCAGAACTCTTATTTATCTACTACTCACAATGTTACTATAAGATGCCCTCGCCAGGCTCTAGTTAATTAAAATCAGAATGCAATGTAAAGTATGAAATGAAGAAAAGTTCAGATGTATCTAAAATGCACTATCTCATCGAAAATGTTTTTTCCCCCTCCTTTGGATTTTTTACTTTGCTTCTTTTTTTAACTTATAACATGGTAGGAAGATACTAACATGGATACTTACCTTGCATAGGTGTAGAATTCTATGGACCCATAGAGCTCGAACGCCTCCAATAATTTACACTTAAGTCATAGCTGCCAACTACTACGGAATATAATTGACCACTTTCTGTAAACAGTATATTTTTTAATTATTTTTTTTTTCAAAATAGTAACCAGCTCGCGCGCGCAGCACAAAAATTTTGCTATATTTTAAGCCGAAAAATCATGTAGAAAAAGGGGTTAATTATATTCCGTAGTAGTTGGCAGCTATGAGTAAGTTATATGTATACCCTCCAAAAAAAGTATTCGAGCAAGAGAGAAATTTCCTATTTTAGATTTGCGAATAATAATTGAGTTTTTGAAAAACGCACAACTTGATAGAAATATGGAAAGTCCTATTTATACATAGCCTAATTCATATTCAATGATAAATAATTTTTAATATACGAAACCAACGTTGGAAATTTCTCTCTTGCTCGAATACTTTTTTTGGAGGGTGTACGTGAATCGGTGGCGTAGCCAGAAATTTTTCATGGGGGGGGGGGGGTTACAACTTCTGCAACTCACATATGTATACGGGTCTAGGATAAGGGAGTGAAGAATACTATACATTTTGTATGGCAAAAAATTCCTCATGGAGGGTTATGATCCCCCTAACACCCCCCCCCTTTGGCTACGCCACTGACGTGAATATATGCTGTTGTGGGGCCCGGCCCCCCCAATAATTTTGAAAACTTTACGCTTATGTTCACATCATTACATTTTTAAAGCAGTTCGAAAGTCCTGTGACAACGATCGCTCTTCAGGTAAAATAAACAACCTTAGACGTAAGCCAACGCACAATACATCGTAAACAATTACCGCTGGACTATTTTAAAATCTGCTCTAGTTGTCTTATCATTATTACTTATTTATCTTAATGGCAGCTTGTTACACAAGGCCTTGCATCTTTATTTTTGTAGGATAAACTATACGAAAGAAAGAAAAAAAAAAAAAGCTATTACCGGATGGTTTTATACACGATATATTAGATAGTTTCTGTCACTTAGTACCCGGAAGAAGATAAAAAAGAAAATAGAATTCCTTGCATCCAGTCGAGTTGAGAGGTAAGGACAGTGCCTTGTTAGGAAGAATGTCTTCCAATTTTCGGCTTCTTCGTTTTTGCGCGATTGTTTGTTTGGGTTACGTTATGTTGTTTATGCGGGGGGGGGGGGGGGGGAAAGCGTGCGCGTTTTCCACAATGAGGCACAGGTGAATCAGGTTCAGATCGCTACCCTTCCCAGAACAAACACTTTTTGTGTGATGTAAGATGGCGGAAGAAAACTCTTGTCACCAGACGATCGATTTCCGAGGAAGTTTTTATTCGACAAGCTTTTTTTTTCTTTTTAAGTTTGATTTATTTAATAAAAAAAATGCCTATTCTTTATTATTATTATTTTAACAAGCACGAGTCCAAGTGCGATGAACTGTTCATTCGGGCAGAACTGCTATTTTCAGTTCTTCCCAAAAGCAGAGCCTGATTATCACACGGGCATGCGGGGGCAATAGCCCGGTGCCCCGGAAAAATAAGGGCCCCCAAATCTCCCGATCTATTGTTATCATGATTTATTACATATTCATAAATACTGCAATAATAAAATTTTTGAAACTAAATTTCCTTTGTAATATCTATAGCATAATTTTAGACAATAAATGGACTACGGTGTTATTCGAAAAAATCATGTGATTTTGGTACATAATTACAAATAAACTATTTATGCCAGCCACTTCAAAATTTTGAAACTGTCTCTTCACAAGCTGTATTACATACTGCGAAGACAGGCCAATCTGTATCCGTTTCAAAACTTTTAGAAAAAATTCTTAAAAATCGGAAATTCTCGCAAAGCGTGTCACTCTTCGAAAAATCTTGCAGCTCAGATCCATGTTTAAGAATTTTTTCTGAAAATGTCACAAAAGCCACAGCGTTTTCGCTGATCGCAGTGTGTAAAACAGCTTATGAAGAACTCTTTGGAATTTTTTGGAGACCCTGGTGCTATTAGTTTATTTCAATTTGTGTACCAAGACTAAAAACAGAGTTCTTTATTTTCGAAGAACAGCCTTAAGAGATTTATTTACAGTTCTTCAAATTCAATGGTCTTTAAGAGTCCTGGATCAATAAACAAGGAGTTTTTGCAAACGTATGGTATGGCCATATATATATGCTTATTACAAAATATCCATTAGTTAACATTTTTTATTTCGTGATGAAGGAAAGAAAATTTCTAACTTTTTGGTGTATGGAGAATATTTTTTGGAATGAGAATCTTTGCTCCCGTGCCTCGTAATTGCCATTCCTTGAATGATCGCACCTAATAATACAAACGGGCTAAAAAAGATATTAAAATCACTTTTAAATACATAGTCTTGTTCTAAATAAGAATGAATAAATAGGTAATTTTTAATTCAATTTTAGTATTCTTTAAAAATGTTTTATTTTTATGTCGGGAAAATACAAGACCAAACAAAAATAAGTTAAAATACTTGAGATAGTATAAGGGCCCCAAAATAACCTCTTGCCCCGGGGCCCCGTCCACCTATGATCAGGCTCTGCCCAAAAGTGTACCAGCTTACAAGGGATTTTTTTTAATAGTTAACATGCAGTACAACATAAAATTTGTCTTCGGTATAGAACAGGGAGGCCCTGATTATCGCAGAGTCATATGCCGCAGGCCCCAGATTTTGAGGGGCCCCCTAAATTATTACAGTATGTCAATTTAAGTTTTTTTTTTCCCAATGTAGTAAAGGCCTATTTTTTTTCAGTTATGAATTTACAAGTTATGAAGAGGCAAATCTTTTTTTTTTTTTTTTAAATTCTACCTCTCCAGAGAAAAAATATCACAGCAGATGAACGATTTCTGCAAAAAGAAGTGGTAACTAGGATGGCTGCTAGATTTTAAGTGATTACGCGGTTAGAATGGGGCACCCATAATTAGAAATTCGATGTTTATGGTTATTAATAGTATGAAAAAGTTACACTTTTAGTTGTATTTTTTTTAAGTCTTCCTTTTCATAAAGCTTATTTCACAGTGTTGATGTTTCATATGTTTATAATGTTAACCATTCACCATCTCATTTATCTAATATTTGCATATTTCATGTTGGATGCATTTAACCATGACAAAGATTGATATGTGAAAGCAGAAAAAATACATAAATTAGTTGGAAAGGAATGGATCTTCACTTCATTCCACTTCAGAAGCTATTTTGTCTGTTCCGATTGAAAATCAGCTCTATGGTTTACTCGTGATCAGCATGCATCACTTCATATAGGCCATACTTAAATGATGAGTTTGCACTGAACAAATTGCCCGAAACTCTACCATTTAGCTCGAAAAGTGGCGTAGCCAGAAAATTTTTTCGTTGGGGGAGGTGGGGGTGTGTTACGACTACTGCAACTCACATATATGCATAAAATGTAAAACGCATGAGTCCGTAAAGATTGCGTCAGAGGCCGGAAGCGGTGTGCAATCGTGTACAAAAGTGTGTGATAAGGGAGAGAAGAATATACATTTTGTATGGCAAAAAATTCCTCATGGGGGTGGGGTTATGACCCCCCTAACCCCCCACCCCACCCTTGGCTACGCCCCTGGCTACACGAGGGCTCTAAGCCGACGCACGGAGTGTGCTCTCCGTGAGGGTCTTTCTAAAGAGGTCCTAAGCCTAATCCGTTTTTACGCTACATTTCGGAAGAAACCACGGTAAATAGGTCGGCGGACGCGCCTTGGTATCGAACCAGGCCATCACCTTCCGTCTCTCAGCTCAGAGCGCCTCCGCTCTGAGCTGAGGCGTAGTGGCGTAGTGGTTATGTCATTGGCGTAGGATAGAATAGGACATAGAAAATTTTCAGGTATAATAAAATTTCTAAAGTTAATAGAACAAAATTCAGTTACTGACGAGGAGATTGAGTTAAATAACATTGTTTGAATTCTTCCTAGTTAAATATACATTTATATATTATTTTGAGAAAATTTTGTGTGACCACTTCGTAAAAACAACTAGTGGTCAGACAAAAGGGAATGAAATGAAATTTTGTTAAAAAGTAGGCGGTTAGTAAATTAAAATTACAGGTTTTTAATTTTCTACAAATTTGAATTATTTTTGAGGTATGACGTAAACTTTGATAAAGTTCTCTGCGCATCAAGTAAAATCATCAAAATATAATTCAATCAGATGTTGCAGTGTTAAATATAGGCTACTTGCTATTACAAAGCATTTTCCAGGCATTCTCTTTTCAGTTTAATATTCATTACTAGCATCTTATTTTGCACCTTTAAATGACATTTTGATGTAGGAAGCTCATCCACTAAAAGATAACGTTAATTTTGAATGTGAAATATTTTCTCTGTTGACTCAGTAATTTGTTACTCACTAAACTGTAATACTTAAACAATACACAAGAGTTATAACTTTGCTTTCTATATTTCTGCTAGTATGCTAATTCCATTTTTTGTACTCTTACAATGCAAACGAAATTTCGCGCGGTTAGTAAAAACCCATCAATGACGGATGGATACATCAGTTAGTAAAGTTATATAGAATGATATTCTTCGGAATATTTTTTATCTTTCGGAATTCCTTTGCTAATACAAAATGTATTTTTCAAATTCGAGCCAAAATGCCGCCCCTAAAATTTGCCGCCCCGGACAGGGGTCCGGTTTGTCCGGCCCTAGGGCCGCCCCTGCACCCATAGGCCTAGAGCCCATGCGTAGCTAATCGGCCTTAATCCCACAACACAACAACTCAGCTCAGAGCGCTAGGCCACTGGTGGGGCCGAACGGAGGGCAAGATCAGTGACCTTGAGCCACCTATTCTGATGGAATGGACTCTAGAGTCGGCGCCCTCCTATAATGAAATGACCAATACCTTCGGCCGTCGTAGCGGTCCAGCCTGCAAGCAGGCCTCTGACCCGACCCTTAGAAAGAAAGAAAGTAAGAAAGAAATATACACATAAAATGTAAAACGCATGAGTCCGTAAAGATTGCGTCAGAGGCCGGAAGCGGAGTGCAATCGTGTACAAAAGGCCGATCCACCACAAAATGAATTCTTATCATCCTCCGGCTTTAGCATGGCACGTCTCAGGCGAAAATTCCCATGCTTTAAAAAACGCACAAGCGATAAAAAGTAAAACATCTTTATAGAAATCCGACATCCTCTCTTTATCGCTCTTTATACGGACACGGATCGAAACGAACGGTAGCCCGAGTCACGTGCCCGCGTCCCATGCGGACGCTCCACTTTCCGTTTTCCCAAACGGATCGGGTGGGGGGGGGGGGGCAGGACGCGTGCCTCGCGGCCAGAGGCCTGGCCGGACGCGTCCGTCAAGATCTCGCCTCGCCCGCGTAGGGGGGCGCCGGAAACGGGGCGCATCCGTGGCTCGAAGCGTCGCCGCATCGCACCGCAACGCGTCTTGCGATGCGAGCGACCGCGCGGGGAGACTCTCACGCGCCGCTTGCTACCGGAGACAAGACCTGTTTTGGCCGAGGATGGAAACATACATGCAGGCTTTTTTTTTTGTTCCTTCCGCGAGTCTTTTATTCCCACGGACGTCTTGCAGGAAAAAAACATGCTGGTAGTTTACAGGCCACATCCTGTCTTTTAAATCTTAATTTTCAGACATTAATGCCTTTGCAATATACAGTGTGTCGTAAAAAAAAAAAAACCTTGTAACGCGTTTAACCTTTTGAGGCGCAACCCTTTCCCAATGCTGAAAAAAGGGCAGCCGTTGCCATCGGTCGACTTAACTACCACCAAGAGGGCGGACGATCGAAACGTTCATCGCGTGCCACAGATCGAGAGACCCCTTTTTGACGCAGCTGGCTGTGCGCGGGCACAGAATGCGAGAACGGCTGGATGGATTGCCCAATGCTGAAAAAAGGGCAGCCGTTGCCATCGCTCGACTTAACCACCAGCAAGATGGCGGACGATCGAAACGTTCATCGCGTGCCATAGATCTGTGGGAAGATACGGATCCAGTCAGTGTGAATGGCGCTCTCGTCGATTGAGTTTGCTGTGATGAGTTGACGACAGCTGTCGTCCAAAAAACGAGGTCTCTAGATCTGTGGCACGTGATGAACGTTTCGATCGTTGCCCTCTTGCTGGTGGTTAAGTCGAGCGATGGCAACGGCTGCCTTTTTTTCAGCAATGGGAAAAGGTTGCGTCTCACAGGGCGTAGCCAGGGGGAGGATATCGGGATATTTCCCCCCCCCCCGTAATTTTTGGATTAGTGATGAAATACCGTCTATTTATATAGATATAAGTTCATATCCCCCCCCCCCGAAAAATTTTCCAGGTGCATATCCCCCCCCCCCCGAAAACCCGAAAAATTCCGAAAAATGGCTACGCGCCTGGCACCTCAAAGGGTTAAGTGCGCTCAGTCAGAGGGAGGGCGGTCCCCCGCTTCCTGGGATCCGCTTCAGAGCAGCTCTTCCCTCTATAGAAGTATGCAAGGAAACCTATCTAACCATTTCCTTTTTTCAATACGCCATCAGGAACGTAGTTATAATATGCGATGCCGAAACGTCTTTTCTGGCAAACACCGAAATTAAAGTGAAGTGATATAATAATAATAAGGAAAAAAAATAGTCCCACCGTGAGATGAAATGGAGTCCGGAGAATTTGCGCAACTGAGAATTTAAAAGAAAAAAGAACACGCTGACATAAGGATGGCAGAGAGGACTGCCAAGCATAAGCGTAAAGTTTTCAAAATTATTGGGGAGGCCGGGCCCCACAACCACATATATTCACGTCAGTGGAGTAGCCAAGGGGGGGTTATACCCCCCCATGAGGAATTTTTTGCCATACAAAATGTATATGCCTCACTCCCTTATCATACACCCGTACCGTATACATATATGTGAATCGCAGAAGTCGTACCCCCCCCTTCCCCTTAAAAAATTTCTGGCTACGCCACTGATTTATGTACATATAACTTACTCTTAACTGCCAACTAGTACGGAATAGAATGAACCACTTTTTCTACATGATTTTTCGGCTTAAAATAGAGCAAAATTTTTGTGCTGCGCGCTCGAGCTGGTTACTATTTTGAAAAAAATAATTTTAAAATATACGGTTTACAAAAAGTGGTTAATTATATTCCGTAGTAGTTGGCAGCTATGACTCACTATGTGTAAGTGTAAATTATTGGAGGCGCTCGAGCTCTATGGGTCCATAGAATTCTACACCTATGTAAGGTAAGTACCCATGTTAGTATCTTTCTACCATGTTATAAGTTAAAAATAGAAGCAAAGAAAACGTTTTTTAAACGTTTGTAAATGGCGTGAAATACTTTTATTTATGTTAGTATAAATTAGTTTTCTGTATTGAGTGGTAAATTATTGGGTGGGCTCAGCCCCTATTCACAATTTATTGGGGGGCTCGAGCCCCACGGGCCCATATAACTCTACGCCTATGCTGCCAAGTTAGTGTAAATGTGTGCGAAAAGAGAAAACTAACTACGCACCACACACGACACGCGAAAAATTGTGTTCCCGGAATCGAAAACGTGCAGAGGGAGTCCGTTTCTCCCGCGCACACACACACACACACACACCGACCGAGAAAACTGTTCCCCAGACCACGTGACGCATCCTCCCAGGTAAACGACTGAGCTCAAGGCCAAGGCCTGTAGGGTTGGTGGTGTGTGTGATCCGCCGCCGCAGCTCAATGTCACCAAAACGTCGATTATGATGTGTCCGTCCGACAGAGGTAAATAGTTCGAGAAAGCGCATTGGTTCTTCTTTTGGATCCATTTTTATTTTAAGCATGGCACGTATTCGACCTCCGCTAGATTCGGTGACACATTCCATCGATTTTTTTATTTTATTGTGTTCATCTTTTAATGTTTTATTCAGTTCTGTTTTCGCCTTTTTATTCTGTCTTGTTTTGGCATGGGAGCCGTTAGTTTCGATTTTATTTACTAACAAAGTAGCCGTGTTTTGCGGGGTGTTATCTAACTTTTTCTTTCTTTCTTATTTTAAGAAATAAAAGCCGGAATATTCTTAGAACTGCTGTGATGGAGAAATGAAAATGCAATGGAGTACACTGAAATGGGAGTAGTGCTCAATAAATAGATGATATCTGAAAATATATGTTCCCATTATTATACAGATTTGGCAGGTCGAATCTGATTTTTTTCTTTTATTCTTTAATTTAAATTAAAGTTAGAAAAATAAACCACTGTGTCTCTGCAAATCTATTGGATTTTTTTCTGTTTGATGTTATGTGCTAAAATATCTAGACGCAATGAGATGAGATATGTATAAAGTGACCATTTATTTTTTCCTTCAAAACGGGACATCGACTACTTTTTTTGGCAATAGTGTATTTATTATCTTCCTCAAAAAGGGACATCTGCTGTTTTTAAGGTAATAGTGTAGGGAGACTGAATTGACAGGTCTGGGTATCTTTTAGTTGTTAGGAAAATGCGCATAAAAACTTGTGTTCATGTTAATATCAAAATAAAATTGAAAAAAAAAACTTTGCTAAAACACACATATACTACAAAAAATAGTGCTAGACGCATGTTTCGGGTGGTACAAGAGGTAGGCCCTTCTTCGACTTCAAAAATACCATCCGACACAAGACAGGAAGGTAGGAAAGTGAGAAATGTAATCAAAAGGACACACAGAAAAAAAGAAGTTGTCATTCGGAAGGAAAAAAATTCTTAGAAAACCAGAGTGGAAAAGGAAAATAAAGTGGAGATCGGGGGAGGGGGGGGGGAATAAACAAAAGAGGAACATGACATTAAAAAAATAAATAAAAATTAAATAAATTGGAATAGTTGTCAAAAAAGAGCATTAAAAACAAACACAAAAACAATACCCCCCCCCCTCGGCGTTTTCTTCGACTTTGAGAGTAGAGGGAGCGAGGTCAGTTTTTTTTTTTTTTTTTTTTTTTTTTTTTAACAGACGCTGCCGCTGGAGGATTTTAGATTTTTAGCGGCCTTTATTGAAATCGTTACCGTAGGTTGCTCTCGTTCTTAAAACGGGACATTGCAGGGGACATTTTCTAAAAACACGGGACATAACTGGACGTATGGTCACCTTAGACAGTAGCGGATCCAGAAATTTTTTTTGGGAGGGGCTAAATTTTTTAAAAAGCTTATTTCACCCAATTAAAATGTACTTTAAATCAAAATTTTAGTCTAAACCAATGTATTAGGCTTTTGGGAGGGGCTAAGTAATAAAATATGATCATTTTAGCTATTTAAAGTGTATAATAAAGCAGAATGTTGCCCTTGAGCAATCTCTTTTGGGGGGGGGCTGAAGCCCCCTAGCCCCTCCCCTGGATCCGCTACTGACCTTAGATATGTACAGCATACAAAAAAAAAAAAAAAAAAAAAAAAAAAAAGTCCACTTGTTCTTTATTCAACCGTCGTTCACCGAACATCAAAATTATATTTACCAAAATAAAGTGTAGCAAATTAAAATGTATGTTATAATACAGTGGAACGCCTAGTTGGACACTTTCCTGGGGGAACGGTTCGAGCTCATAATGTAGAAATATGCCTCTATGTGTTGGACACCTCTGAAGTTGGGCCTTTTATCAGGGAATCGCAGGTGGCCAACTTACGGAGGTTTCACTTGGGGTCCGATTAAAGGCCTTTGCAGATACCCAGAGACTGTCGCGGCTACAATGTATTTGAACGGGGAAATTTGACCGGGTTTGGACGCTGCGACCCTCTACCGAACAATAGATAGGGTGAAAACCACAAGTGTGAAAACCGCAATATTATCCACGGTCCCCAATTACCAATTGTCCGGAGTATCTCCTGCTTTCTTCTGGTGCGAAAAATTTATTGCTTACAAGTGATAATTGGCCAAGCGGCCAGCGACGGTCTCTGGGTATCTGCAGCGGCCTTTACAGAAACAGTGCCCAGGGCAAAAGTTTCAGAGTAGGTCCGGGGCTCCCCTCCACACGAAATTTTCTTTTTAATTCTAGGAAGCAACTTTCATGTCAAGTCATACTATACAAAAGGGGCTGTTTTAAGAGAATGAAAATGATTATTTAAAGAAGATGCAAAGAGAAATGGAAAATATTCTTCTCAAGTTACCTGTTACAGAGCATTTTTATATCTACTTGTCTAAAGTTCTAATCAGAGCATTTGTTTTTTATTGTGTAGTACACTTGAATTTTGAAAAGAAAAAAAAAATTGCAGAAGTTGTATTTATGTTGAAATAATCATGAAACGATGTAATTTTCTAAATTTAAAGAAACTAAATATAATATATAGACAAAAAATGTATCGAGCTATAGTAATCTTTATAGATAGCTATACCAAAAAAGTTAAGCTCAGCATTTTCTTAAGGCCACTTAACCTTTAAACAGAATGATTTTGCATAACCATTAGGTAACTTCAGTCTCTTGTTTTAAAATCAAGGGAAAATGTGGATTTTTTTTTTTTTATTTCAAAGGGTGCTTCGGGGGCGGACGGGCGGGTCTATTTGTTGGGGCCCCGAACGCTTGCCCCGAACGCCCAGCCGGAAATCAGCCCCTGGTTTCACTGTATTCCCCCTTGTTCTACCGTACCGTACCTCGATATATCGCGCATTTAGATACATCGCGCTTTTTCTATATCTCCCAGGTTTTTCCATTGTCGCTTTTTTTCTTTCGAAAATTCTACAGCGAAAAATTCAACATGCCGAATAATAAACCATAGGAATTTGGAAAAAAAAAAAAAAACACTTCCAAGATTTATGACATAAGGGTGACCTAAGGGGTCGAGGAAGCAAGTTGTTGGTATATGAGTTTCTCGGATTTCATGAAATGTAACTAAGTGAGACACACGGCTGGTATACAGAAGAAAATGAGAGGGGAAAAAATGGTAGTTCAAAAGTTGAAAATTCAAAATGGCAAAAGAGTTCCATTCTTAACCTTTCCGCTATGCGTGGATGGTGGAGTTTTTTGCCCTTGAAGAAGGATGGAAATTTCTCACCACCCGAAACTATTGCGTTGATAAGTATGTTTCTTGAGAGTGTTTTCCAAAGTGATATGGCTTCACTGATTATTGACACAAAGATGATTGCCGGCTATACATAATTTTGAATGTAAGCGTTGATTTGCGAGGGTGGGAAAAAATATTTTCTTTCGTAATGTCTGTGCGACCCCTAAAATGCGATCATCCGATGTTCCCTTCGTTGTATTTTTTTCTCTTCGTCGAGAGCCATTGAAAAGTGGTTTAAGTCAGCTCATGTTTATCTTCATATCTCTGACACATTTCACAACATAATTATCAAATTTCATGTATTCGCCTCATGGGTGTATGGGAAACATTTTACTACGGATTTTTTTTTTTTTTTTTTTTTTTTTTTTTTTTTTTAAATACAAGGTGTCGTATACAAATTTAAAAAGTGTCCCTTTTGTAAATGAACGAAAAGAATTTTTTTCGTAGCGTTATCTTTTCCACCGCCTTATTTTGAATATTTTTTAGATTTATATTGCCCACTTATTTCTAGTAGATAAAGAATTAACGGTGTTATTCGAAAAAATCATGTGATTTTGGTACATAATTACAAATAAACTATTTATGCCAGCCACTTCAAAATTTTGAAACTGTCTCTTCACAAGCTGTATTACATACTGAAGACAGGCCAATCTGTATCCGTTTCAAAACTTTTAGAAAAAATTCTTAAAAATCGGAAATTTTTATCCGATTTTTCCCTTTAGACGAAAATCCCTTTGGAATTTTTTGGAGACCCTGGTGCTATTAGTTTATTTCAATTTGTGTACCAAGACTAAAAACAGAGTTCTTTATTTTCGAAGAACAGCCTTAACGTCCGCTACCAACTTTTTGCGACACCCTGTAAAAAGTACAATTAGTTGCAGTTTTTGAAGAGACATTCTCAAATTTTTTTGTAGTCTCTCTCACGCAACTATGAATTGTTTGATAAGTTGTCAGAAAACTTGCACCACGTCTTAAAAGAACTGCCCAAATGTATTTCACTGGCTTCTGAAATTCATACAATAGTACAAAAACAAAACAGTGATGATCACATCTAAATTCCTATTTAACTTTTTTTTTTTTAAAACGTTGTATGCAATGCACGCAGTGCGAACTGCAAACACGCAACTGACGGACCGCACTGCAGCAGGCAAGCGGTCTGTTTCCCACCGAAACCTTTTAGAATAGAATAAAAACAAAATGTTTTTGTACACTTTGAGCAAATCGTTGCCGAATGTCGTGGCAACACACACCGTGAGTCACCCTCCCTGCAGGAAAGTGAAACGTTACGGTTGCGGATTCACGCTGCAGATAAAATTTAAGACTTAAAAAAAATAATAATAAATAAATAAAAAAAAAAAAAAAATTCCAGCAGGCTCTTCTATTAAATCTACCGCGGGATATATTTATTACGCAGGCGACTTATCCTTTACTTTGCTATAAGGTGCCCGTTATATAATAACGAATAACGCTTTTAATTTCACAAACTATTTATTAACACGGTACATCGTGCTCATAGACGTGTATGGGGGGGGGGGGGTCAGACCCCTTAGTCGACGTAAAGATGCTAATTTTGACCGCATATCGACCTGTAAGCTGTATATTTCAATGAGTAATTAAAAAAAAAACTACTATAAATATTTAAAATTTATAATGTTACTAAAATTTTTTAAGAATTATTTATAGTAGAATTTACCGTCAATCAATTTTTAACAGGAAGAATGCCCCCCCCCCCCATTTCTTAGCTGGACCCAGGGTTGCCATTCTGTTTGTCCCAGTCGTAACAAATTTTTGGGACCCCAAACGTAATAGATGCTAAAAATGCAAGAAATTATAGATTTCCGCTCATAAAGCGAACATTAAGAATGATCTAAAATACTACTAATATCCCTTTAATGGTCGTGATAACCTACGGTTAAAGTCTAAACCGCAATGAATGTGCATGTTAAATCGGCGGGGCCGTTTATCTTCCTTTCTAGTGAGCCTGCATTACTAATACTACTAAAAAATGTGAGGAATTGCGAATGTCTTCACTTTGGGGAGCCCCCGCGAATGAGGTTAATTGGTTCAGAGCAGTTTAGTTAGTTATGAAGATCGTAAAATAAATATTTTGTTGACAAACCTCATATTTAAAATTTGAAAAAAAAAGAAAATAGACAATTTATTAATCAGTACTGCCAATTTAAAGGATTTGTCGCTAAATTTAGCAACTTTTCACTGAATTTAGTGAATAAATTTTCTACTTTGGAAGTGACATTTTTGGTGATTTTTCTCTCTAATTTGGAAATTTAGGTGAATTAGGAGTACTGTTCCAAACTTTGTAAGCTTTTAAAACCTGATTAGTGCTGCTTTAGAAAAGAAATGAAATTATGAAAAGTTTAAAGCTGGATGATACATTGATCTATATATAGAAAATACAGCTTAATAATGGATGAACAGTAAACAGACATATCAGGGACGTAGCCATGGGCCATTTTCTTAACTAGATATCAATACTCTCGCTTTCCGTGGAAATTCTATCTTTGACACCTTTTTGGGCACGCCCCGATTTTTATTATTATTTTTTTTTTTCTGGTTAGGGGCCTGATACGTATATTTCGATCATACAATTTTATGTTAACTTTTGTCTGCTTTTACACTGTAAATATTCAAATTTAGTACGGATACTATGTTAAGGATGAGAGTTCTATTATAAAGCAGAAATCATTCCAGAGACCCTTTTTTGACGACAGCTGGCTGTGCCGCACAGCCAGCTGTCGTCAAAAAAAGGTCTCTAGATCTGTGGCACGCGATGAACGTTTCGATTGTCCGCCATCTTGCTGGTCGTTAAGTCTAGCGATGGCAACGGCTGCCCTTTTTTCAGCATTGGGCAATCTATCGAGCTGTTCTCGCCTTCTTCCATTTTTCAGCAGATGTCAGTGCTGTTCAAAAGAATCGTGACCATTTTTTTTACGGGAAATGACGTGTTAAAAAGTAAAGGATTCTCGTTGGAGCTATGTCAAACGCCACTATTTTTATAGAAATCCAATCTATTCTTCATGACTGGCAACAGTCAAAACGTCCGAGTTGGGTGTTCCCAGAGCGGGAACACTGCGCGTTAAAGGGTTAAAAGAAGGACATGTGAAATTACAATATACTAGATTTTATAGCAGAATGTAAGTGAGCAATTCTTCAAATAAATGGGAAAATAAAAGACACCAAATGTAGGCAAGCACCAGCTTACTTGAAACTGAAAAGCTTAAATTGATTACTTTTTCATTTAAAAAATTGTATTTATTTATTTATTTTTTACATCACATGTATTCTACATTATGAGATGATAACCGCCGACTCCACCTGAAGGCCAGTTCCCTTCATTTACTACTGTTTACATTACATCTCCGTTTTGCGCAGTTCTGTATGTACGCTGTGCACAACCGCTGACCATCTCCCTTCTCTTCACCTGGGCAGATGTGGATGTACACTTTCCTTCAAAGTGTACATGCACAGCTGATGGGAATCGAACCGAGCACTGCTCATTTGACTTCACATCCAGGACTTTATCTTCGGGGCTGTCCTTGCCCCAACAGTAAAGGATCATAACCTCTATATGAAGATTTGTCCATTGTTGTGTGTGAAATTCGTATACACGGGGTGACAGCATTGGAGTAGTGCAACAATGCTTTAACCTGTGCCTGGGATGCCATCATGGCCGAGTGGATAAAGACACTCTACATGAAAGTTGGCTACTGTTTGAAGGTCTGGGGTTCTGTCCTACAGCGAAGATGTCAATCTGCGGAATTTTGCTCAGTTTTTACTTCCTTGTACGGAGCATAAGTAACAAATGTCAGGGGTTGAGCTGGCTCTTTTTAACATTTCGCCAATTCATTCGCCGAATTAGATTTTTCTGGACATCATTAAGAAAAGCAATTGTCAATATTTTTGCCAGAACGTATTTTCTTTCTCCAAACTAATTTTATTTTCGCAGTTTGCGACGTTGGCGATCGACAGCGCGACCTCTGAATGTGGTCCCGAAAAATTTCGGGGGGCCAAATTTCGACGAAAAAACTACCGACGATTTTGACTACCTTTCAATTTACTTTTAAGAATTTTTTCGATGCATCTCATCGTCAGCTACCATGCATCGAAATAATATTGGCCAGTTTGTCCATGTCGTCTGTACGTACGTATGTATGTATGTAACTCGCATATCTCAAAAACTATTGGTCGTAGAATGTTGAAATTTTGTATTTAGGATTGTTCTATGATCTAGTTGTGCACCTCTTCTTTTGGTCTCAATCGACTTGATAGTTTATGTACAGGACCGCCCAAAAGATTAGAAATACATTACGCTCTATGGACCGAAATTCATTAAACTCTCATATCTCAAAAACTATTAGGCGTAGAATGTCGAAACTTTATATTTAGGATTATTGCAACATCTACTTGTGCAGCTCCCTCTTCGGTTCCATTCGACTGGATAGTTTATCTGCAGAACCGCCCAAAAGATTCGAAATACATTATGCTCTATGGGCAGAAATTTAGAGCGTATTTTAGGGATATTGGACTATTTCAAACGACTCAGATGTGATATATGCTGTTAAGAGTTACAAAATGAATTTCTCCATTTAAAAAAGTGTCTCTATTATTTATACTTCTGCTACAGGAACATTCAAAAGATATCCAATACATTATGGTCAATGGCAATTTTAGGGGCATTCATCCGTTTCAAGCACAATACCGTCCTACCATATAAGTTAGGTAATGGTCCGACCACGGTCACGTGCCTCCCTCAAGAATTACGCCAAAAGTCGCCAAGCTTGACGACTTTTGGTGTACGTGTGTATGTATTTAACTCTTAAATCTCAAAAACTATTAGTCGTAGAATGTTGAAATTTCATATATAAGATTGTTGTAACATCTAGTTGTGCTTCTCGATTTTTGGTTCCAATCTACTGGAGAGTTTATTTACAGGGCCACCGAAAAGAATTTCAATACTTTAATGTCCATGGAAATCTTCAATATAATACAACTGTAGACAGTCATTGTTTGGTACATGCCCAAAATCTCGCAGTCTGTCGTCGACCTTGGCGAGTTTTGCCGAAATATCGCCAAATTTGGCGATAGTCAGTCGTTTAGTCCATGGCCAAAATATCGCCAAATTTGGCGATAGTCTGTCATTGTTTGGTCCATGCTTAAAATCTCGCCATATGTCGTGCACCTTGGAAAGTTTCACCGAAATATCGCCAAATCTGGCGCCGAAAATTATTTCATATTTTGTATAACTCTAAAACTTTAACCCGTAGAATTTTGAACTTTTGTATTTAGAACTATTGTAATATCTAACAATATGATGCAAATAATATAACTGATACAGATTACAGAAGCACAGGATGTAATATGATGCACATTCCAAATAGCATTTAAAACGGTGAAGTACAGTTGGAATATGCTTGAACACTGTAAAACAGTTTTAGTAGGCGATTTTAAGAAAGATTTCGATTGCCAAAGATGTGTTTTATGGAACAAGGGAGAAAAATGCGGCACACTCATGAAAGTGATACATGTTCCAACTTGATTGAATAAGGAAAGAAAATAAAGACGATGCATGGATTATGATACGTTTTTTTTTTCCAAATTAGTCCAAAGTGTTTTAAGGTAAAAAATATTTTGTGTCACCCGGTGCAGTCAGAAAACCCGCGGGCCAGCCCCACCCAATGAATTTGCCACGGTCCTCAGTGATACAGGTACGCCCCTGGACTGGAAGAAGCGTAAAGAAAAATCATTCTGAGAATTTTCAAATGTTTCCTGCTTAATCTACAGAAGGTGTTCAATGACACTCCGCTGTTTCCTTAAAAATCGAAGAAGAAACTCAAAACCTTAATCATTTCCATTCATTAAAAGAAAAATATACATTCATTGTGGGGAGGGGGTGGGGGAGAGAAGGCCCTCTTCATTAAGCCTTTAACGCGCGGTGTCCTCGCCGTGAGGACACCAAACTCTGACGTTTTGACTGTTGCCAGTCACGAAGAATAGATTGGATTTCTATAAAAATAGTTGCGGGTGACATAGCTCCACGAGAATCCTTTATTTTTTAGCACGTCCTTTCCCGTACAAAAAATGGTCACGATTATTTTTAACAGCACTGCTGAAAAATGGAAGAATGCGAGAACAGCTGGATAATGGCCCAATGCTGAAAAAAGGGCAGCCGTTGCGATCGCTCGACTTAACTACCAGATAGATGGCGGACGATCGAAACGTTCGTCGCCTGCCACAGATATAGAGACCCGTTTTTTGACGCAGCTGGTTGTGCGGGCACAGAGTCAAAAGGGTCTCTATATCTGTGGCACGCGATGAACGTTTCGATCGTCTGCCATCTTGCTGGTAGTTAAGTCGAGCGATGGCAACGGCTGCCATTTTTTCAGCATTGGGAAAGGGTTGCGCCTCAAAGGGTTAACCTAAGCACCTGGACTTGTGCTTACGGTACGCCACTGCGTGCCTGCGCGATAACATAACCAATCTCGCCGACTGGAAAGCAGCAACAAAATGGAGGCCGTCTCCATTTAAATGATGTGCGTTGTTCGCTGCAATTTTCGCACAGTCATCCCTCCAATTGAGTGATTCACTGCCTCGTGATGACGACTGAAAATAAATGGAAGTGCGGCAGGAAAAAATAGGAACTTGACAAAGCTTGTCGTAAGCGCGGGAAAAATATTGTTCTGTTTCTTTCTCGCACGTGGAAAAATAAGACGTGCTCAAAGGGTATATTTTTCGATTCTGTAAACACAGAACGAACGAAACAGTGGTGTGACTTTACGTATCTGTGTTGTCATTTTTTAAAGTTCTTGCAGTAGATGGGTTGCAGTGGCGTCGAGTTCATGGGTGCTCCTGTGCTTTCAATCAGCCACATACAAAATCACTTGAATGTGGACCACCCACACAATTTTAAGACATAGTTAATTTTGTAAAATTTTAAGACGCGGTTATAGTTAATTTTTTTTTACTTTTAAGACACAGTTATAGTTAATTTGAAAAGGTAATGAAAACATACATGAAAATTTTGAAAAAAATACATTAGTTTTTTTCGAAATAAAAATCTTTTATGAGATTTCTGCAATAAGATCTGTATTTTTCGCTTGTTTCACTGATCTGCTTAGGGGTGTATGTCGAAAAAAAAAAGAACTCTGTGTTTAGTCTTGGTACACAAATTGAAATACACTAATAGCAGCATGGTCTCCAAAAAATGCCAGAGGGTTCTTCATAAGCTGCTTGACACACTGCAATAAGCGAAAACGCAGTGGCTTTTGTGAAATTTTCAGAAAAAATTCTTAACCATGGATCTGAGCTGCAAGATTTTTCGAAGAGTGACACGCTTTGCGAAAATGTCCGATTTTTAAGAATTTTTTCTAAAAGTTTTGAAACGGATACAGATGGATCGTTTATTTCAGTAGGTAGTACAGCTTGTAAAGAGACCGTTTCAAAATTTTGAAGTGTCTGGCATAATCAGTTTATTTGTACTTATGTACCAAAATCACATGATTTTTTCGAACTACACCGTTGACTATATTATGAGCCCCATGGCCCCCACATTCGACTACGGGTCCTGGACCCTGACTAGGGTTGCCAACCGTCCCGCGAGAGCCGGAACGTCCCGTTTCTTGAGTTTAGAGGACACCCTTGGACGCCGACAGAATATTTCCCAGGAGGGGGGCAAGTGTACTTCAACGTATGGCAGGCGCGTAGCCAGGAAAATTTTTCGGGGGGGGATATGCGAGTGGAAAATTTTTTGGGGGGGTGGAGATATGAACTTATGTATGTATAAATAGACGGAATTTTATCACTAGTCCAAAAATTTCGGGGGGGGGGGATATATCCCGATATCCCCCCCTGGCTACGCCCCTGACGTATGGTACTATGTTGGAAAGAGGAAAAAAGAAAGGGAAAACACTGCATACAAAAATCCAGGGGGTATTGCCCCCCCTTGCCCTATGCTTTCGGCGCCCATGAGGACAACTCCCACGAATGGTGTGTGAGGGACGTCAAATGTTCAGTTTTTTGAGTGGAATAAAGAATTTGATAAATTTTGATGATCTCAGAACAGAAAGCATTTTAACTTAAGCACACACATTACATTTCTCTCCTAAATAAATATGATGTCACCATAAATAATTGTTATACTTAAGTCTCTTTTCTAAATAAATAATGTTACGATTTCAATAAAACTGGTTTAATATATCTAACCCGTATTTGCGAGAACTTCCGGAAAAAACCACGGAAAACTCCGAACGCTTAGGTCGGCAGACGCGACCTGGGTTTGAACCAGGCACCTTCGGCCTTCCCGTCCGGAACGCTATGCGCTCGACCACTCGTGGGGAAATTTTCTCTTATAAAGGTAAAATGGTGGGTTTTTTTGCGAGAGAACATAAAAAGTTAATTTATTTTAATTGCAATATTTGTTTGTTTATATTATGTTTTGATTATAAAGAAGCGACGAAAGACTAATAAGTAACGTTAATAAAATAAAAAAAAACTGTGAAAAAAACACACATAAAAGGTTACTTGAAGTTCAAGACGTGTGTTTTTTTTTCCCACAAAGTTTTTATTTATTTTATCTTACAACACCAGTTTTTTGAGTGTTTATTTTCAAGTAACGTTATTGTTTCATTAGTTTGTCTGATTGTTTTAACTTTTGTTAACTGTGTTGCCTGTATAATTATGCAAATATAGTAGGAATAATATTGAATAAAACTATTTAAACTGTACCATAGAAATCTGGTTTTAATTGTGTTTCTCGCCTTCCTGTAATAAGTGAGCAGAATGCCGCTTTTTTTTGCCACGTCCCGAATTTTAATTGCGAAAGTCCCGTAAATCAGTGCATAAAAGTTGGCAAGCCTAAACAGTGTGGAAAATCCTTTCTATGGTCACGCTTTAGATGCCTCATTTCAAGAAACTTAGAAAGAAAAAAAACCCAATATATCTGAGTTTACAAAATTAAAAATTCTATCCCCAAAATGACCTCATCATCCAAAATGACCCACGCAACTCCTTCAGCGCTGGCGACGCCCCCTTCCCTTCAACAAAATCCACACCACGGCAGTTTCATACATCATCACCACCACCGTTCCTGGTACATCAACGCCCCTTTTATTTTAATCCACCACATGTTACATTTCCACCAGATCAAAATTACCAGGAAATTTTACAGAAAAAAAAAAAAAGAAAGCAATGGCGGCGCGTCCACTCACTGAGAACGAGGCTGTCATCACTCCCGTTCCGTCTAAATATTTGGGATTTTACACGTGCGTCAAGTCGCCCCCTTCTGCGACAAATGCATCTCGTCACGATTCCGTGCCTCTATCCATTTAATGATTCGAATTCATTTTTTTCTTCTAGTTTCTAATTTCGAACGCCAGAGAAAATGTCGCAGACGATGAGAAAGAGCCACAGCGGGAAAATATTCTTTTTCGCCGAATCCTTTCGATCTGAAGTGATTCATTCATTCCGGCGATAAGCTGACCGCCGCGCCTGCTTTCTTCCCCCCTCCCCCCTCTCTTCCTCCGGGGCTGTGTGATGCGGAAAACGAAACAGCTGTTGCGCGGTCATTTATTTATTCGTTTATTTATTCCTGCCTTTTAATAATTGGGTTTTCTTGGCGAGGGAGAAAGTGTACGGCCAGTTCGTCGCCATTTCACGTAAGGCTGTAGTTCGAAGGAAAAAAAACAAAAAGCAGTTTTTGGTCTTGGTACATAAATTGAAATAAACTAATAGCACCAATATTTCGAAAAAATTCCAGATGGTTCTTCATAAGCTGCATTACACATTGTAATAAGCGATAAATGTGTTCTTTTCGTAAAAACTTTCAGAAAAAAATTCTTAAACGTAGAAATCCGCCGCCAAAATTTTTCTAGGGGTGACACGTTTTGCAAAAATTTTCGATTTTTAAGAGATTTTTTCTAAAAGTTTTGTAATTGATACAGGTTTATCGTTCATTGCAGTATGTAGTACAGCTTGTAAAGATGCAGTCTCAAAATGTTGAAGTGCCAGGCATAATTAGTCTATTTGTACTTATGTACCAAAATCGCACGATTTTTTCAAACTGCACCGTTAAGTTGCCAAGCCCGGACTGGCTCCTTTGGGGGCCCTCGGCTAGAGATTGAAAAGGGGCCCCTTACTGAGGAATTTAGAGGGAATAGAATATTAGAATATGTAATACTTGAAAATTAGGCTTACGTGCCTAAAAACCGTATTTAATTATTTTAAAGCAGTAGGGGTCCTTGATTCTTCGCCCTTCCCATAGCTCTGGTGAAACGATTAATCGCGATTAATCGTAAATACAATTCGAATAGTAAAACGATTAATCGTTTCGGGTTTAATCGTGAGTACAGTTCGAATCGCGAGTACTATTCGAATAGTGAAATTACGAATATTAACTATTCGATTAATTGATTATTGTCACGATTCGAAGTCGATTAATCGATAATGGAAATCATTCGAATGACACATCACTAGTTTAAATCTCGAATTAATTTTTAATGCAAATCTATACGTAGCACTTTACAACACTGCCTATCACACAGACACTTATTTGTATGCACATATTTAATTTTTCGTTTTTCTTTGCAAATTCAGATAAATAAATAAAAAATTAATGAGTGGCCTGAAAAACTGTGTTTTTTTTTCTCACAAAGAACGTCTATTTTCAGGTGATGATGATCACAGAGATGAAAATACGGATCAATAACGGATTGCTTTTAAATGCTGGACAAAACCTCAAAATGTGGGACTGCTCCGTATTATACGGGGGCAATAATAATAATTCAATTCATGATACAGTTCTGCTTTATTTGAAAGATTTTCTCTTAAATCATGCCAAGTCAACAAACACCAAAAGATTGTTGTGTTGGAAGGTTTTCCCATAATCGATCCGTTTGACATGATTTATCTTTCCTGCTTTATATCTGGCACGAGTTTCTCTGAGCGAGAAAAGCCCTTAATATCTGATATCTGACAGATGCAGATTTTCCTTTTTGAGTATCCTTTGGACAAAGGATGTCGCTGGATCTCATAGAATATCCTATTTTTAAACATGCGACTAGCATGCCGTTGTTACCACATCAAGGACGGATTAAAGGGGTGGGGTGGTGAGGGCGATCGCCCTCTTTCCGAAAAAAAAATAAATAAATAAAAAAATAAATTAAAGATGTAAAATATCCCACTTTAGTGCCTTCTGTAAATTGAATCTAGCCGCCCTCACCCACAAAATTGCATTCATCCGTCGCTAGTTTCCAGCTGTCACCACCCTCCAAGAAACGACAGCGCGAGCTGACACATACAGCTGACAGTTCTGAAAGACAGATAAAAAAGCGCGACTCATTAAAAAGTTTAACCTGCGCCAAGGAGATGAGAAATGATTCGTTCATTTTAAAACCCTCTCTCCAGTTTTTTTTTTTTTCTTCTTCGGGGCCCACTGCTGAAGTCCGATATCAGATTGTCGCCAATGTCGCGCACAAAAGAAAAAAAAAAAAAGAAATTAAAAGCCACATGTCTTTCTTTCTAAGTGAGTCTGCCTGAATCAGCTGGTCTGACGAACTGCCATAGCGGTTTCCCTTAAGTCGTGCGACATATTTCAGGGGTACATTTGACAGCTGTCCATGCGTAGGCTGGACAGAGTGGCAGAGGTTCGATGGAGATGTGAAATTATTATCAATTATTATTATTATTATTATTGTTTTCATAATTTTCGACGCCAAACGCCGGTGATGGATTTTTGCATGGATCAAGTTCAAGGTAGATGAAACTCATCAAAATGTTCGTTGACGTGGTATGCAAACCATTTCCATATTTATCGTGACGAGCTGGACTCCAAACCTCCCTATCTGCTTCCTCTACGAGGACTTTTTTTTTAATCGATTTATTTGTAGGGTCCCAATACCAGTGGCCCCTACCAGTGTACGCCCCTATGCGTGGCTTTATTGTTCATTCTCGAGGATGATAAAAAATCAGGACTTTAACGGTGTAGTTCGAGAAAAATAATGTGATTTTGGAACGTAAGTACAAATAAACTCATTATGCCAGGCACGGCACTTCAAAATTTTGAAACTATCTCTTTACAAGCTGTACTACATGCTGAAATAAACGTTCCGTCTATCAGTTTCATAACTTTTAGAAAAATTCTAAGAAATCGAAAATTTTCGAAAAATCTTTCAGCTTAGATCCATGTTTAAGAATTTTTTCTGAACATTTCACAAACGCCACAGCTTTTTCGCTTATTGCACCGTGTCAAGCAGCTTATGAAGAACCCTCTGGAATTTTTTGGAGACCCTGGTACTATTAGTTTATTTCTATCTGTGTACCAAGACTAAACACAGAGTTCTTTTTTTTTCGACATACACCCTTAAGGCTTGTTTCTAAATGAAAACGAAGGATTTCGGTTGACTTTTGCTCTGGATAAGAAGTAAACTTATAAAGTTATTTCGTTTTTAAAACAATATTATTACACCTGACACTTTTTCAGAGAATTATTTATTTCACTGACTTCGCTCACGATGAGAAATGAACTTGCGATGACATAATTATGAGAATTATCAGAATGTTGCCTCGTAAACTAGATTCAGAACTGACATTGAGAAAAATGTTAAAGAACTATTTAATGTTAAAAAAAAAAAAAAAAAAAAAAAAAAAAAAAGTTAATCTCGACACTTTTTCAGAGGAAGTCACTTTTGATGGACTTTCACTAAAGATCAGAAATAAACATACTATGACAAAACTCAGAAAAATTTTACACTGTTTCCCCAGAAACTATACTGTGAACTGAAACAGATTTCAAATTCGAAGAGTTACTTAATTTTTTGAAAAAGAATATTAAACTTTGCACTTTTTCGGAAAAGTCCGCTTTTTGGTTAAATTTCATTCCTGATAAGAAATAAACTTGCAAAGCTAGAACTATGACATTTTCAAAAATATTTCCAAGGAAACGACACCGTGGACTACTGCAAATTTCAAATCTGAAGAAATGAGCTACTCAGTTTTCATAAAAAGAAAACCGAAAAAAAAAAAATTATCGTTTTTTAAACTCAAATTCAAAATTGACAGATGAAAAAATTTACTATCAAACATATCTTTGAAATATAAATATGGATCATTTCATGATACATTTAAGAATGTTTTGGGGCCAAAAATTGACTACATTTTGCTTTTATAAATTTTATAATGTTCAAACTCGTAATCGTTTAGAATCACTAATGTATACAAGGTTTTATCATGATTAAAAAAAAAAAAAAACCAGCAGAAGTGTTATTAAAAAAATTATAATGTTTCTTCTAAAACTACTTTACGGCGCTTAGGAAAATTAAGTTTATACGAGCAATTTAATTTAAAAAAAAATAAATAAATAAAGATGGTAGTCAGGCTAGAATTCAAAGAATTTCACCAGTTTTATCGCTTTTTAACCGAATTTCATTTCAAAAAATGAACTTGCACTCAAAAAATGTACTTGACTCTCAAGTACTTATTAAATTATTTTACAGAAAGAAAAGTCCGATTCATCGTTTCAATTTTAGAGAGTTAGTTTTATTCCTAAAAATTTTCTGAGAGCTTTTAAACATTAGAACTGCCAATTATTTCCATTGGCTCCAATGTCTTCCAGGTTTAACGCTACCTCTGGGGGTGCCGATTTCAGGGGGTCGGTCCCTCCTCTCGAATTGGTTACAACATTAGGGGACCCCGAGCTAAAGTAGGACTTCATCCCATCGGGAGTTCACTAAAAATGGAAGACTCCCCTCTCTGCGTGCCGCGTCCCTATCTGGGGGATCTCGGACCGCATGCGGTTGTCAGAGGGCATAAGCAATAACAACAGCATTGTTTTCATTAAATGAATAAAGATGGCGCGACATGTATCCTTCGTATCCTGTGGCGACGTTGCTTACGCAGCTCAAACACCCTAATGAGACAGCTCTCGTTTTTAGAAAACTCGATAGGATTTAGCCTTTAAAAGGGAAGACTAAGTCAATCTGTGAATTATCAGCGAAACTAAAGCTCTCGAATCGCCACGGATTTGCCCGACAATACCGCGCTAACGTCTGTTAGCCATCAATTTTTTACCTAATATGGAATTTTACTGTTATATATCTGTTAAAAAAGAAGTCTTCTGCGTTATGTCTTTTTAAGGGTGTTCCTTTTGAAAAATGATAAACTCTGCAGAACTTTTCAACTATTTCAAAAGAAAACTAACGATGTTAAACAATCAGAAATGGGATTCATGCTTTTTCACCCTATGAACTATAAACTAATGTATTAACAGTCAATCTGTTTGTCTCATGGAATGTTCGGAGAAAAATTCATAAGCACATAGGGATGGACGCGAGACGACTTTTTGCGAGACGAGACAGATATTTACAGCTTTTTTGCGAGACGAGACAAGCATTTTAACATTATGATATAGGGATTTTTGCGAGACGAGACAAGCTTTTCGGCTGTTTTGCGAGACGCGAGACTCCGATTTTTCGTCTCGCGTCCATCCCTAAGCACAAAAAAATGCCTTTAAAAATGGGCCGAAGTGTTACATGCTTAGGAAAATATTTCAAAATTCCGCCGTGTTCAGTATTTTTTCTTCGAGTGTCACGTAACTCCTAGAGGTCATTGGCGGATTTGAGGGGGGGGGGGACGTGCCCCCTTCCTTGCTTGATAATATAAGTTTACACTGTAGAAGATTGACGTATTTTGTAAAATCATATGAATTTACAAGAACAACGAGACAAAAAAATAGGTGTCCCTCCAGAACTTTTTCTGGATCCGCCATACTTATATTTATAATTATAATCCTATTAACGCTTTGAGGCGCAACCCTTTCCCAATGCGGAAAAAAGGGCAGCCGTTGCCATCGCTCGACTTAACTACCAGCAAGATGGCGGACGATCGAAACGTTCATCGCGTGCCACAGATCGAGAGACCCTTTTTTGAGTCAAAAAAGGGTCTCTCGAACTGTGGCACGCGATGAACGTTTATCGTCCGCCATCTTGCTGGTAGTTAAATCGAGCGATGGCAACGGCTGCCCTTTTTTCAGCATTGGGCAATCTATCCAGCTGTTTTCGCATTCTTCCATTTTTCAGTGCTGTTCAAAATAATCTTTTTACGGGAAATGACGTGCTAAAAAGTAAAGGATTCTGGTGGAGCTATGTCACCCGAAACTATTTTTATAGAGATCCAATGTATTCTCCGTGACTGGCAACAGTCAAAACGTCAGAGTTGCGTGTTCCCAGAGGGGGAACACTGCGCATTAAAGGGTTAATCCGCCATTCCCTTTACCTCGAAGCTTTTCCGCATCCCGCATGATACGAGAGCCATTACGAAATCGCCAAGCCTAAATAACGGCCGCATATCTATAGACTTTTAATCACGACCCCCTTAGCAACAGTGCTGTTCACCTCTCTTCCCCACTCAGTGGCGTGAGTCTGCGGCCCCGTCTAGAAATGCACTTAGAGTGGCGCGAGGTTGCCTAGCGCCAGGAGCTTCTGGAATGTCGCGAAGAAACGCCTCCCCCCTCCCGGTTTCGTTTGTGAATAGACTGATGTCGAATCGATATGATTTCTCATTCGTCGCTTGTTGCTATGAAACACTTTATTTTTTAACACATTCAGACAGAATTGAAAAGGGTTTATGATTTGGGCTTGTTTGTCTGTCTATCTGTCAGACATGGATTAAAACGCAATGGGTGTATATTTGTACTGTGCATCCTAAGACCATGACCCCTACCTACCTGTAACCTCATACCCTTACAGAAATCGGAGTCAGAGGGGTGCATCTGGGGGGCAATGCTCCTCGTGGAAAAAAAATCCCCTCTTCACTAGCTCAGAGGCTTAGCCAAGGGGGGGTGTTTAGGGGGTCATAACCCCCCCATGAGGAATTTTTTGCCATACAAAATGTATGTTCTCTACATTATCACACACACGTATACATACATATGAGTTACAGTAGTCATAACCCCACCCATGAAAAACTTCTGGCTACCCCTGCCCTAGCTAAATTCTGCCGTCCTCCACATTTGCGGAAGAGATAGAATTGTGATTTGAAAGTGAATAAATAAGTAAGTTTAATTAAAAAATCAATTAAAAAAATTAAACTGTTGTCAAATCTTGCGTTATCACTCTCATTTTGTGTAAGTACCTAACGCGTATCGTTGTCTCTACATTAAAGAACATTAAAGCAAGCTTCAATTAAAAATGTATTTAAATTAATAAAAACAATTAGTAAGTAAATAAAATGGTCAAAAATATGCTTACGAATACCCAAAAGACCTATTGGAGGAGGAGGGGTGGAGACGAAAACAATTTAAAATGCACCGTCATCCTGGGGGTCGCTGCCCCCCCCCCCTACACGCTTAATTCAAACGAGTGAAATTCAATCAGTCGGAGCGAATTTTCGATCCTTTCCGTACTTGAAAGTGCACGTCTCCTTTAGGAGTGTTTTCCGATCACAGCGTTATCAGTATTTTGGTAAACAGGAAGTGGGACGTAGGTATCTGGGAAAAAAAGTGTACTTAAAGGGCATTTTTGCTTTAATACTGTCGGTTTCGATGTAAAAAGATCGAAACCGACAGCTTTTCCTTTCACTCCGTCTTTGATCATTATTTTCGCTCCTTCGAATTAAACGTGTAGTAGAATCGCCTTGCTACGAGTCTGAACGAAGTGCATATCCACCATGGCTACATTTCTGCAGAAATACAGGGTGTCTGAGAATCGCCGGATACTTGATAAAATTAAAATTAAAAAAAAAATTCTAAACACAGCAGCATTAAAATGTAATTCCTACATAAAATAATTGTATAACATAACAAAATGAATGGCTTTCAACATGAGATCCTTTGGCGGCTCGTACATCTAAACGATATTCGATTTCATTTTAAGTGTTTAAAAGCATCTGAGGAGTTAGGGAAGGAATAGCAGCTTGTGATTCGATGCTTGAGTTCCTCTCATTAGGACACGCAGTCACGTAAGCAACATTGAAAAAAGACAGGGTGTTCAATCCGGCGATAGAGGAGGCCACTGAATTCGATAATCTTAACCTATCCACTTGTTTGTGAAATGCTGACGGAGACGATAGGGCACAGACGTCGACCCGTGTGGAGGTGAGCCGTCTTGTTGAAAAATCACATCGGTAACATTTCGTCACAGTCACCATGTAAACTACGCTCTTCTGATTTTCTGAAGAAAACTTGACACCTAGAGCTTCATCTATCCAACTCCCGTGTGGAGGTCAGCCGTCCTGTTGAAAAATCACATTGCCGAATATTTGCCACGGTCGCCATCTCCACTACGCTCTTCTGAATCTCTTGCCAAATTCCTTGACACCTAGCTCTATCTATCTGATTTTTTGGTACAAATTTATAGGAAACGAAAATCGAGAACTTCGGCCATCATTCAAATACCCGGTTCACACATACAGCTGCTTTATTATTATTATTTAATATTATATAGTGTTGAACAATTCTCGGACTCCCCGTATAGTGACTGGGAGCCAAAAGTCTTTCAATGCATTAACGTAATACGAGAGCGGTTCGAAAAGTAAAGTTACGAGTCCTTTTAACAAGAAGTTTATTGACGAAATCCAAGAGATACATACACAGACGTGGCAAGGCATTTGGTAGAGAATATTTTAACATAAAATAAACGGGAATCAAAGCATTGGTTGCATCTCTAAACCAGTCTTGTTGAAACCAGGACCATGGTCGCTGTTTAAAAAGTAGCGTCGTTAACCTGCTCACAGTTGGGCTCTTGAAACAGACGACGGGAAGCAACGATGAGCTCAGAAGGGAGATCTCAGCAGGCTTTACGACAGTGGCGCATCAGTGATAAAGTGTATGATGGGCGCTTCAGCCTCCACTGCAAAAAAAAAAAAAAAAAAAATTCCATAAGCTACTGAAAGATACACAACAACTACAACTGGCGTAATAGTCGCACTTTTTTTTGCCAATTTTTATGTTTGAAAGTCTAGGTGCGACTATAATGTGGGAAAATCTAGTACACAATACTGAACGCTTTAATGCTAAAACATTACTGCTATTTTCAAAAGGTTATACTTTTTAAATTTGTATACGATCCCGTACAAAACAATGTCCAGTTAGTAAAATGTGCCCCGTAGACTCGTGAGGTGACATGCAAAATTTGAGCATTATACTTTAAAAAGTGTCAGAGATATGAAGATAAGTACAACGCTGACTTGAACCACTTTTCAATGGCTCTGGAAGGGAAAAAATCCCGTCGAATGATCGCATTTCAGGGGTCGTACAGAAATGACGAAATAAAATCTTTTTATAGACGTTTACATACAAAATCATGTAGAGTCCGCGATCACCTTTCTTGAAAGATATCTCTGAAAACTTCGTCTGATGAAAGGCTCAAATTGGGTACACCACCTCATGAGTGTACGGGGACACACTTTACTAACTGTGAATGATATTGCACGGGGGCCGTATAAAAATTTAAAAAGTGTCACTTTTTGATAACTAACGAGAGGAAATGCCTTATTTCCGACATTTTTTTTAAGCTTATTTTGAACATTTTTTTTTTTCAACTAACAATGCGCACTTATCTCTACTTATTATAAAAGAAGGTGTCTGTGTGTGTGTGTCTGTCGGCAGCGTTACGGAGAAACGGCTACACCTAGAAACACCAAATTTGGTACTCGGGAAGATGTAAATATGTAGTTGTGCACCTCGAAGCGATTTTTTCAAAATTCGACCTAGATTTTTTTTTATTTTATGTTTTATGCGATTTTTAGCATTTTTTCTCACCTAATTCGTAATGACGGCGGAAATTACGCTCGCAGCAAAACGGCATTTGTATCATCGGATAGAGGAGACAATTTTCTTTTAAAAACAGTTTGTTCTGAATACGTAACATGATTTACCGATTTTTAGGAATTTTTTTACTTAGCATTTGCTTCGGCGAATTGCTTCGTAAAATAATTTTAAAACTGTCGCATCTTGAATTCTATCCGTCATAACTTTTTGATATTTTGACAAATCGTGAAACATTCTTTTCTCCCTCTTTTAAAATAAAAACGAAAAAATTATGTAAATTAGATGATTTTTTATGAATTTTAATGCAGCCTAATGTTTAGAATTTAATAGCATCAACGCGATCTTACGCCAATCATTACATTGCGATCACGGCACGAGAATTTATCTTCGGTTGTTGCCACAGAAAGGATAGGAAAAAAGGGTTTTCTCAACCAATCGTGTTTTTAAATGGGATATCGGAATTTCAATTCGCAAGTGAGGATCTATGACGTCAAATGCTTTAAGATACGTAAAAATTACGCCATAATTTTAACTTATTTATTCCAGCTCTATTTTCAACACAGGGAGACGATATCTCGAATAAAGAATTAAAGCCCGTTACTACCTTTCCGGAACACCCTGTATAACTTGTTTAATGAAGCGTAATTAATTACTGCTTGGAAACATCTATTGCCAAACCACTTTCCTATCTTTGGGTCCGTGTTCATTTTGGCGGGAAACAGGCGAAAGTGGGCCGAAACGTGACACCATTCAGAGAAGGAAACCGAACTCACACGTGACCCACAAAAAATAAATAAATAAAATAAAATCGATAGTCGGGGAGCTTCCAGAGCAATAATGGGAACTGACAGCTTCAGACTAACTCCATTGACCAACAACGATTTTTCTTTTTCTTCTGAACGCGTTCCAATAAGGTTGAAAAGTGTTTTCGATTTCTGCCCGTTCGTGCTCTGACCAGGCCCGCAAATAGGTGATGCTCCAGAATAAAGGTTTATTCCGGGTGATGTAAGCTTTAGTTCAGGCCGTGGCTGTAAATACCGTAAATATTCATCGATTGTACTTCGAAATTTATATACGTTACTAGCTACGTACTCGTTCTCCGCACGGTATGTCGTGGACATTTGTGTTATGCATATAAATGCAATTAATTCCAATCATGCGGAATCTCTATAAATACAAAATTGGTTGATTCATTACGTATAGTTTGCATTACAGGTAGTAAAGTGAGATGAAATAATTCACGTGCAATTTCAACATGTACTGCGCTGAATAGGGTGCTTGTACCCGGGGTCGGTTTTAGGGAAGGTCTGTGCTTCGGAGGGTGAACTCCTCTCTCTACTGAGGCTACTGCGTGGACCGTAAAATCTGTCATGGCTCCAACATGTTTATATCTCTAGGGACTGCCAATCCAGGCTCCAGGCTTTCATTTGGAAGGGGTTCAAAATTAGACCACTCTTAGGGGGGCAACATTGGGCTGCCTAACAGGCGCCCTCATAATGAAATGAACATCTCCGGCCCTCGTAGTGGTCAGGCGTATAAGTAGGCCGATGGCCAGGCCATTAGAAATAAAAGAGGTGCAGGGTGCTATTTTACAGGATAAGTTTAATAAAAACCACCCTGCAAATGGGGAATGCAATCCCGCACTGTTTTTGCTCCTGCGGGATTTCGGGATTGAGATTCATGGATCAAAAAATCCCGCAGGATTGACATTTCATTCACGTAGGACTTCATTTCAACAGAGAAAAGTAGAAAAAAGTATGATTTTAAGCATTATGAAGTTTAAATTTAATAATAATAATTAATTTTATGAGATAATTAATACAATAACTTACAGAAATATGAAAATATAACCATGATGTTCAGAATAACATACTAAGTTATGTCTTATGTCAGTTGCTAAAAATAAGAAATTCACAGAAATATACAATTTATAGATATGTTCACATTTTTACGTTATTTTCTTAGTTGATGAAAAAAGGATGTACAAAATCGAACAAATCCAATGAATCCTTTCCTAGTCTAGATTTAATTTTAGTAAAATAATTAAAAGTGTGGACTATATAAAAGAAATTTAAAACTAAGATGAAAACTTATTATAATTAACTGGTGACTTTTCGCTAAGAGATAAAATTGTATGAAATATTTCAGTTCATTTGGAGAATGGGAATTTTGCGAAACATTTAGATTACAATGCTTAGATTTAGATGTTCGATCCAGACTCTCATTGGAAGATAATTTTTAAAAATGAAACTTTGAATTAAAATTTGTAATTATTGATTCATTTATTGTTAGATAAGAGACATAAATACTCAAAAATTTTCGGTCTATTGACTCGGAAAGCATCACGAAATTGTAATAAAAAATAATTTTTTTCTCAGTGTCAATCCCGAGGGAATTAGGATCGTAATCCCGCGGGACTAGTCCCGCAAACATTTGTGCGGGATCCAGGATCCCGCAGGATCCCGTTCCCGCGGGATCGGGATTGCATTCCGTACCTGCAAATGACTAAGTTTTCCCTCAATCCAGTGCCGCTGATGCACAGGCGAGTGACGGGGTCACTTAGTTCTGCTTCCACAGTCACCAAAAAGGTACCCAACCAAGAAGTGGGGCAAGGATCCCATTTGAGGGGCCCCCCTTTTTTATAGATTTCCACATCGAGTATAGTATCTTTTGGAGACGCCGCCCCGTGCCTCTGAATGGAATCGGATGCCAACACCGTCCATTGGAGCGAGCGATGTGGTGTTGCAATGTAAGATTATTTCATTCGCTGGGCTTGTCCACCGAACGAAAGGATGAGAGAGTGCTCTAGAATTAAGGAAGGAAATCAGGAAAGAACAGAAAGAAGGAAAGAAATGTTCAATACCAAAGCTTCGTTAACTTTCGTAAGTCGCATGAGAAAGAATAACAACTCCACGGACGTACTTAATGGGGTGGTTAGGGGGTGTTGACACCCCCCTTAGTCTATGCACAAATGCTAATTACACCTGAATATTCAGGTTTTGAATCCATCGCTCAGAATTTGTCTAACGGTGTTGTTTGAAAAAATCACGTGATTTTGGTACATAAGTACAAATAAACTAATGATGCCAGGCACTTCAAAATTTTGAAACGGTCTCTTTACAAGCTCTAATATACATACTGAAATAAACAATCCATCTGTATCAGTTTCAAAACTTTCAGAAAAAATTCTTGAAAATCGGAAATTTTCGAAAAACGTGTCACTCTTCGAAAAATCTCGCAGCTCAGATCCGTGTTTAAGAATTTTTTCTGAAAATTTTACAAACGCCACAGCGTTTCCGCTTATTGCAGTGTGTAAAGTAGCTTATAAAGAACCATCTGGAATTTTTTTGAGACCGTGGTGCTGTTAGTTTATTTCAATTTGTGTACCAAGTCTAAAAACAGAGGTTTTTTTTTTTTTTTCGACATACAGTGGAACCTGCCTAATGTGACCACCCTCGGGAACGACAAAACTGGTCACCTTACAAAGGTAGCACTTTAATAAATTTGTTTATGCTTAAAATTCAAATAACACTTGCAAAAACACTCTACAATTTATTTATAACAAGATCTCAAAATCAATAAATATCCATGAACAAAAAAGAGGAATGTAGGGAGTAACATGCACATAGCATACAAATTGCGTGCGATTTCCTTATACTTACGTTTCAATATGTATTTTAATACTTCTTGATCACAATGACTGTAATATAAAAAATAGTAAATATGAATAAAAAATATAAATTTCTATTTTACAGCTTGACATATTACTAAAGTACAGTTTGAATGTTTGAGTTGTTTTCATGTTTGCACAAATATAGTTCATGATACAATTTTCACTAGTGTACATCAAGAACACATTGTTTATATAATATACTGTGCTGTAACAGCAAGCTTTAAAAGGACCGGTCGCCAAATAAATCGCCAGGTTGAAAAATGAAAAGAAATGTTAAGCATTATACATGTTTGGCAAAATTTAAATGTGACTCGCCACACGGGTGATCAGAATATAGTTTTTGTAGCCTAGACAAAATTATTGTAATCCTGTGGGAAAGGAAGAAAATTAAATATATTCACAGACTACAGACGCCAACAAAATGCATTACAAGGGCTAAAACCAAAATAAATTGAGAAACAGTTAAATAGCATTATTGACAGATGGGAAATTTAAATTGGCAAGAGTACATTTACATTTAGAATAGGTACCCTTACATTTAGAATAGGTAAAGGGAAATCAGAAGTACTCATAAATGTGTGATTAACTGCATCCCACACACCTCTTACCTGAAACCACGCTTAATCAATTTTAGCATCCACAGAAATATAAAAGAATCTAGACTAAAACAAGTTTTCCTTTATAATTTATTTATCTATTTTTTTTTTTGTTTGTTTTATTTATTAATCTATTGAGAACAAGTGTTACAGAAGAGAGAATCAGTGTTGAGATCAAATCTTGTGTTAAACAACTGAAAAGGGTTATAGCATTCTGTAAAGTAAATAAAAAACTTTGTAAAAAACACACATAAGATGTTATAGGTAATGTGTTTTTTACAAAGTTTTTATTTACTTTATTGTTTAACACCAGTGTTTTGAGTGTTTTTTCAGTTCTATAGCATTCTATATTATCTGAATGTGTTTTATATTTAAGAGGCAGTTTACAGTGGAACGTGATCACATTTGACAGGTTAAAAAATTTAAATTTGGCAAATTATCTGGTCACTATACGGTTTTCGCAGGTGGTCACTTTACAGGATATTTTCCCCCATACATTGTTTTATGAGTTACAATGAAATTTCATAAAAGTGTTCACTTTAGACAGGTGGTCTCTTTACCAAGGTGGTCACTTTAGCAGGTTCCACTGCACATCCTTATCATCAAAGTCCTTGTCATCAATGGCCCGGTCAATGACCTCCTAAATGATATCGTTTTCAGTTCTATCCACTTAATTGAAAATTTAGAAGCTGGTGGGGTTGGGGGGAGGGGTTCAATGGACCCTCCCTGCCCAGAGTTTTAATTTACAACGTATGTATTTTTTACTTTTAACACCTCCGTTCTGTTGAGCGGTTGTTGTCGCTTCTCAAATTTGTTGAGAAGCTTTTTTTTTTTTTTTTTTTTTTTTAAAAATTTGAGACCCTTTATTAGGTAGGGTGTTAATAAAAAAAATAAAGAACATAAAAATGCGGTTTTTTTGGTTTACGGTTATTTTTAGATTCTGCCCGGACCGAAGTGATAAGTAGAACAAACGTGGCGATTGTGGGTTACTGGGTATACAGGGGAACTTGGCGGGATCTCGTTATAACTTCTCTGGAAAACATACCCACCTCTGTCAGGGATTCGCAAGAACATGGGCTGTTAATTTTCAGAAGAAGGGCGGCGCGCTGGTGAGTGACCACAACTACCTACACGTACGGCGAAAAACCAGCCAAATGCCGCAAACACTCCTAACCCTACAAGGCTCGATTTTTTTTTTTTTTCTGTGTCTGAAATAAATATATGTGATCATGTTAGAGATTAGTAGTTGGGGAAAATAATAAAAATAATAATAACTAGGGATGCACTGAATACCATATTTTGCCGAAAAACAAATACGGAATATTATACCGAATATTTGGTTAAAATTTATTAAACCGTTATTAAACTTTGATTGCAATGATTCATTTAATTAGTTTATTTTTAAACAATGTTGAAAATTTCATTTGGTGTAAAACTTCAGATATTAAAATGCTCCAAAATTTAATATCCATAGTGTCTCCTTTATGTATATTATTAATAACTTTTTAAAATATTTGTGAAATGATGATAATTTTTTTTACCTCCATATTTTATATAAAAAATTTAGCAGTTAATTGTCTTTACATATTTATAAATGCTTAATGTTATGAGTCCCCCCCCCTGGTTACTGTTTCATATTTAAATGTGTTATTTATAGTAAGGTTAATGTAATGTGTCATAAGATTTAACAAATATTGAAAAGCAACGAAATTTAAATTTTGAATGTTTTCTCTTACTTTAAAATCAATTTGACTGCGATATTAGTAAGTAACAACTTGAATTAATTTAGTACTATGGTACAATACCATATCTTTCATTCATCACATAAAAATATGCATTTATTTACCCATTGTCGATTACTTAAATTTATTTATCTATTCGGTTGCCGAGTATTAAAAGTATTCGCCCGAACCGAATATTCGGTTTGTCTGTCGAATAGGCAGTATACCTAACGTGACCATTTATTTTTACCTTCAAAACGGGACATCTACTACATTTTTGGCAATAGTGTGTTTATTTTATTCCTCAAAACGGGACATCTACTGTTTTTAAGGTAATAGTGTAGGGAGACTGAATTTACAGGTCTGGGTATCTTTTAGTTGTTAAGAAAACGAGCAAAAAAAAGCTTGTGTTAATGCTAATATCAAAATAAAATGAAAAAAAACTTTGATAAACACACATATACTATAAAAAATAGTGCAGGCCGCACGTTTCGGGTGGTACAAGGGGTAGGCCCTTCTTCGACTTCAAAAACACCCTCCGACACAAGGCAGGAAAGTGAGAATAGTAAACAGGACACCCAGAAAAAAGAAAGTTGTCATTCGGAAGAAAAAAAAAATAATAGAAAACCAGAGTGAAAAGGGAAAATAAAGTGGAGATCGGGGGAGGGGGAGGAATAAGTAAAACAGGAACATGACTTTAAAAAAAGAAATAAAAATTTAATAAATTGAAAAAGTTGACAAAACAGGAACATGACTTTAAAAAAAGAAATAAAAATTTAATAAATTGAAAAAGTTGACAAAAAAAGAACACTAAAAGAACAAACACAAAAACAATACATCCCCCGGCGTTTTCTTTGCGTCTCGATAGGGGAGGGAGAAAGGTAAGGTTTTCTTTCTACAGACACTGCCGTTGGATGATTTTAGATTTTTAGAGCGGCCTTTATTGAAATCGTCACCGTGGGTTGCTCTCTTCCTAAAAACGGGTCTTGCAGGGGACAGACATTTTCTAAAAACGGGACATTACGGTGTCCCTAAGCTGTGCTTGGGGACAACGGGACAAGCCACCTAAAAACGGGACTGTCCCGTTCAAAACGGGACGTATGGTCACCTTAAGTATACCGAACACCAACCAAATATTCGGTGCATCACTAATAATAACCAAATATTTTACTAGACAATCACTTTTTATTTCAGTTCCATGAGTGGTACACTGAGGCCTAACTATAACTTTTTGGCATTTATTTCGAAATTTTAATATTCCAATTATTTCTTACTCTAACGAACTCCCACGTACAATAATTTTTTTCTGGGTCAGAATACTTTGCTGACAATTTTTTGTTAATTTTCTAAAGCAAACAAATGCATCCGCAGATTACGATTTAAGTTTGAATTACTTTTGGAGTGTTTTAACATTTTTTCGAGGGCTTAACATCACGGTTGTTTTTTTTTTTTTTTTTAAGCTGTTCAAAAGTCCTGTGACGACGATCAGTCTTCAGGTGGAACTAGGGAATGCAATCCCGCACTGTTTTTTCGTCTTGCCGGATTTCGGGATTGAGATTTATTTATTCCGTGGGATCCAGCGGGATTGATCTTTCATTTAGATAGGACTTCATTTCAACAGAGAAAAGTAGAAAAAAGCAAGATTTTAAGCACTATGAAGTTTAACTTTAATAATAATAAATTAATCTTATGAGGTAATTAATACAATAACTTACAGAAACATGAAAATAATAATTATGATATTCAGAATAATATAGTAAGTTATGTCTTATATTAGTTGCTAAAAATGAGGAATTTACACAGAAACATGCAATTTGTAGATACATTCACATATCTTTATTTTCTTAGATGCTGAAAAAAGAACGTACAAAATCCAATGAGTCATTTAATTTTGGTAAAATAATTAAAAGTGTGAATTATAAAAAAGTTGTAAACTGAAATGAAAACTTCTTATAATTAATTCGTGACTGTTCACTAAAAGATAAAAGTAGTATGAAATATTCCAGTTCCTTTGGAGACTAGTAAGCTTGCGAAAAATTTAGACTACGATGTTTAGGTTTAGATGTTTGATCAAGACTCCCATTGGAAGATAATTGAAAGAAATAAAACTTTAAATTAAAATTTGTAATTACTGTTTTGTTTATTGTTAAATAAGAGACATAAATATGCAAAAAATTCCGGTCTATTGATTGGGAAAGCAGTGTGAAATTGTAATAAAAATAATTTTTTTTGTCAGCGTCAATCCAGCGGGATTGATCCCGCGGTACTAGTCCCGCAAAAATTTATGCGGGATTAGATTGTGCGGATCCCGTTCCCGCGGGATCTGGATTGCAGTGTATGTCGAAGAAAAACAACTCTGTTTTTAGTCTTGGTACACAAATTGAAATAAACGAACTCGCTAAATAAACTAGCACAAAAAATTCCAGACGGCTTTTCATAAACTGCTTTACACACTGCAATAAGCGAAAAAGCAGTGGCTTTTGTGAAATTTTCAGAAAAAATTCTTAAACAGGGATCTGAGCTGCAAGATTTTTTCAAGAGTGACACGCTTTGCTAAAATTTCCGATTTTTAAGAATTTTTTGTAAAAGTTTTGAAACGGATACAGATGGATCGTTTATTTCAGTATGTAGTACAGCTTGTAAAGAGACAGTTTCAGAATTTTGAAGTGCCTCGAATAATGAGTTTATTGGTACTTATGTACCAAAATCACATGATTTTTTTCGAACAACACCCTTAAACCAAGGTCGTTTGTTACATACTTTCTCAAAACGATAGCGTCAAAAACGTTCAGACGGATAGAACTTTCTTCGTTTACCGTGAGCGAAAAACGCTCCTTTTTTCAAATAAATGCCTAGAAGAATAATAAAAACGAAAAAGTTAAAAATGTATATTTTCACTCCCATCCTCCATTTCGAAAAAAGAAAGTTAACGGTGTTGTTGGAAAAAATCATGTGATTTTGGTACATAAGTACAAATAAACTAATGATGCCAGGCACTTCAAAATTTTGAAACTGTCTCTTTACAAGCACTGTACTACATACTGAAATAAACGATCCATCCGTATCCGTTTCAAAACTTTTAGAAAAAATTCTTAAAAATCGGAAATTTTCGTAAAGCGTGCCACTCTCCGAAAAATCTCTCAGCTCTGAACCATGTTTAAGAATTTTTTCTGAAAATGTCACAAAAGCCACAACTTTTTCGCTTATTGCAGTGTGTCAAGCAGCTTATGAAGAACCCTCTGGGATTTTTTGGAGACCGTGGCGCTATTAGTTTATTTCAATTTGTGTATAAAAACAGAGATCTTTTTTTTTTTTCGACATACACCCTTAACGAAAGAGAGTATCTCTTTTTTAAATGCAATCAATTGGCTGACTGACCGTATTTAATAAGGTTGTTCCACCTACTTTAGCAGAAAGTACCAAGGTTAAAATAAAAAATCTGATCTAGAATAGGGTAAAAATCTTATTCATTTAAGAAGCCTCTGTTAAATTGCTTAAAGCATCCAGTGCACGTAGTTTGTTTTGATAGGCTTTTAAAAACATTTTTTCGAATTCACTCAAGCATTCTCTTCGGTTCGGCTTTTACTGATAATGAAAACTCTTTTTCTCTCTCTCAGCAAATATACCTGTCGGGACGAGACGAAAACAAATCTGTAAGCAATTAAGAACGAGTAAAAACACCTGAGAAAAAAAATTTCCAAATCACGTTATTTATTTTCTTATTTTATTACGTTACCTCAACCTCATTAACTAAAACACTTATTGCTCCCAAGGACAACGTTTTTCCTTCCCTTCCTTCCTCTTAAAACATCACCGAGAACAGAAACTGCGAAAGAGGAAAGAAATTAAAAATAAAAAAAGGCGGGAAATTGAAACAAAAAACAAACACATGTAGCGCGCGCGTTTCAAAACCGAAACTAAAAGGCGGGAATCGAAACTGCTGTCTCGGGTTGGCGCATGCGCCGTGGATCCGCGCCTTGGCGTTCGTTCGCGTTTTTGTTTTCTCTTCTTATCCCGTTTTTCCTGAGCTAGGCATAGGCCGTCCGTTGCGCATAAAGACTGAAGCTGCGAAAGGAACAAAAAACGAAGCCTGTGCGCGCTGCGCACGTGAGAAAAAAGCATTGATCCTAAACGGATAAACAGACCCTGGCTGATTGGTGTCTAGACAGAACGAACGCAGTTACAGACTGAGTTCTAGACAGTGTGCAAAAACACTTTCTTCCGATTGTATAGATGTCATTTCGGGGACTTCCACCCACTCACCCCCTCTCCCATCTCCAGAAGCAGTTTTGTCCAGATTACATCTTATAAACGTCGCCTATATTTTTTATAAGATATGAATTTAAAAAATGAAGAAATAAGTTATAAATGAACCATGAAAATTTTGCAAATGGCGCGGAGCAGATTATTGTTTATGTTCTAATCAAACAGTCCAGAACGATAAAATTTAAAATTATAAAGTTGTTTTACTCTCAATATCCCCTCACTTTTATTTGATTTGAGCGATTGTGGTCAGGGTAAATTATTTTACTGTCATATCTAGTACAGTACAATATTAATTACCCGAGATATATGTGACCCGAAAACGGCCAAATTATCGAAAAATTCCGAATTACCGGGTGTACAGAAAATGTACAGATGCAATGCACATTTTTCTTTTCCAGGAAAAAGTAATCCATATTAATTGGCTTTGAAAAATAATCATTAATTGTTCTTTGTTTTTACGATTTAAGAATTTTATCAAAAACACATTCTTGTAAACACTTTAACCCTTTAACGCGCAGTGTTCCCGCTCTGGGAACACCAATCTCTGACGTTTTGACTGTTGCGACGTTTTGACGTGTTGACCAGTCGCGAAGAATAGATTTGATTACTATAAAAATAGTTGCGGGTGACATAGCTCCTTTACTTTTTAGCACGTCATTTCCCGTCAAAAAATGGTTACGATTATTTTTAACAGCACGGACATCTGCTGTAAAATGGAAGAGTGCGAGAACAGCTGGATAGATTGCCCCATGCTGAAAAAAGGGCAGTCGTTGCCATCGCTCTACTTAACTACCAGCAAGATGGCGGACGATCAAAACGCTCATCGCGTGCCACAGATCTAGAGACCCTTTTTTGACGACAGCTGGCTGTACGGCACAGCCAGCTGTCGTCAAAAAAGGGTCTCTAGATCTGTGGCACGCGATGAGCGTTTTGATCGTCCGCCATCTTGCTGGTAGTTAAGTAGAGCGATGGCAAAGACTGCCCGTTTTTCAGCATTGGGAAAGGGTTGCGCCTCAAAGGGTTAAGCACTAGGACATTTATTGCTTGCGATGCCATTTTCTGCGGATCTGGACCCCATAGACCAACTCCTTCGGTACTCAATTTTTTTTGGGAAAATAAGTTATAATGCATTGGTAGATTTCAATTTTCTTTTTAATTGAAATATTAACGATTTCGATACGGAGAAAAATTTTAATAATTGAAGTACTAAAAGCATTTAATGAGTAATTATTCTAACTAAGCACCTTTCGTATGAGAGAAGTGCCCCGTTTGACTGTTTTACACAGAGTCAAGCAAAATACAGCGCCGACTCTGATGACGTGAAGATAGCGTTGCCAGGCGTCCGGATAAAGTCGGACATAGTTAGGCTTTTTGATTGCGTGTCCGGCCAAACCTAACGGTGTCCGGCTTTTGTTAGGCTTTTTACGAGTGACTTTGGCTGATTAGTCATAAAGTACTTGAACTAATTTGGCATTCGATGTTATTTATATTCCATTAGAATTGAACAAGGGTCATGGTAATAATCAAAAAAGGTTGATTTTACGTACAATTCTTTTGTCGTGCCTATTAATACTGAGACAAAATCCTCAATATTGTAGGCTGTCCGGCTTTGTTACCCAAATGCACGGCCAAACTGGCTGGCCTGTCCGGCTATTTAGTTCGGCGACCTGGCAACCCTACGTGAAGATATTCGAATTTCTATGTTCGTTGTATGGGTTGCTGACATTACATTCGAAAATCGAACGAAACAAACGTAGTCAGGCACGCAACTACGCAACCAGGGCACGTTCCCCGGACGTCGGGCTGGAAGGGGGCCCTAAAATCAGCTACGTTTCCAGAGAAGGGGGCTGACGAAATGAATGTCTGCCCCGCGTGACGTAATCTGTAGTTGCGGCACTGAGCATAATAAAGAGCTGATTACTTTCGTAACCGTTTCTGGGAAAAGAAATTTAAAAATAGACCAAAAAATAAATTCTCCGATTTCATTAATGAATGCTATGACAAGAAAAACGTCTAGCGAACGCACAAACCTAATAATTAACGCATTGACTACCTACAACAACACCGCAGGCGAGGTAAAACTATGCAGCGGAACAGAGCGTTTTAGTGAAGCTACTCCGAAAGCCGTTTTCGTTACACTCTTTGCAAGACTGACATAGAGGAATGCCCACATACTTGCACTTTCTCCTCAGTATTTCAATGGGTCAGTGGGTTTGAAGTGTATAGTTATAATTTCGATCTCGATAATACTAATAATCTTTCTACTTATATAATACGCTAACGTATGCGGTACCAAAATCGACGATATATGAACGCTACGGCAATACCTTGATGTAAACATATTAGTGCAGTAGCAATAACGCATGCGCAAAAACTCCGAATTAACAGTTCTGTGACGTACAATGGAGCAAGCCTATGCCACGCAGTCGCTAGATTACAAAACAACAAAAATCTGGAGTGACTCCACTCGACTTTCCGAACACTTACGATTAAGTTCATTACCAAGCATTTAAATTAATTTTAATCGACGAATAATTCAAATATATATACGTTTATAATCTTTGTTTTAGCCCTGTAGAAAAACTATAAGTCCTATACACATCAAAATCAACACTGGTCTTACGATGGTGGTTTATAACATCTATACCCAACTTGAGCTCAATCGAATGCACTGTTTAAACGCTAGCGCACTTTCCAGAATTTTCCCCCATAGGCCATAGTGTAAAAGAAATCTTTGTCGTAGCCCTGTAGAAAAACTATAAGTCCTATACACACCCAAATCAATACCGGTCTTGCGACGGTGGTTTATAACCTATATACCCAATTTGAGCTCAATCACATGCCCCATTCAGGAGCTATTGTGTTCACTCACATACACACAAACACAAACACATATACACACACACATACACACATACATACATACATCTCGTAAAAATAGCATAAATGAATTCAGAAGACCTCAAAACGTGTCAATACACCAAAATCTCGAATTCGAATTTTTTCATGATTACAATACTTTCCTTACATGGTACATGTTCGGAAAGTAATAATGGATGTACAAAAATGGAAGAAATTTCGGACTTTCTTACAGCTTTAAAATATCGAATTTACGTAATACTATTGAACTTACAATATACTTATATTAATGACTATGTCATTTTATCTCTCACCCCCTTTGTTGAAAATTGTCCCAAAAATGTGTCCCAAAAAATCGACATAAAAATATGCGACATAATTTTACATATATTTAAATACTATTAGTTCACAACAGCTTTAATCTATTGTCACCCTATTTCGTAAGCCGTAGAATACGCATCACATGCAGGGATGTGCCAGCTGCTCCAATTGCTCCAAATTGTGCCAAATGGACCCTGATGTGCCAATCTGCTACAGAAAGATCGTTTTTGGACATTTTTGCTCCAAATTGAGCAAAACTGCTACATTTTTAATTTTTCCATATATGTTTCAATGTTTGTAAATCTCTCGAATTTTTACAAAAGTCATCACACATTCTAAGCATTCTAATTTCAATCTTTCTCTATTAATCTTAAAACTGAATATTTTTTCTTTGGCATCCCTTTGTTTAAACCTCCAATGCCTGAAGAGTAAAAACTGATCTCTGTTTTAAATTTAATTTTATATAAATTTGTAATTTTTTGTTACTAAATTTTTATTAGTTGCTGATGGTAACCCATTTGTGCCCAGATATTTTTGAGACTTTCTTTGATTTTTGCTAATACCAGCAATAATAGATAAACTATTACTTCACAACAGCTTTAATCTATTGTTACACTATTTCGTAAGTTGTAGAACAGCCATCTCATGTATTTTTCTATAAATAGGTTACACTCATCAAAACTTTCAACGTAGGGTTACCAGGCGAAATACACGAAAGATGAGAGATAAAATGACATAGTCCATTAATATCGTTTTAATATAGCAATAATGAAACTAAAAAATTAGGGGGGTTCAGGGGGGGGGTCTCCCCTCACGAGGCTCGAACACCCGAGTTTTATTTTTACAATATATATCGCCCTTCTAAAAAATGCCACCATGCACTGGGCCGAAGCACATTTTATCCATTTGCTGCTTCAACATCGGCTTTTAGGATGACACCCAAAATGTGTAGCAACCCTAACCTAAATTAATTGAATGAAAAATACTGTTAAAACAAAGAAACATGATTTCCGTTGAAATGAGTCCAGAAATTGAGTCAACACTGCTCTGAGTATAAAGAACAGTAAGGTATGGGCTGGCGAAGCTGGCCGCCTGGTAGTAGTAATAATAATAATAATACTAAAACCGTTTCATGGGTTTAACGCTATTCCCTTAAAAACGTCCCAGTCTAAAACTCTGTCGAACTGTTAAGAAAATTTCAACCACCACCACCACTGAAAAACGCGACATTTAACATGTTAGCTCTCGTCTTTGAAGAGACTCAGCGGAGAAGGCCTCCCCTTCTGTAACCAGCGTTGTTTTGCAACTCGTGTCACAGAAAGACAATGTTATGCGCTGCAATTTTAAATGACCAGATCGAACAGTTCAAAACTGGGTTCAAGATTAAAAAAAAAATTATTTTTAAAAAAAGACAAAAGAATGACCCCTTACTGATAAAATGCTTCACCATACTTCCATTACCCTCCCCATCCCATCTCCCCTTAACCGTTTATATATCGACAACTTAAATTTTCAAAATTTTTTACTGCAATATGCGGAAACGGACCATAAGCATGCTGAGAGATTTTATTTTCCGGTTTTGTAAAACGTATTGACCAAAATACTTATGCTGTAGAGTTCGATAAGTTGGTTATTTTTATATTTGTACTGCAGTCGCACTTGTTTATAACGAACCCAGATTTAAAGAGAACCCGAATTGAACGAGGAAATCGGAAATACTTCGTTAGTACCACGTTTTGTCTATGGGAACCTATCTCGCTTTTAACGAGTAAACACCCCGATTATAACGAGCAAGATAGTGGTGATTCATAATGCTTCTACTGAGCTCTAATTCAGATAAGCCTTTCTTAGAGAAAATTCTTCTAACATTCCGAAGTCAGTGAAAGCGACGAATATGAAGAATTTCAAGCTTAACCGCCCCTAATACACTTAAGGGTGTATGTCGAAAAAAAAAAAAAAACTCTGTCTTGGTACGGAAATTGAAATAAACTAATAGTAACATGGTCTCCAAAAACTTCCAGAGGGTTCTTCATAAGCAGCTTTACACACTGCAATAAGCGAAAACCAGGGATGAGATTCTTCAGCTTTTTTTTGTGAATAAAGAGGAAATCACTTCTTTGTCTTTTTTCTATGAAAATTCTGTTTTTTTCTGGGAATTCCTGATTTAGTTATTAGTTTACTGTGTGTGATATTTTTATCTTCTGGCATGTTCCAATGTTTTTCTTCTCTTAAAACTTCTTTCTCATTAATTAGATATAAATATCACATGTAGAAATTTTTGCTCCCGTATGATTTCAGCTTTTTTTGTTCTTTTGCCAATCTCATCCCTGGAAAACGCTGTGGCGTTTGTGAAATTTTCAGAAAAAATTCTTACACATGGATCTGAGTTGCAAGATTTTTCGAAGAGGGACACCTTTTGCAAAAATGTCCGATTTTTAAGAGTTTTTTCTAAAAGTTTTGAAACGGATACACATGGATCGTTTATTTCAATATGTAGTACAGCTTGTAAAGAGACAGTTTCAAAATTTTGAAGTGCCTGACATAATTAGTTTATTCGTACTTATGTACCAAAAATCGCATGATTTTTCCGAACTGCACCGTTAATGACTTCTCAGTGTTCAGAAAAAAAATTCGAACTTTTTTTAAAAAGCCGAAGGTGAAATGAGGATGTTTTGGGGGCATGAGTCTTCTCATGAAAAAAAAAAAAAAAAAAAATCATTAACATTCTTGTGAGGTTCCGCTACAGAATCACACTGCGTAAGTGCTGCAATAACCAACAGTTCGACTGCTGACGGACACAATATGGTTTCGTACAGTGGTGGTTCGTCTATTTGATCGCCCGAAGGAATAACTAAAAAATAAAAATACTAACAAATTAATTAAATGAATAAATAAAATAAGCCATTTTTGTGAATTGAAAACATGAGTTTTTCCTACCTCCCACGCGCACTATTATTGAATATGCTTAGCTTATCATTACTAACGCACCGTATTGTAGGCTACTACAGCATAAAACATAAGGTCTTCACTCGATCGCACGTGCGATAGGAGAAATGCCCTTCTGAACCGCTCTCCGAGAACAGAAGCGGATGGAGCTGCGGGAGGGGTGAGGCGCTGCTAGGCAAAAACTAACTTTCAACTAACAACTAGCAATTAGAACTAATTTAGTTAGTTGACAGGTAAATGACAACTAAAACTAATAGTTGTTAGTTGTAAGGTTCAACTAACTGTATTCAACTAAATTAGTTTTAGTGTAACAGAAAACTAAAACTAATTTAGTTTAGTCAAGCTAGTTGAACCTTCAACTATCAACTATTAGTTTTAGTTGTAAAGTCAATTGACTCGACTCAACTAAATTAGTTTTAGCTGAACAGAAAACTAAAACTGATTTAGTTGAGCCGAGTTAGTAGGACCTTCAACTAACAACTATTAGTTTTAGTTGTAAAGTCAACTGACTCGACTCAACTAAATTAGTTTTAGCTGAACAGAAAACTAAAACTGATTTAGTTGAGCCGAGTTAGTTGGACCTTCAACTATCAACTATTAGTTTTAGTTGTAAAGTCAACTGACTCTACTCAACTAAATTAGTTTTAGCTGAACAGAAAACTAAAACTGATTTAGTTGAGCCGAGTTAGTTGAACCTTCAACTATCAACTATTAGTTTTAGTTGTAAAGTCAACTGACTCGACTCAACTGAATTAGTCTTAGCTGAACAGAAAACTAAAACTGATTTAGTTGAGCCGAGTTAGTTGGACCTTCAACTAACAACTATTAGTTTCAGGTGTAGTTTTCGAATAACAACTAACAACTAACTGTAATCTATCTGTACTTAGGGCCAGAGTTGGGCAAAATTATGTAAAATATTAGCTGTCATTCTGAGCTTTGTTAAAACTGTGGTATTCAATGGACTGTCATTTAAAAATCACTGTTTGTGAATTGTGCTGTGCGGAATGTTCAACGATCTCGTCGAAGCAATAAAATTTTTAATTTTTTCCTGACATCCGGAAGAGTTTTCCAAGCTTTCTATACACCCATCAGCTCTCGTCCCATTCAGAAACGGAGAACTCATAAATTATAACGGAGAATTCACAGCACTATATAAATTTCATGTTTAAAAAATTTTGATAGTATAAAAACAATTTATATAAAAACAATTTTATGATTTATATAAAAACAATTAGACTTTTGTCTGTTCATTACTTGAAATCCAAAAATTTTGCGATTTCTATCCGTTTCAAGAACCTGTGAATCCAGTACTACCATAAAAAATGTTTGTCTGTCATTCTGTTGTTCTGTCCGAGATAGTTTTAGTTGAACCTTCAACTAAAACTAATTTAGTTGAACTTTCAACTAACTTGACTTGCCAAATGGGCCAATTTGGCCATTTTGGTCATTTGGCGCGATTTTCCCAATCGGGCCTATAATGTTAGTTTCTCTGCATTAGCATATTTCTCTTCTATGACGTAATCAAAAGTCCCGCCTTATGTGGAATCTTCGAGAGATAGATTCTTCTGGAAGCTCCTTGTAGTAGTGCTGTAAAAGTAACGACAAAATGAGTATCCGTATGTATTTGTTACTTAGATGTTCGCTATTCGTTACTAAGTATTCGTTACTCGTTACTTTCGTTACTACTAATAGAATCGGTAATAGGGTGTTATATGTGCCCCATAACAACACATCCGGGACAGTGTTGTTATGGGTATATGCCGCCCATACATAAACCCATAACAAAACCTAACCAAAAAGAATTTTTTTTAGCGAAGTTGTACAAAGTTGTATTTAGAGCTTATTTTCTCTGATTTACAGATTGTTTTTATACACATTTATGGTTTTATACAATGCTAAATTATCCGAATTAGTGAGTACACATAGAAATCTTCCAAAGACATATGCCATTCTTTTTTTTCTCAACCCACCCTTTTTTAAATTCTGAACGCTGGTTTAACCTGTTCACTCTTATCATAAAAAGTGTAAAGGAAAGCTTGTGACTCGTGTTTTTTTCTGGGAGCGGGTTCTCGAATACTGAGATCCAGGGATTGGGCCATATATATTAAATTCACAGGGCAGGGGATCTCAGTATGATATCAACTACTTTGCGTCTCTACAAGCATAATATCTTTATTATTTGTGAGTTCATATTTCATATCAAAAATTTCTTGGCCCCCTAAACGCCGACATTTTAGAAACATACTGAACTTTATTGAATTATTTTAATACCAGTGGCTTACGCAGGAGTGGGCATAGAAATCCCGGGTAGCTCCTAATTTTTTATATATTTTTTAAACAATTACTTAAAAAATGTGTTTAGGTTTCCATGCTAAATATTTTTTTTAGTTCCAAATAATATTTTAAATAATAAAAATGTGTGAATTCGTTTACTTTATAAAAAAATATTTTTTCAAAGGTGTATTTAAATAATTTGTTATTTATTACTCATATTTCGATTCTAGCTAAAAAAAAAAAAAGAAAAAGTTAAGTTCGCAATCCTGCTTCGGAACCATCCTGAAAGAAAGAATTCTGATTGCACCACTATTTAGTACTAAAATGTTAGAAAGCCCGAAATTAGCACCCCTTACTAACATGCTTCTCTTATATGTATTGCTCCTCTACAATTATAAGAACACCCCCTTCCCCCCCTGCAAAAAAAAGTTCAGCTGCGCATAAGAACGCACTATACACCGGATCCTATCCCCCCATTGTACGACCCATATCAATAGAGCAGCAGATAGTATATGCATCTCCATAACTGTAACGAAACATACGGATTCTTCCAAACCTCATCAAAACGATACCATTCGGCTCGGCACAAACGAATTGCAACCAGAACATACTACTTCTCAAATACCGAAACTGATTTTTCCCTTCAAACAGCGAGAATCCATAATACTTCCGGTATCTAGTAACGGAAAGGAACATACTATTACTCAAATACCGAAAATCATTTTCTCCCTCCGGCAGTCTTGTATTGGAAGTTCGAACCTGGTCGATCCGAAATGCACACTCAAAAGTCATCATTCCCCCTTGAAACCGCGATCCGATATCCAGTAACAAACAGAAGATATTAGTACTCGATTACTGGAACCCGTTTCGCCTCGCCTGGAAGTCTGTATTCGAAGTTCGAAGCTGCTCGATCCGAAACATCTTCGGATCGACTAACGAGTAACGATATCAACCGAAAAGTAACAATTCGTTACTTCGAGTCTGAATGATTATCCGTATCTTAGTACCGAATACATGCGGTTTGCTTCAGCTCTACCTTGTAGCTTCTGCGTCACCTATAAATACAGTCATGACAGACCCCCCAGTTCAGTTTCTCACCGAGCATTCGTTGAGTGTGTTAGCTGTGAATTGTATTGTGCTATAGAAACGGTATTTTCGCTTGCCCTTTTGAAGACTTGTTTTTTTAAGTGCTGTGTGCCAATTTTTCACTGCTGAGTCTTGAGGGACTGTTTACGAAATCCCTCGTATATTTCCACTGATTTTTTTGCCTGTGGAAGTGTTGTTTTATTTTGCGTGAGAAATACAGCATTTGCGAAAGCTTCTGTATTAAGGGGATTGTAAAAAGAAGCTATACTGGCTGATTGTGCTTGTGAATTTTGTACGGCTGATGGTTCGACGAAGCTCTAGAAGCAAGTCTCGAAGTTCGTGTTCCATCCTGACAAGCGGACTCTTTGCTAGAACTTTCTACACCTACTGGAACTTTAGAACGACGAACCCAGGAAACAAGCCGAGTATTTCTGCAACAATATTATTTAAATATCATACACTTTTCAGCTGGGGCGTAGCCAGCGGGGCTTCTGAGAGGGTTCTGAGTTCTGAAGGGGGTTGAGCCCCCCTCCGAAGTGATACTTTTTACTTAGCGTACAATTTGATATTTAGTTTACAATTGAACTTTAACTTACAATTTGATACACAGCCCCCCCCCCCGCCCTCCGGGAATAAAATCCTGGCTATGCTACTGCTTTTTAGAGTTAAAAAAAAATTTTATGCTCGCGTAATTTTAGACAAAAACAGTGACTGAAATATTTTTTCATGCACTATCATTAATGGATACAACTTTAACTGGTATATTGATGATCTGCAAGACGGTGATACAGCGGATTAAAACGTTTTCTAGATTCGTCACTTTTTGTATATATACTAGGAGCCAAGGCCCCTAGACTCGCTATACGCTCGCTTTTCGTATGAGGTATTCGGCTCCTAATAAGCTTATTCGAAAATAATGCATAATTTCAACAAACAAAACTTAGAGGTTGGATCCGATTGAATGTTACCGAGCTACACATTGCTTGGTTCTTGCATGTTGCTTGGAACATAAAAATTTAAACTTTGCACTATTTTTAATTATGTGAAACCCACGGAACACCTTGCGTGTTGGCCAATTATTGGCAAATTTTCATAATTTGGCGTATGTATAGTTAATATTTAACTGTAAGAAAACAATACTTCGTATGTTTTCTTTGATAAAAACTACGGAACAGCTAGGATAGCTTGCCGCTAATGGCGACTTTTCATTATTTGGCGATTTACACATGCTCACAACCTATAATGACTGCTCATTTAAGGTTCCCGGAAAACCGTTATCCATATATTACATAATCCTTTGCAGATTGGCGTATTTAGCACCACGAATTACATCATCTCGCCGTGCTGGCAAATATCCAAAGTGTACTATAACTGCTATAATGGCACAGTTAACGCCACCCAATATTTCTACTGTTAGCAAATACACCAACTGGACCGAACCGGCTTTAAAATAATCTGCATTTTAATTATTTTTCATTTTCGAGATATTGGGTTCTAACATTTTTGAATTCGCGGTTTAGATTCATCCTGCTTGGAAAGATACCATTTTGTCAGATCGTACCTAATGCCAAGATTGCGCTTTTAAAATTAGTTACAATTAGTTATTCTGTTTTGGAAAAACGAATAATCGCTCATTCTAAACTACTGTTGTCTAAGCGAACTTACTATTTGAAAATTGTCAACTTTGTGTAACACACTTTGAGTTATTTATTTCATATACTTTTTAATTTGGCACAAAAAGGGTGCAATTCTATTTCATATTTGTCAATTTCATCCGATTCTACATACTTGAAATTGCTTTGCTGCAAAGGAATGAATGATTTTATGCCAAATCTGGCAACCATGATGTTTTATTTCAGTTTTTTATTATTATCTTCTAAAATAATTCAATTTCCGAAATTTAAGTCAGCTTATCAGGTTCCTCGGAATTTTCCAAATCCGTGGACATGTTTATCGAAATTCAAATCTCCACGGTTTAGGAGAAGATAGGCAAACGAGCTATTGACAGCGCCAGCAGCGGCCTTTACTTTTTTTTTTAGAATAGAGCGCATAAGCGTAAAGCTTTCAAAATTATTGGGGGGGCCGGGCCCCACAACCACATATATTCACGTCAGTGGAGTAGCCAAGGGGGGGGTTAGGGGGTTATACCCCCCATGAGGAATTTTTTGCCATATAAAATGTATATTCCTCACTCCCTTATCATACACCCGTACCGTATACATATATGTGAGTTGCAGAAGTCGTACCCCACCCCCTTCCCCATGAAAAATTTCTGGCTACGCCACTGATTCACGTGCATATAACTTACTCTTAACTGCCAACTAGTACGGAATAGGATTAACCACTTTTTCTACATGATTTTTCGGCTTAAAATATAGCAACATTTTTGTGCCGCGCGCTCCAGCTGGTTACTATTTCGAAAAAAATAATTAAAAAATATACTGTTTACAAAAAGTGGTTAGTTATATTCCGTAGTAGTTGGCAGCTATGACTTACTATGTATAAGTGTCAATTATTGGAGGCGCCCATAAAGTGGCTCTGTGGGTCCATAGAATTCTACACCTATGTAAGGTAAGTATCCATGTTAGTATCTTTCTGCCATGTTATAAGTTAAAAATAGAAGCAAAGAAAAAAATCCAATAGGAAAAAAAACATTTTCGATGAGATAGTGCATTTTAGACACATCTGAACTTTTCTTCATTACATACTTTACATTGCATAATCTGATTTTAATGAACCAGAGCCTGGCGAGGGCAGCTTATTAGTAACATTGTGTGTTACAGGGCGTCACTATGAATACTAAATCATGATTGAAATCAAAAGAAGAAAATTTTTAAAAGTACGAGTAAAGGTTTTTTTTTAAACGTTTGTAAATGGCGTAAAATACTTTTTTTTATGTCAGTATAAATTAGTTTTCTGTATTGAGTGGTAAATTATTGGGTGGGCTCAGCCCCTATTCACAATTTATTGGGGGGGGGTCGAGCCCCACGGGCCCATATAACTCTACGCCTATGATAGAGCGATACAAACGCGAAGAGAGACGCCAAAACGTTCTATCACGGTCCTTCTCTTCCGTGCGCCATCTTTAGTTTGGAAAAACAACATGGTCGCCGACGCCAATAAACACGAGAGGTGAAAAAAAAAAAAAAAGTGGCGTTGTATAGGTCGGAAAAGAGGGGATTGCGTGGGAAAAAGAGGCTCGTGGGGGTGGACATCATCTGCGCCTTGATGATGAAGAGGGGTCATTACGGGCTTGTTGTCTCCTCGACTGCGATGTCTATCATTAGGACAGAGTTGGACGGATCGGGGGGGAAATGACGCACGTCCCAGTATGGTTAGCCTCTGGAAACTCATTATTAGAAGTTTGACAGAGAAGAAAAGCAAACTGTGGTATAGAGCAGTGGTTCCCAACCAATGGCGCACCCAGGATTTTAGTTTAGGGGGGGCTGGGTGACATGCAAATACTGCTGAACTTGGTTATAGTGACCTCGATTAGTTGCAACTCTCTGATAGCGTCTACATATTCGATACCACTTGTCTGTCCCATAGAACACAAGCCCACAAGCAATGTAACTTGGTATGGAGTCATAAATAATTATCTGCTCTTTTCAGTGACGTTGTAACCGAGATTAACAGTGTTTCGTAAACTAACTGTAAGCATTTATTTAAAAACTTTTTAATGTCTTTTTTGGTTAGAAATAAGTTGAAGACAATTAAAAAAAGAAAGAAAAAAATAATTCATTAGCGACAATTTTCATTTTTTAAAGCTTTTCACTTCTAACTTTCCACCTTTAGGGGGGGGGGCTTCAGCCCCCATAGCCCCCCCCCGTGGGTGCGCCTATGTTCCCAACTCTTTTAAGCATCTTGAGGCTGTTCCCACTGGGGGCCTTCGGCTTGAGATTGAAAAGGGGCCCCTTACTGATCCATTTAGAGGGAATAGAATATTTGAATATCTAATACTTAGAATTTAGTCTTACGTGCCTACAAACCACGTTTAACTATTTTAGAGCTTTTGGGGGCCCTTGACTGATCTGGGACCCTATAGATCCGCGGGGTTTCTGGGGTCTCCGGTTACGTAGGCCCGGAGTAGTTCCTTTGAGGGCCCCTCGGCTGGAGACTGAAAAGGGGCCCCTTACTGATCCACTTAGAGGGAATAGAATATTAGAATATCTAATATTTGGAATTGAGTCTTACGTACCTAAAATCCACGTTTAACTATATTTTAGAACTTTTGGGGGCCCTGATTCTTCTCAGCCCCCCTCGAGCAGTGCCCGATTAAGGTACTTCGGGGTCCTAGGCACAGCATTATTTTGCCCCCCCCCCCCTTTTATGAAATTTTTAGTATGAACATAATTTATGCAAATTGAAGAGATATTATGAATTCAAATCCAAATTCTTAAGGGACTGTATAAACTTTAAATTTTTTTCTCTAATTAAAATACTTTTTGTAATTACATGTAAGCAATAAAGTGTCTTATTTCCAACAATATGATGGAATATTTCAAGTTATACATCCTGATTTGGCAGCATTTTCATTAATAAATAACATAACAAACGTACGCATAATCAAAAGTAAGAAATGCGAGATCATTTTTATCGCGCCTTAAGACACCATAGTTGCCGTAGACCCTCAACTTATTTTGTTAGCAATTTTTTTTTTCTAAATTTGTAAAAAATATCTTGCTGTTTGGTTTTGGGGGCCCCATAAAAAATCTGGGGCCCTAGGCACGGGCCTACTGTGCCTAGGCCATAATCAGGCCCTGCCCTCGAGCCGTGGGTTTCCTGGAGTCCTCCGCTGCGCCACTGCTGAAAAAAGGGCAGCCGTTGCCATCGCTCGACATAACTAGCAGTAAGATGGTGGACGATCGATACGTTCATCGCGTTTCACAGATCTAGAGACCCCTTTTTTTGGACGACAGCTGTCGTCAACTCAACACAGCAAACTCAATCGACGAGAGCGCCCTTCACACTGACTGGATCCACATCTTCCCACAGATCTGTGGCACGCGATGAACGTTTCGATCGTCCGCCCTCTTGCTGGTCGTTCAGTCGAGCGATGGCAACGGCGGCCCTTTTTTCAGCATTGGGCAATCTCTCCAGCGGGTCTCGCATTCTTCCATTTTTCAGCAGATGCCAGTGCTGTTCAAAATAATCGTGACCATTTTTTGACGGGAAAGGATGTGCTAAAAAGTGGAGCTCTCGTGGAGCTATGCCACCCGCCACTATTTTTATAGAAATCCAATCTATTCTTCGTGACTGGCAACAGTCAAAACGTCAGAGTTGGGTGCTCCCAGAGCGGGAACGCTGCGCGTTAAAGGGTTAACGTATTCAAGCGCACTAGCGACTCGAAAATATTCAGAATGTCTTTACAAGCTGTATTCCACACAGTGAACCTATCTGAGTTACTAAAAATTCTGGTAAAAATAATGTTGAACTTACGGAATTTTGCAATATTTCCCTAAACGGATGACGCTTCGTTCGAGTTTTGAAGGTGATTTACATACTTAAGAATCTTCTTTCTCTGAAAACTGCATGAGAAACATATTTGTTTAGAAGGCCCTACATTTTGAGACGGGTCTGTCCTACTCGGTTATACCCCGCTTAAACCCAGCCCACTTCCGCTGCAATGAGTAGGAGAAATGGAAGTAACAATAACAAGAACATAAACACCTCTCTCGTCCTGGTCATGCCATAACCTTTCTTGCTGCCTTTCCTGCCGCCCGCGCTCTCTCCGGAAGGGATTTTGAAGGCAGCGAGGAGGGAAGTACGGCAGAAAACTCTTTCTTGACCGCAGGTCAGAGATGGATGGCGCTATCTCCATTCTCTAACCGAGTCGGAGGATGTATGGCCCCCCCCTTTAGTGTACAAGCGCATAGTGTATTTGGTTAAGAAGTACTGTTCATTTTTTCCAGTGTTTAAAGGCCAGTTCAGATGATGCGGGCCAAAGTTGGAACTCCTTGGGGAAAAGGGGAGATTTTTTAGTAGTCCATTTTCACTTGCAGGACATCGTAATCGAAAAGTGTAGGGTCTTTTAATGACCAGTCGGAATCCACCGACAAAAGCTAACTCGTGAAACAGCAAAACCATCCCCCCATCCCACATACACACAATGGAGAGACGGGTAGGGAGAATACATTGATTGACCATCGGAATTCGCGACATCGCCCGCACTTCTAAACGGACCTTAACCCTTTAATGCGCAGTGTTCCCGCTCTGGGAACACCCAACTCTAACGTTTTGACTGTTGCCAGTCACGAAGAATAGATTGGATTTCTATAAAAATAGTGGCGGGTGACATAGCTCCACGAGAATCCTTTACTTTTTAGCACGTCCTTTTCCCGTCAAAAAATGGTCACGATTCTTTTTAAACAGCACTGATATCTGCCGAAAAATGGAAGAATGCGAGGCAGCTGGATAGATGGCCCAATGCTGAAAAAAAGGGCAGCCGTTGCCATCGCTCGAGTTAACGACCAGCAAGAGGGCTGGCATTGATTTACCATTGGAACTGGTAAATCAATGCCAGGAGTTGGAACTTACACAGCTGGCTGTGCGGCACAGCCAGCTGTCGTCGAAATTCGTCAAAATTTTCAGCATGGGAAAGGGTAGCGCCTCAAAAGGTTAACACCACTGGTTTGTTTTGTTTTTAAAGCTGTTCCAATAGTCTTGAGACGCCCGTCGCATTGTTAATGAAAGGAACAGCCGTAATAGCTGGGAAACAGTCGGTCTTGTTGACTAACAACCATTTCCATAGTCCAAACAACACAAAATCTCCCCTCGAACGAGCCAGCCGTAAACACTGGCTACAACACACAACACTCGTTCAACACATGTTTGTCTGGGCAGTTTTTTATTATTTTATTTTATTGTTATTATTCTCCTGTAAACAGGTTTGTTGTGTTTGCGCATTCCCTCTACCCCTCCCTCCTCCCCTTTCTCCAGTGCTAGACGATCGCCTTATTTATTAAATGAAGGTAAGGGAAAAAATATGTATATAAATAAAAAAAAATCATCTCTAATCAGCTTACGGCTTTCGCTTTCTCCAATATGGCCAAGGAGTTCTCATTACCTCTCTCTGTCTCCACCTTCTATCATTTTTAAAAATATGTATGTTTAGTTCTTTTTTTTTTTTTTTTTTTTCATGGACAACCCCCCCCCCCTTCTCTCTGGTGTGTGTGTGTTTCAGTGGCGGATGGATAATCGCTCGGAGTCCTTGGCGATCCAGGGAGGACATAGATTCAGAACAGGCGCTGCTGCTGCCAAGGTTAAAGTCAAGGTTCGGAAGTTGGTTTTATTTATTTATTTATTTTTTTCATCGGCTGCTGGAAGGTCTCTCTCCTCGCTTTTTGCTCTGCAAACCCTATCCACTCGATCTGTATTCGGAGGGGTTTATTGACGGCGATTTGGGCGTTTGCCCGAGCCCCCCCCCTACATTTGTAGGACCTCCATATTGTTCATAAAAAGATACTAGAGCTGAAGCAAACCGCATGACTCAGACTCGAAGTAACGAATTGTTACTTTTCGGTTGATATCGTTACTACTCGATCCGAAGATGTTTCGGATCGAGCAGCTTCGAACTTCGAATACAGACTGCCAGGCGAGGCGAACTAGAAGGGAAACGGGTTCCAGTAATCGAGTACTAATATCTTCTGTTATTTGTTACTGGGGTTACTGGATATCGGATCGCGGTTTCAAGGGGGAAAATGACTTTCGAGTTTGCATTTCGGATCGACCAGGTTCGAACTTCGAATACAAGACTGCGGGAGGGAGAAAATGAATTTCGGTATTTGAGTAATAGTATGCTCCTTTCCGTTACTAGATACCGGAAGTATTATGGATTCTCGCTGTTGGGAGGGAAAAATCAGTTTCGGTATTTGAGTAGTAGTATGTTCTGGTTGCAATTCGTTTGTGCCGCGCCGAATGGTATCGTTTTAATGAGGTTTGGAAGAATCCGTATGTTTCGTTACAGTTATGGAGATGGAATAGTATCATCTGCTGCTCTATTGATATGGGTCGTACAATGGGGGGATACGATCCGGTGTATAGTATGTTATTATGCGCAGTTGAACTCTTTTTTTGCGGGGGGGGGGGGAAGGGGGTGTTCTTATAATTGTAGAGGAGCAATACATATAAGAGAAGCATGTTAGTAAGGGGTGCTAATTTCGGGCTTTCTAACATTTTAGTACTAAATAGTGGTGCAATCAGAATTCTTTCTTTCAGGGTGGTTCCGAAGCAGGATTGCGAACTTAACTTTTTCTTTTTTTTTAGCTAGAATCGAAATGAGTAATAAATAACAAATTATTTAAATACACCTTTTAAAAAAATATTTTTATAAAGTAAACGAATTCACACATTTTTATTATTTAAAATATTATTTGGAACTAAAAAAAATGTTTAGCATGGAAACCTAAACACATTTTTTAAGTAATTGTTTAAAAAATATATAAAAAATTGGAAGCGACCCGAGATTTCTATGCCCACTCCTGCGTAAGCCACTGGTATTAAAATATTTCAATAAAGTTCAGTATGTTTCTAAAATGTCGGTGTTTAGGGGGCCATCTGCCCTATTTTATGGTACATTTTATTCCATGAACTCATGGAATACGCATAATACGGTGCAACCATTCTTTCTGTATGAAAGGAGTGATAATTTTTGTTTAAAGAATGCTCTCATATATGCACCCACAGAAGGGGCTAACCCCTTTCATCCCAAAAGTGCAGAAATAGAACTGGAAATATCTTAAAAATAGATAATTCTCACTGAATTAAACAATTTTTAATTTACTTCGAAAAATGATCCAGCAAAAGAAGTTTTTGATATGAAATAAGAACTCACAAATAATAAAGATATTATGCTTGTAGAAACGCAAAGTAGTTGATATCATACTGAGATCCCCTGCCCTGTGAATTTTATATATGTGGCCCAATCCCTGGATCTCAGTATTCAAGAACCCGCTCCCAGAAAAAACACGAGTCACAAGCTTTCCTTTACACTTTTTATGATAAGAATGAACAGGTTAAACCAGCGTTCAGAATTAAAAAAGGGGGGGGGGTTGAGAAAAGAAAAGAATGGCATATGTCTTTGGAAGATTTCTATGTGCACTCAGTAATTCGGATAATTTAGCATTGTATAAAACCATAAATGTGTATAAAAACAATCTGTAAATCAGAGAAAATGAGCTCTAAATACAACTTTGTACAACTTCGCTAAAAAAAATTCTTTTTGGTTAGGTTTTGCTATGGGTTTATGTATGGGCGGCATATACCCATAACAACACTGTCCAGGATGTGTTGTTATGGGGCACTACATAACACCCTATTACCGATTCTATTAGTAGTAACGAAAGTAACGAGTAACGAATAGTTAGTAACGAATAGCGAACATCTAAGTAACAAATACATACGGATACTCATTTTGTCGTAACTTTTACAGCACTAAAAGATACCCCCCCCCTACCCATCATTTGAATTTTTTTCGGAAGACGTTTTTTTCATAGAGATTTAGGTCGAATTTTAAATTAATTTAGAAATCACGATTTTCGCTTTTTTTTTCTGTTTTTTTTTTTTTTTTTTTTTTTTTTTTTTTTTTTTTAACTGATCATCATTTACAATATAATATACATACTATCATTTGAGGCCATTTGACTGCATTCTGACCATGATTTATCTGGTATATAATATCTATCTGGTTATGAATTTTTTTTTTTTTTTTTTTTTTTAGGCATTTGTACAACAGTGCTGTGTACAGAGTTCATTGTTGTGAAAATTTTGTTCATTTAGTTTCCAAGGATTAAATTTCATATGTATAACGGTAATGCGTGTTTGCAAGACACTTCTGTTATTCAATGAAAGTCATAGTGACATTTTAATGTATGTAACATGTCCATTCTTGAAATCTTGGGGCCTTTTTGTGTAATCCATAGGTTCCCAACCTTTTTTGAGCTGGCTCCCCCTTTTCTAGTGAATATTTCAATACCGCCCCCCCCCTCCCACTCCAGAGAAATAAGAGCGTACATAATGCATGGTGAAAACAAGAATTAAATTTAAAAAAATACTAATAGATAGAATATTGTTGGAATTGAAACTCTACTGAATTTCTTCTTCATTTAAAAAAGAGGAATAAAAGTTTTAGAGAGGTATATTAGGTATCGCTTTCTCTCAACAGCGAAGTCTCATATCGAAATATGTGAATTTTCGCATACGTGATAGAAATGAATTATCAGAGTGATTTTTAAGTCTTTTTTTAGACTATATTTGGTTAATCTGCCCACGCCTCTCCGTGCCATATCAACGCCTCCTAATTTTCTCTGGGTCTTTTACCGCCCCCCCTGAAAGCCTCAAACGCCCACAGGGGGGCGTTATCGCCCACGTCGGGAACCTATGGTGTAATCGGACCATTATTAGGACCAAACTCATCTTATTCCAACGTGGTCCAATTAACTGGAATCGACGACTGAATATAATTTTAGAACATTTTATTAATTTATCTCTGTATTTTCTGCAGAAGGGGCCCCGAAATGTCTGAAGTCCCGGGGCCCCAGGATATCATAATCAGGGCCTGCATACTAACAGTCAAGCTGTATGTCTCTTACAACTTTCAGAAAAAATTCATAAGCAGAAAAATGGCCCTCCAAAATGGCCCCCAAGTGTTACCTGTTTGCGGAAATATCGCAGTATTTCGAATGTTGAGCATCTTTTACCGAGTGTTTATCGAACTAGGTTCGCTGTCCGTAACAGTTTACAGTACAACTTGCAAAGAAACATTCTAAATTTTTCTAAGTCTCTAGCCACAGTTCAATTCTTTAAAAAGCTGTTGAAAAGTTGCATGATTTCCCAAAAGGAACCGGACTTAAAACACTTTTCAAAGTGCGCGCAAATAGGATATTGTCTGTTTGGGGGCAGGGCCTTATTATCGCATGTTCAAATCGGGACTTAGTCCAGGGCCTCTAGATCGAAAGGGCCCAGTTTCAAATTTTGTTATCTATAATATTCTTTTTTATCTCAAAAGTTTATAAAAAGTCAGACAAAAATCATAGATAGGGGCCCCCAAATTCATCAATGCCCTCGGCCCCTGTTGGTCATAATCGGGCCCTGGTTGGGGTGAGGGGTGTCAAGTCAGGAGTCTCTTTCGCTTTAGAAAGATGCTTTATTTCAGAGTTGAACTGCATCTTACTTGATAGCACAGCGTGAATCATTGCGGTAATATATATTTATCCGGGGAGCTGGGGGGAGGGGGATACTATAGGATACTACCTTCAGGAACGGCCTGCCTATTTGGTTTAAAGTCTGTTTTAGTTCCTGAAGTGTCTTACTGTCCTGCTGAACCCTGGCTTCAGGCTCAGGTCCAGCAGTTTCCCCTCATTTTTATTTAATATTTTTTACAGCACAATTTTTGGATTACAATTGGTAAAATACATCAGTGTTATACAATAGAAAAGCAGTTAGTTTACAATGGTTTACTAACACGTTCATTTTTTCTTCTTTTTTTTTACAATTTTGAAAGTTAAAAAAAGTAAATAAATATCTAAAAGTAAACAATAGGCTTGAGAATGGGGGAGGGGGGGTGCCGTGGCCCTTTCCTGCTTCCTGTTAGGTAAACATTTAAATAAAAAAAATTAAAAAAAAAAAAAAAAAAGCATTTAAGAAACTCCACTTATTTTTTCCTCTACATTTTTTTTTTATAGTAAATATGATTTATCAAATGTCTAGTCTTTGTTTCACGGACATATGTGAGGGAGGGGAAGGGGGGGGGGTAGGAGTTCTGGATACCTCCATTAGTGTCTGCACGAATTAGAAAAATATTCACCTTTTGAATAGATCGCCCAAAACTGTATACGACAAAAAAGATTTAAATGTTCTACACATTTTGAAAACTCCATATAGAAATTATATTTAAGTATTAAACTAATTTCGTAAATTGTATTGTAATTCTGTGCGCAACAAACACAATTTACTATAAAAACTTAAATATTTTTTTTTAGTTCTACTGAAATTGTGTACCAAACTTTATCGCCCAATTGACTGCCCATCACATTTTATAATAAGAAATGTGCCCCACCCCAAGCTGGACACTTACCGTGAGAAAAATATAGCTACGCCCGTGCTCATTTATACTATTTCAATTTATTTTACTCTACTCTTGTCTTTTCTTCCCAATCTCGGTTGCACAGTTATTTTAAAGATACCGAACCGGCAAGGCAGTTTCGCTTCTGTGTGGTCCTTGTCATTATCAAGCTAGAAACGTATATGCGCAACTCAGGTTCAAGGATTCAACGTCTCGGGAAAATTGCATGCATTGTGTGACTGAAGATATATATATATATATAAAAAAAACAAAAAAAAAATCAGGTAAAGCACTCTTTTGAAAGAGTTGCCTCGAACAAAATGTAACGGGAGTAGAATTTCGAAAAAGTAATTATAGCTTATTTATAATTCTGGAAAATAAAAATGACCGAATGAAATCATTTAGAATTTCTTTCTTCCTTATGCACACACCCGGAAACGACAGGGGCTTTAATTATCTAATGTTCGATTATATACCGTATCTTAGAATACCCTTTTAATCTGTGGCGAAAAACAATTAAACCATATGTAGATGGGGAAGTCATAGAATCTGCTCTCTATAAAGTGTTTCGTTGAACTTAAGGCTCTTTGCGGAAATCATGCAACTTTTGAACAGCTTAAAAAAAAATATTTGCGCTAGAGCAGGGATGGGAAAACTACGGAACGCGGGACAAATGCGGCCCGCTGGAAGGTTTTAGCCGGCACGCGGATAGAATTTTAATTTGCCGGTCTGCCGGAAATTAAAAGAAAATATATATTTATATATTATATATCCATATTACGAATTATGAAGATGGCTTGAAAAAACTGCATTTTGAGTTCGAACGCAGATTTCAATGCCATTTTCAAACAGAACTGCATATTTTTACCATGCCTTTTATTGTAAACTGTGTATCAGCCAGGTCAGATTTGCAGATTGAATGAATTGAGTTGCAATCTAACAATCTCAAGCAGTTGTTTCTAAATATGCCAGAGTTTTACAAATCATAATCGAAAGTAAGTTTCCCAAATTTAATAACTCACGCCTAGAAAATCAGTGCTGTGTTTGCTTCATCTTCTATATGTGAACAAGTGTTTTCAACTATGAACCTTAGAATGAATTCTTTCAGAAGTAGACTGACAGATGAGCATTGAGCCTCGTTCCTTAAAATCAGTACATCTCACTTCGAACCTCAATATAAGGAACTTTTAAAAATCAAATCGCAGTTTCATTCATCTCATTAACATATTTAAATTGTAATACTTGTATATTGTTTTTAAAATTTAAAAAAAATTTATCTTGGCCCACCAAACTTTTTTTTTATTTTATTCTTGGCCCGCGGCCGAAAAAGTTTGCCCATCCCTGCGCTAGAGACTCGAAAAATTTTAGAATGTCTCTTTACATGTTGTACTGTGAACTGTTACAAACAATGAACCTAAGGCTGTTCTTCGAAAAAAAAGAACTCTGTTTTTATTCTTTGTACTCAAATTGAAATAAACTAATAGCACCATGGTCTCCAAAAAATTCCAGATGGTTCTTCATAAGATGTTTTACACACTACGATAAGCGAAAACGCTGTGGCTTTTGTGAAATTTTCAGAAAAAAATTCTTAAACATGGATTTGAGCTGCAAGATTTTTCGAAGAGTGACACGCTTTACGAAAATTTCCGATTTTTAAGAATTTTTTCTAAAAGTATTGAAACTGATACAGATTGGCCTGTCTTCGCAGTTTGTAATACAGCTTGTAAAGAGACAGTTTCAAAATTTTGAAGTGCCTGGCATAATGAGTTTATTTGTAATTATGTACCAAAATCACATGATTTTTTTCGAATAACACCGCTAAAGGAGCTGCGGAACACTCGGGGGAAAAAAATGCTCAAGAAACGGAATTTCGCAATATTTCCTAAAACGGGTCCATCCTCGGAACATTTTTGGAGACGATTTTTGTGCTTATGAATTTTTTCGGCAACCTGCGTGGCGTGAGACATACAGCTTGACTGTTAGTATGAGTCCACGGTGCATCAGGAAACTTTATTCATTTTTTCGAGTGTTTAACATCATAGGTTTGTTTTGAAAGCTATCCAAAAGTCCTGTGACGACCACTCCCCTTCAGGTGGAACAGCATTAAAAAAACTTCATCAATAGGCACTTTTATGACCGTTTTCTTGAAAATAATACGACCGTTAAGGGGTTAAACAGTGCTAAATTCAGGCCGGACTGGCCAGGGTGTCCGACTGTCTGTAGACGAGTGGGCCCCCGCCCTCGGCGGGCCCTCCCTATTGAGAGCGGGCCCCCAAACAGAAAAAGAAAAAAAAAAGTGCTATACTGATAGCACTTGAATGAAGTTTGACACATAAAAAATTTTTTGCAGCTGCAATTGCGCTTCAGAAGGCTTCAAAACACTTTATTTTAAATGTAGTTCTCAAAAGTTTTTGAGTGAGGGTTCCCGTATGAACAAGGGATTCATTAATATGAATGACGCATATTAATTAATAGATCCATATTTTACAAATGCATTAATTATATAATTAATTAATAATAACACCATACCTCCCCCCATACCCCGAAAGTTAACACATCCTATTATTTATCGGTTGCACAATAACCCGGACCCCCTCCCTTCTCTTGAGATGAGACGGGCGGGCCCCTACCCTCCCAGTCTGGGCCTGGCTAAATTTGACGCATAAAAGATTTGTGCAGGAAAGAGATTGGATTCATGTTTCTTGATTTAAATTTCCCGTGTAATATTTGAGAATTTTTTTCTCATTTCGAGTTTTAACGGTTTGGGAGAGCTTTTCTTACTTGTCGCGGGATTTCGGGCATGTTGAAAACTGAAGAAAGTCTGTGTTAAGAAATTATACGCTTGATGCTGCCACGTGTGCATATGATATCCATCTGTCAATATTGTTTTTCGCGCCTGAAACGCTCACGCCTTTGAACTAACTCTCTGAACTGGTTATTGTTCTTTGAACAAACACGAAATAAAATCAATGGATAGAATTTTGAAAATTCGAAAACGTTGTGACATGTTCCGAATAATTACGAACAATTAGTACTTACACATATTTGTTTGATGCTCCCTTTTCGTCTTACCCCTCAGTACTTGAATCTCTCCCATAACTTCTGATCTGCGCGGTCTCGTAAAATCTTCGATAAGAGGCTATAGATCTCTGATAAACTGCAGTTCCGACGTTATAGAACGAATAAATCCCTCAGTGTTTCGAGGGCTTTTCAGAATTAAACACTATAGTGACGTGAGGGAATCTCATAACTTTCGAACACTTAGTGGATTTGCATCAATCGAAATCCACTTGAGATTCCCGCCCAGAGCCGAGATGAGCAGCTCAAGAGAGAGGAGATGGTCTTGAAACAGTGGCGAGTGCAGAGGTAAACTTACTCTAAGAGTTAAACAAGTAACAAAAAACTTTGTAAACAACACAATCATTTTCATGTTAATTTATTCTTAATTTATTTTACAGTTATTTATTTTTCATAAAGTAGGACTTTGGCGGGACAGGAATGGAAAAGCGGGACACTTTCGGGTTCTGAATCCATCATAATTGTTTCTAGAGAGGGAAGAGGTTATCGAGTGGGCCCCCATTTTCGTTCTTTCGCCTGGGGCCCGCGGCTACTTGACTCAGACTTTCGTAATACGCCACTGCATTGGATGTCCGCGGCGGTGCCTCCTTTTTCAAAACCCAATGCCTTTTCTTTTCTCCTCCACCGAATTCCTGCAGTTGCTACTGAAGGTCAAAGTCAATCCTTTTTTTTCTACAGAGAAGGAAGGAAGGTCTCTGTCCGGTTTGCAGGAAATGCTATGAGCACGACTGGTCTTGTTTTAGAAAGGGCGATATTCATATTTTCATAATTTCTTACTGTGATTGGGATTACAGGGGTCGATCCAAGAATTGTTTCCAAAGATCCCATTTTGGTTGAAACTGTTTATTTTTGTAAATTTCAATATCTATTTTTGTGAATGTTCATACCGATTTTCGTAAAAGTCACTTTTTTTTTTTTTGCTGTTAAAATAATTTCCAAAGCAGATTAAATATACGGTAAAGGATACTGAAGGGTTGTTGTATTCGATTGTATTTTGGTGAAGGGTCTGTTTTAGTCGATTGTATTTTTGTGAAGGGTGCGCAAAACGGACCCAATTTTCTTCTGCCCCGAAACCTTCTCTGTCCAAAGATTAAAAGGTCGAAATATTACCTCAACCGGCACCTGCATAGCTCCATTTTCCTCCCATTCCCCTCGAAATTGGATTTCCGGAATATGTATCAGTGAACAGGAGCCAAGCCGTCGAATGATGATGATTATCATCATTTCGTGCAGGAGGAATCGGTGGTGCGTAGCGACGGATGGCGACCTCTTTCTTTGCCTGTAAAACGACTTTCCGTTTTCGGAAGGAGGTTCTTGCAGGAAAACGGCATGCGAGGCGGGGTTTGAAGGCTCAGTCGGACTCCAAGGGATGGGTCTGAATATGAACGAAACGATTCCAATTAATCGATAATTAAATGCATTCGAGATAACCGAATTTGGAAAATTCATTCGAACGCTCAGCAAATAGCATTCGAATAGCACATGGCATTCGAAATCTCGAATACACTTCGAGTAGTGAAATCGCGAATATTCGTTATTCAATGAATCGATTATTGATTCGATTTTAAAATTATTAACCCATTATAAAAATCATTTTAATGGCACACCACTACACTTAAAAGAAAAGAACTAAATTGGCTCCGTAGGATTTAAAATCGGGGCAAGTTTGTCCCGATTTTAAATCTGTAGGAGCTAATATAGTTGGTAACCCTCCCCCCGGAAAAAAAAAATCTGCCTGGCCTACTGGTTCTAACGCATACTCACGTTGCACGCTCACTTGAAAAACCCAATTTGGTTTTTTTTCAAGTGCCCTTAAAAAAAAAAAAAAAAAAACGCACCCGGGTTTTTCGGGTTAGGCAAAATCGTAACCCTGCAGGTTTCCTTTATAGAATGTGGATGGAGGGGTTATAGATATAATGTTTATCTTAAAAATAAAATATATATGGACTTTTGACTTTTTGTTAAAAAGGTTTTGACAAGTATGTGCGACAGTGATGTTGTTTTTGTTGTTGTGAGATTATCGGAGGAAACCACGGAAAACTTTCTGAGTTGACTGATCCAGCAGATGGCTTTTTCTTTTCGTGGGGGGGGGGGGGCATTATCTGGACGAAAATTATTTAAAAACTGTTTTTAAGCCATCAGTAAAATAAGAAGCTCGATTATTTTTAAACTAATAGCAATATCGATAAAACAATTAAAAAGTATAATGAAAAATTATTTTATTGAAGTCTTTGAAAATAGGATGAAGCATCATAACTAAATAATAATACGGTTTATAAAGTTCCAGAGTTTATTTTAAATCTTTTTGTTATTATAGTTAATATCAGTTCTTTTTCCATAAAAGTTCTTTAACCATGTTTTTACATTTTTCGGAGGGGGCTAGGGCCCCCTCGACACCCCAACCTTAAATACGCCACTGAAGAGGCGGATATTTCGGGCGTTCGTAGCGGTGAATGCCTCCTGTTTACAAACTCCAAGTGAACAGTTCCAGGTTTTACCAGAAATAGAGATTTTCAACTTCAAACGTTACATCCAACGTTACATCCAACGTTCAAACGTTACATCCAATGTACGAGAAAATAACGATTATGGCTCGTTATTTACAGATTAACGTGACTGTTAAGTCTGTAGTTCGAAGAAAAGAAACTCTGTTTTTAGTCTTGGTACACAAATTGAAATAAACTAATAGCGCCATGGTCTCCAAATCATTCCAGAGGGTTCTTCATAAGCTGCTTTAGACACTGCAATAAGCGAAAACGTCGTGGCGTTTGTGAAATTTTCAGAAAAAAATTCTTAAACATGGATCTGAGCTGCAAGATTTTTCGAAGAGTGACACGTTTTTGCGAAAATGTCCGATGTTTAAGAATTTTTTCTAAAAGTTTTGAAAAACGGATACAGATGGATCGTTTATTTCAGTATGCAGTACAGCTTGTAAAGAGACAGTTTCAAAATTGTGAAGTGCCTGGCATAATGAGTTTTATTTGTACTTATGTACCAAAATCACATGTTTTTTTTTTTTTTTTTTTTAAACTACACGGTTAAATCGACAGCCGTGAGGTAGACCAAAACCCTGGACCTTCAGCGTCTTATCCACTCGGCCATTTATAGCCTTAGTGGAAATGATCTATAGGTGGCTGACGCCCATGACTGTTGACGCTTTTAATAGTTTGGCATTAGAAGCAAGGTTACCTCGTTTCGTCGATTACGATTTTCACAGGCTTTTGATCCTGATCCACCTTGCTTTCGCCGTTTCTTTCTTTTTTTTTTTTTTGTTCCTTCTCGCAACAGCAACAGCCTATCCGTCCGTCCCGTGCGTGCGACTATCCCGTTACGTGAAACGTCACGCTCGGCTTTTACTGCCATCCTTGACTTTTACCTTGATGCGTCGCGCATCGCTTGCAAAGGATCCGGCTGCAATCCGTCACAGAACGAACGAAACGGACTGACGGACACGTCTCTGATGACAGAGGGCTTAGACTCTTTTTTTATCTCTTCCGAACATGTACTCATGTAAGTGGAACAGTATTGTAATACAACAAAAAATCTCGGACGGTGCTCGAGATTTTGGTGTTTTTACGCGTTGTGAGGGCTTCTGAATCCATTTATGCTATTTTTACGAGATGTATGTATGTATGTGTGTATGTGTGTGTGTGTGTGTGTATGTGTGTTTGTGAGTGAACACGATAGCTCCTGAACGGAGAATTCGATTGAGCTCAAATTGGATATATATGTCATAAACCACCGTCGCAAGACCGGTATTGATTTGGGTGTGTATAGGACTTAGGGCTACGACAAAGAATTCTTTTACATTATGGCCTATGGGGGGAATTTCTTGAAAGTGCGCTAGCGTTTAAACGATACATTCGATTGAGCTCAAATTCGGTATACATGTTATAAACCACCATCCTAAGACCCGTATTGATTTTGGTGTGTATAGGACTTATAGTTCTCCTAAAGGGCTACGACAAAACTTTCTTTTATGTTTTGGCATAATGGCATATGGGGAGAAATTCTTGAAAGTGCGCAGGCGTTTAAACGGTGCATTCGATTGAGTTTCAATTTGGTATATATGTTTGAATGATTCATCGATTAAAATTTATTTAAGTGCTTGGTCATGATCTTAATCGTAAGTGTTCGGAAAGTCGAGTGGAGTCACTCAGAGCTTTCTTTTTCACTTCACTTACTCACACACTCACACACACACACACACACGCACACACTTACACACATACATACATACATCTCGTAAAATAGCTAAATGATTCAGAAGCCCTCAGAACTTGTAAAAACACCAGAATCTCGAAGTCGAATTTTTTCATGATTACAATACTTTGCTTCATGGTACATAACTGAAAGTAATAAACTAATGATGCCAGGCACTTCAACATTTTGAAACGGTCTCTTTACAAGCTGTACTACATACTGAAATGAACGATCCATCTGTATCCGTTTCAAAACTTTTAGAAAAAATTCTTAAAAATCGGAAATTTTCGCAAAAGCGTGTCACTCTTCGAAAAATCTCTGCAGCTCAGAACCATGTTTAAGAATTTTTTCTGAAAATTTCACAAAAGCCACAGCTTTTTCGCTTATTGCAGTGTGTAAAGCAGCTTATGAAGAACCCTCTGGAATTTTTGGGAGACCATGGCGCAATTAGTTTATTTCAATTTGTGTACCAAGACTAAAAAGAGAGTTCTTTTTTTTCGACATACACCCTTAACGATCTGGAGATTTCGGTGTTTTTCTCCACGTGTAACGTGAATACGCGTTAGAGCCCCATATAAAATTTCCAAGGCACAGCTTCCCTACACAGGTATTTTTCGTGCAGGTTTGCCATGCAACACTAAGGCTAGACCAGTTGTGTATACAAAGGGGGGAGAAAATTTGGGGGTTCAAACCTCCCTTCTCAAAACTTTTTAACAACATGTCTATAAATTTTGAATATTTAGCTTAGATATTACGCATTTTAACACAAAGGTATGTCCATAACTCCCTTGAAGGAAGTATGCATACGCCACTGGGCTAGACAGATATAAGAGTTTTCAAAAGCTGGCATACCCGTGACCGAGGGTTGTTGCACAAAGCCCTGCATTGATTTAGTATATAGGTGATGATGTACCACCCATGGTAAAGAAAACTGTCTTCTAATGGTTTTCTAGATGGTTCTGAACGCATGATTATACGTTCCTCCATAAACGGCTCTTTGGGTGAAAAAAAAAGGGAATATATATTCAACGTCTTCGTAAGTTTTGATAGCACTCCGTTTGAAAACTAACTGAGTGTATTAACTTTTTACTACCATCCAACTGCAGGGACATTCAAAGAGTGGACTCATTCAGGTTTGAGAAGGGGAAAGAAGCTGTAATTAGTTTTTCTTAAATAACAGTAGCAGTACACTGTCAATTACCCGCTATTTAAAATATAAAATTCAAATTTTCGCACGAAAATGGAGAAACCGATAACTCGAAGTATTTAGCTAATCTCTCGGACGTCGAGTTATCGCGAGTTGACGGCAGAAGTCAAGTTTCCAGTCGAAGACCATATTCTTTTTATATAGTTTTTTAATTAGTATAAAAAGGGTGTCCACCTTCCCCCAGAGTTCGTTGATTTAAATCAGCTTGATTAAAATCACGATTTAAATCAAGGGATTTTTTTAAAAAAATCAGTGATTAAAATCATTTTTCAAAAGTGACTTTTGTATTGATAGAATGTATTCTAAATAAAAATCTTCAACACTCAAATGAAATTAATTTCTTATAATAGCATTAGATGGCACTGCAGTGGTTTAGGGAATCCTTCAAGGTAAGGGGGGGGTGACTTTTGAGTGTGACAGTGTGAGAACAAAAGAAATTTGATCAGAAAAATTGGCAACACTAGAATTATTTCAGATTTTAGAACACTCTTGTTTAGGATTCCGTGTTCAGAGAGCTATTGCTAAAGTACAAGGATAATGGCAGAAAGGAAGAAAGATAATATTTGGATGTACTTAATGAAGAGCAGACAGTTTCTGGAAAAGGTGTTAAAGCCAAATGCAAGAACTGTGAAAAAGTTATGATGGGATTAGTAGCCAGAATGAAAGCACATGTAGATAAATGTTTCTCCTCTGACAGAAATGATATTAATAGTGATCAACCTCAAGAAACAATTGAGAACAATTTAACTTGTACAAAATCTGAGGCAGCCAAACCTACTATGAAAAGAAAAACCAGTGAGATAGAAAATGATGTTGGTGTTCTTAAGAACAGCATGAATGATTATGCCATAAAGACCACTAAAACTCAAAAGCAAATATTAGATGAGGAAGTGGCAAGATATATTTATGCCACCAATTCTGCTTTTCATCAGGTTAATCATCCCCAATTTAAAAAGATGATTTCTGTTTTAAGGCCAGGGATACTACTCCAAATGAAGTAGAAATAGGTGCAGCATCACTTGATAATATATATGATCAAGAGAAAGAAAAATGTTCCAAACACCTAAATAGACAAATTGTTAACTTTAGTATAGATGGACGGTCAAATGTTCATAATGAACCAATATTATGTGCTGTAGTATCCACAAGAAAAGGTGAGAATTATCTAGTTGAGACAATTGACACATCTGGTAGTCCACACACAATTGAATATCTTGTAGAAGTTGTGAAAAGTCTTATTATGCACTTATTATAATAAAAGCTAAAATAGCATAAAATATATTTTATATACATTGTTTAAAATGTCATACTATTATAATATGCAAAATAAATTCATATTAGGAATTTTTAAAACATCTTCAAAAAAATCCGATTTAAATCAAAAAAATCTGATTTAAATCAAAAAAATCTGATTTAAATAAAAAAAATCCGATTTTTTTGATTTTTTTTTTAAATCAAAAAAATCATGAACCCTGCCTTCCCCCCATGGAGGTCGACTTTCTAAATGTCCTGGAACTGATTTTGGGATATTTCTGTGTATTACATTTCCCAGCAAGAATTTTACGGATATCTTTTTTTTTTTTTGTGTGTGTGAAAGGGATATGCAAAAACAACAGTTTGACCCCTAGCCTGCATTGAAAAGTGCCCTGGGCTTAAAAATAAATCATGTCACTTAAATTTAATAACAAACCCCGCTAATTAGTTAACATTGAGTGTGTACTAGAGATGAGTTCGGGCTCATTTTTTGAAGCCCGAGCCCGCCCGAGCCCGAAGACTTTTAATCCGAGCCCGCCCGAGCCCGAAATTTCAGCTAAAGACAAATAAAATTAACTACTTCATTAAGAGGATACAATAAATTTTGGAGCTTCACACACCTTCTAGTCCCCCGTGCCGCTATTTTTTGAAATAAGTACGTCTATTTATCCCATGAATCACTTTTTAAAATCTGTTTCAAGGAGTATGTTCAACAAAGAAGAAATATTTCACGAGCCCGAGCCCGAACGTAATCGTGAATTACAGAGCCCGAGTCGGGCCCGGGCTCGGGCTCGGGCTGGCTCGGGCTTTCGGGCTCGGGCTGAGCCCGTCTCATCTCTAGTGTGTACAGACCTTTCTATTTATGAATCTACAGCAGAAGGCGTAGCCAGAAAAAAAATTTCGGGGTGGGTGTGGAGGGTTATGGAATATGCTGAAAATTGGCCAACAGATTTTCTGCTCCACTTAAAACATGCTTATTCATCCGAAAATTTCGGGGAGGGGAGGATATACCAATATCAACCACCCCCTGGTTACAGGTACAAGTTTTGGTAGGGAATCGAACTAATAAAACTGGATGGTATACAAATGGGCGGTTTCTTTCTTCTCACAAATTGTTTAACGAGAAAAATATTTCGGTCGTCTTCTCCATCTAGTTTCGTCTTCAGAGCTTTGCACTGCTGAATAGCAGGCCCTGTTTTAGCCGTCACCGCAGTTATTAAAAATAAGGGTTAAAAAAAAATAAAAACGTAAATTTGGAACGGTTCATAAATAAAGAATCAGGTTTTGGTTTTGCGGTCTTGTTGTTAAAGCCCATCCCAAAATGTAGTGGTAATGGTAACGTTTTCTTAGATTGTGGTTTTTCGGTGGTACACACAGCTGGTCAGAAACTTAATTTTCTCCGAGAAAACAGCCTCGCCCCATTCTGGGAACAAATGGCGAGACTCTAACCAGGGCCTGACTATACTATTTTTGTGCCCGGGCACTTTTCAAATTTTGCGCCTATGTCTGTAACTGGCTGAATTTTCGTGCCCCTGCACATAGCTTTAATTTTTTGGTCCATTTGTGCATGTGTGCCCAGGGCCTCTCAAGTGCCAGTGCTGTCATCAGGGCCTGGCGCTAGCTGCTAGTGAGGCACTGATAAACACCGTCAGGGGCCCTAGACCTATATTTTCTTTGGCCTCCCCCTATGCATTCGAACTTTATTGACACACGTCAGGGGTCTTTGCCGCAGAAAGATACTGTAATTAATACCAGTACGTAAATCATTACGGTTAATATATATTTTTTCCTGGGAGATAAAAGGGGCAATGGCCCCACCCATCCATAAGTATGGGCGCCCATGAGCCCAGTGACGTAGTTACGGGGAGATAGGGGGGTTATAACCCCCTATGAGGAATTTTTTTGTCATACAAAATGTATTTTCTCCACATACACACACAGCATATATATATATACATATATATATTTAAAAAATAATTAACAATGCAAAAAAAGCATATAGACAGTGGTTATAATTTCCGTTACATTCTATTTTCACATTGATCATTGTACTTTAATTGGCTCAGCTTCTTATTTATTATTATTATTATTATTATTTTCCACTTGCGGTTTCTAATTCTAGCTTCTGGCTGTTATATTTTTAATGCCAGGTACGTCTTAATTACAGTGTGCGTTGTTTTACTTATTAGTTACATATATACATACATGTATAAGAGTTGCAGTAGTCGTAACCTGCCCCCTGAAAATTTCTCGCTACGCCCCTGCATGAACCTGAACCTATTTCTCTCTGCATTTCATCCTTCAGCGGCGAGATATTTCGCCAACTCCAAGCCGTGCGTCATTCCCATCGACTTCATTTGGAACGTAAAAACAACGCCCAAGTAAACAAACGTCCATTGCACACACCATGCGTTTGAGCAGCAGCAACAGCAACTCTGTGTTGCTAAGCTAAGCTGCTCTCTCTCTCTCTCTCTCTCTCTCTTGGAACAGGCCGGTAAACAGATTATTTCTGTTTACTTGCCATGAATCTTTCTCGCCTTCTAAAATATCGGGGTCTCCAGGATGTCTGATTTACCTCCCGTTTCTTTTGCCCCCCTCTACTATTTTGCTTTTCTACTTTTCTTTTTCTCGGTTTACTGAAATTCTATATCATTTGCCCCAAAGTGTAGTGGAGTCTGCAGTCTTTGCTGCAGTGGAGACCGGTTTTCGATTTTGGAAGGGGGAGGGGGGAAGCACGTAAACATGTTATGGCTTTGGTCCCTCGAATTTGTTGTGGGTTGTTGGCAAGTGCAACGATGGAATGGAGAACAGTTGTTGTTTTTGAGCTCAGTGGCGCAGAGAGGGAGGGAGAGCAGGGGGAAATCCCCAGGGCCTCAGCTTGTGAAAGAGCCACCGCTTTTGATGTGTGTTGTCAATTTTGTAAAAAAAAAGTCCAAATTCAGATTTTGACGTCGGAAGTTTCAAATTAATTTTTTAATGCAATTACAAAAAGCCAGCTAGAGCATAAACCACCGACTTGACAAGAAACGAGGAGTGTTAGTGATTGAGTCTTCTTTTGCAAGAAAAGTAGACATTGACGGTGCTATTCAGCGGCTTGCTATGACTAAAAGTAGAAAAGATTTATTTAAAAAGAAAGCATTTTTTTTCCCGAGACACATTGTTAAATAGTGGAAGAAAGGGTATAGCCAGAGGAGAGACTATGGGCCCACCCAACCTCCGAAATTTTGAATTTTCCTTAACAAAATGTTAAAAATCAAGACTTTCTATGAGAAATTTTGAAATTTCCACTTTTTTGGCCTTCTGAAATTCTTTTTGGCTGCCTGCTTGCATGGAAGTATGAATAAAAATATTAATTTTTTCAATACTGAGGAAACATGCCATGCAAAAATGTTAACGTTTCAAATACAGTTTCTCTATGGAGGTGACGAAACCTTCAAAACAAAATGTTGGTATTTTTTAGAGCATGGATGTTTATTAAAGTATAATACTCTTTTTAATTAATAATTTTAATTCTATTAATTATTTTCCAATTACTATTAATTTAAAGTTTCTTTAAATGATTAATAATTTTAATAAGGAATAAATGATGGATCTAATACGACATCAAAAGGATTTTGGATAGCAAAGGGACCCCAAAGATTTTATCCCCGGGGCCCCGACTTGGCTCTCTGCGCCTCTGTTTGAGCTGACAAACATATTTCAGTTTCGTTGTTGTGTGTTATAATTAAATAACAGTGATATGGAACTAAAGCCGTGATAATTCCAGAAAACCACTGGAACGAAAGGGGAAAAAAAGAAAATCAAAGTTGCGTTGTGCGCATGCTCATTTCATGACAGTGACATCCTACGTCGTTATCGCGATTTAAACACCGAGAAATATTATTTTAACGCCTGTTGTAAGCATAAATGGATCTAGAAAACTCCGAGGTCTTGCAACAAGAAGCATTGTTCCACTAAACTGCATATAACATTGGGGCAAAATGGTACCTACTGCAGAAAATATTTTCAAATGGGTGATATCTGAATTTTCTGGTGGAGAAGGGTGACTGCCCCCTCTTGCATCTGGAAAGAAGATCCTACGCCACTGTCTTCCACACCACTTGCAAACCAGTGGCTTGCAGATGCCACTTTAAAAAGAAAATAAATAAACAGTAATGATTCTACACACCTGTCAGCGCATGATGTGTAGCGTAACCATAAAAAAAGCACCATTTTACTATTTTGAAAGGCAACACCTGGCAAAGAAAAAGAAAGTACTCGAAGCAAGAAAATGGCTCCAAATGATTGAAAGTAAAAATTTGCATTCGTGTGCGGATGCAGGCAGCCCTTCGAACGGATGACCATTCATTCACTGCGGGAGATTCCTGATGAAGCCAGGCGTGCAACAGGTGTCACAGATCGAGCCATATGCACGATGGGATGTGTGCCCAGCCATATGAAATCAAAACTCTGTCCGAACGGTCATTGGAGAATGCAGTTCCTGACCTTACCTCTGCTTTTCAATGGCCAATGGAACAATTATTCCATTCCACTGGAAAGTCACGAGTGATAAAAAAACTGTATGTGTTATTTCCACAACTCCAAATTCGGGATGATTTTTCCCGGTATCATCCCAAAATGCTTTTTACTTTCCGAACATGTACCATGTAAGGAAAGTATTGTAATCATGAAAAAATTCGAATTCGAGATTTGGGTGTATTGACACGTTTAGAGGGCTTCTGAATTCATTTATGCTATTTTTACGAGATGTATGTATGTATGTGTATGTGTGTGTGTGTGTGTGTGTATGTGAGTGAACACGATAGCTCCTGAACGGGGCATGCGATTGAGCTCAAATTGGGTATATATGTTATAAACCACCGTCGCAAGACCGGTATTGATTTTGGTGTGTATAGGACTTATAATTTTTCTACAGGGCTACGACAAAGATTTCTTTTACATTATGGCCTATGGGGGAAAATTCTTGAAAGTGCGCTAGCGTTTAAACGGTACATTCGATTGAGCTCAAATTAGGTATATATGTTATAAACCACCGTCGCAAGACCTGTATTGATTTCGGTGTGTATAAGACTTATAGTTTTTCTACAGGGCTACGACAAAGATTTCTTTTACATTATGGCCTATGGGGGAAAATTCTGGAAAGTGCGCTAGCGTTTAAACGGTACATTCGATTGAGCTCAAATTGGGTGTACATGTTATAAACAACCATCGTAAGACCGGTATCGATTTTGATGTGTATAGGACTTATAGTTTTTCTACAGGGCTACGACAAAAATTCCTTTTACATTATAGCCTATGGGGAGAAATTCTTGAAAGTGCACTAGCGTTTAAACGATACATTCGATTGAGCTTATTTTGGTATATATATTTGAATTATGCATCGATTAAAATTTATTTAAATGCTTGGTAATGATCTTAATCGTTAGTGTTCGGAAAGTCGAGTGGAGTCACTCCAGATGTTTTTTTGTTTTTTGTTTTTCTGTTTTGTTTCCATTACCGTCACATGTACCCTTATGGCTGATGCACGACGGTTCACTCGTCTTCCTTGATAAGCAATGTTCAGCGTCAACGCGAGATTTCTTCGATTTGGACGCAAAAGAGTTGCAAAACTTTTGTGGGTGATCCAAAAATAATAGTTTTCCACAGAACGTGGATAACGTATGAACGTTGGAACCGCACTGAATTCTGTGAGTTTTTCCAGGAGTGTGTGTGTGTGTATGTGGAGGAGGGGGGCGATGATTAGACAAGTTTTTAAGGAAAATCTTCTTAGATGACACTTCCTCCAGTAGTTTAATATTTTTATTGCACAAATCGAAGCAAAACGTTTACAAAAGATAAATTATTTTTGTTTGTTTGTAATTTAAATGAATTATTCTAAATTACTACATGTACATGGACTTGGACATCATCTTATGTTGATGAGTGAGAAAAATTCGGATCTTATTCCAGAAATCGCATTAAAGATCCTTTTCCTGAAAGAAAGCGTTTGGATTTTTTGCCGAAATGCTAATCGATATTTTTCTACAATAGTAATCAAACCTGTATCTTTAAATTTTGTGAGTGCTCTACATCTATGTCTCCACAGTGAGATACATAGGCGCACCCACCGAGGGGGCTATGGGGGCTCAAGCCCCCCCTAAACGTGGACGGTCAGAAGTGAAAAACTTAAAAAAAGGAAAATTGTCACTAATGAATTATTACTATTATTATTATTTATTGTCTTCAAATTATTCCTAAAGTATTTTTTACCTAAAAAGATGTTAGTTTTTAAATAAATACTTACAGAGAGTTTATGAAACACTGTTAAAAAACGGTTACAATATCACTGAAAAGATCAGATAATTATTTATGACTCTATAATGTGTTTTTGCTTGTGGGCTTGTGTTGTATGGGCAAATCAAGTGGTACAGAATATTTTGACGTTATAAGAGGGTTGTAACTATTATCGATCTCACTACAATCGAGTTCAGCAGTATTTTCAGCTCAGCCCCCCCTAAACTAAAATCCTGGGTGCGCCACTGGTGAGATATAATTCCAGATCAGTGATCCATATGCCGTTTCGGGTAAAAGGGGGTCCCACTTCTTCCTCAGAGACGCTTGAGAAAATCTATTTCTCTCATATCGTTCAAAATTATTAATGTTATATCTTGGTTTTCTCTCCCGCATCTATCATCTAGTTTGCTGTATCAGAAATTTCGAAATTTTTCACATCAATATTTAAAAATTCGGTTAAAATTTGTAAAACCGGCTTTGTAAAACATAATTGAATATTTTAAAATATTGACGAGAAAAATATCAAAATTTCAGAAACGGCAAAACATACATCGTGTCATTAGCTGGATGAAGAAGAAAAAACGAAACAAATTATTAATAATTGTGGATACTATGGGGGAAAAACTTTTCCCTGCTGGATAACATGGAAATTCGCAGCTTTCTATCGACAAGCAGAAATCGCCTTAACGGCGTAGTACTTAGAAAAAATCATGTGATTTTGGTACATAAGTACAAATAAACTAATTATGTCAGGCACTTCAAAATTTTGAAACGGTCTCTTTACAAGCTGTGCTACATACTGAAATAAACGATAAACCTGTATCAGTTGTGTGTTGTGGGATTAAGGCCAATTATCTGCACTAGGGATCTTGGCATATGGGTGGGGTTCCCTCCTTGGGGGTCTTTCTAAGGGGTCCTAACTCGTATTTACGTTCTCGTATTACGTAACTCGTATTACGTAACGTTAACTCGTATTACGTAAGTTTCAAACCTGTATCAGTTTCAAAAATTTTAGAAAAAATTCTTAAAAATCGGACATTTTCGAAAAACCTTCGGAAAATCTTGCAGCTCAGATCCATGTTTAAGAATTTTTTCTGAAAATTTCACAAAAGCCACAGCTTTTTCGCTTATTACAGAGTGTAAAGCAGCCTATGAAGAACCCTCCGGAATTTTTTGGAGACCCTGGTGCTATTGGTTTATTTCAATTTGTGTACCAAGACTAAAAACAAAGTTTATTTTTTCTTCGAACTACAGCCTTAATAATTGAGATGGCTTCTCAATACAGTTCCAGGGGAGCTTTTCCGAAGCCTTCCCTCTTAACCTTTCATCCGTCCGTACCAAAGAGGTATTTCAGAAGCATCACACCGACCTCCCATTCATTCCTCACCTTCAAAAGCAGGGACCCTTCCAAATCCGCACGGCTGACCGACATCCCACTGACCCACATATCTTTTTCCAAACTCTCTCTCTCTCTTCACACATCCTGCCCCACTCTTGCTTTCTTTTCACCCCTTTCGGGTTATTATTTTTAGTTTTGAAACGGACATTTTAGTCCCCCCCTCCTTCCCCTTAATGGCATTCGATTCGAAACAGGAAGAAGATCGAGCGCCGAAATTTTTTTTTCTAGGTCAACCCATCCGATGAAAAAGACGATGTTGGCCCGATCAATGAGTCCGATCACGTTTCAGCCCACTTTCACCGATTGCCAGCTGTCTTCTTCTTCTTCTAATCGCCTGACATCTTCTCGAGGAAGGACAATTGATTCTCAATCTTTTTCTCTTTTTTATTTTGGGAGATGGATTGTTTGCTGGCGTTCCATCAAGAACCGGTTCAATTGGCAGAAGGGCTTACTTTCTATCTTTCTTGCACCTTTTGAAAACCACAGACGTTCGAATCAAAAATTTGTTGGACTGTATGTAGCAGAAGCTTTCTTTATTATACTGTAGCGGTATTATTGTAGTCATAGGCGCACCCACGGAGGGGGCTATGGGGGCTCAAGCCCCCCGTAAGGTGGAAAGTTAGAAGTGAAAAGCATTAAAAATTGAAAATTGTCACATATTAATTAAATTTTTCTTTTTAGAAAATTGTCTTTATAATTATTTCTGAAGTACTTTTAGAAAACACAAACAAACAAAAAAAAAAAACACGTTAGTTTTTTAATAAATACGTACAGTTAGTGTACGAAGCAAGTTAAAACTCGGTTTCAAGGATGCTGGAAAGATCAGACAATTCTTGAGTACAACGAGTTACATTGCCTGTGGGATGCTGTTCGATCTGCAAATCCAGATGGCACATAATATTTTGACGTTATAAGAGAGTTATAAATATAATGGAGGTCGCTATACCGAGTTCTGCAGAATTTGTAGTCCAGCCCCCCTAAACTAAAATCCTGGGTGCGCACTGGTTGTAGTATTATTGTAGACTGGGAAGGAGCCGGTTAAACGAGTCCGGTTAATGCAGAGAATGAAATATATGTATATTAATGACTATCTCATTTTATCTCTCACCCCCTTTATAGAAAATTGTCCGAAAAATGTGTCCCAAAAAACCGACATAAAAATACGACATAATTTTACATATATATTTAAATACTATTAGTTCACAACAGCTTTAATCTATTGTTACACTATTTGGTACGCTGTAGAATATGCATCTCATGTATTTTTCTATAAATAGGTTACAATCCTAAAAATTTCAACAAAGGGTTACCAGGCGAAATACACGAAAGATGAGAGATAAAATGACATAGTCAATTAATATCGTTTTAATAGGGCAATAATGAAACTAAAAAAGTAGGGAGATTCAGGAGGGTCTCCCCGTGATGACGCTCGAATGGCCGAGTTTTATATATAATTAATTGATGGAACTGAATTATAATAAATGCTTTAATTTATTAGGAAAGTTTTATATACTAGTAGGAGGGAAAGTTTTAAAAACATCAATCATTTTTCTTTCTGCTGAAAACGGAAAAGTTCGACAACTTACTGCACAGTTTTGTGAAGAAAGAAAAAAAAAAACTGTTTTTAGACTTGGTACACAAATTGAAATAAATTAGTAACACCCTGGTCTCCAAAAAATTCCAGATGGTTCTTCATAAGGCTGCTTTACACACTGTGATAGAGCGAGAAAAGCTGTGTCTTTTTGTGAAATTTTCAGAAACAAAATTCTTAAACATGGATCTGAGCTGCAAGATTTTTTCGAAGAGTGACACGCTTTAGCGAAAAATGTTCCGATTTTTAAGAATTTTTTCTAAAACTTTTGAAACTGATACAGGTTTATCGTTTATTTCAGTATGTAGTTCCGCTTGTAAAGGGACAGCTCCAAAATTTTGAAGTGCCTGCCATAATTAGTTTATTTGCACTCTGTTTGCAAGTTTCGCATACAATGGGCTTGTCTCCAAAAATCTCACCTGAAAAATAAAGTATAATTTTTAAACTACCGATTTTATTCACATGTTTTCTGAGAAAAATGCGTTCGTTAGTTTTTGACAAACAAGGGTCGGAAAGTTCACTGTTGTTTCAGCACCCTTCCAAAGTGATTATTAACAGCAACATGAAGACAACATTTTTGACCCCACATTGCTATGTGATTCTGATTCCTTATTATGTGCCCTATCTCCACAATATTTTGTAGAAACAATTTAGATACACCCTGTACATTTGTGATATTCATTGTGCACAATCTTAGTTAACATTTTTTTTTTTTACTTATGTTCAAAGAAAATTTTACAAATATTTATTTATTTCGCGAAGTAAGTTTAATTAAATTCTCCTTTAGTCTTTAAAAAATATGTTTTTAATGATTCTCTGTTCACTATAAAATATACGTTCAGTCACAATAACCCTGAATGTTGACTTTTCCTAGAAATGTAATTTTTTGTTTTTTTTTTTCTTTCTTGCTAAAAATATGTCGAAAACCTTAAAGTGAATACATATATCGTACGTGCACTTATTTTTGTACACTTATTTTGTACGTGCAATTTTCTTCAATAAAACTAATTGACCCTTTTATGGCCGTTTTCTTTAACCCTTTAACACGCAGTGTTCCCTCTCTGGGAACACCAAACTCTGCCTTTTTCACTGTTGCCAGTCACGAAGAATAGATTTGATTTCTATAAAAATAGTTGCGGGTGACAGAGCTCCACGAGAATCCTTTACTTTTCAGCACGTCCTTTCCCGTCAAAAAAAAAAATAGTCACGATTCTTTTTAACAGCACTGACATCTGCTGAAAAATGGAAGAATGCGAGAACAACTGGATAGATTGCCCAATGCTCAAAAAAGGGCAGCCGTTGCCATCGCTCGATTTAACGACCAGCAAGAGGGCGGACGATCGAAACGTTCATCGCGTGCCACAGATCTAGAGACCCTTTTTTGACGCAGCTGGCTGTGCGCGGGCACAGCCTTTTTTCAGGAGTGGGAAATGGTTGCGCCTCAAAGGGTTAAAATAAAACGACCTTTAAGGGGTTAAAAAAGGAAAAAGAACTATAAAGGCGGAAAAAAAAGTGTTATGTCCAACACCAGTTCCATATAGCATCCACACGCTGTACATCAGTAGAGCACAGTAAATTAAAAATCTTAGCAACCATGCATGCAAAGAGTGGATCTGTAGATGTGGGAAAGGGGGAGGGGATCGCTTAAAAAAAAAGGAAGGGGTGGGATGCAGGTTACCCTCCGTCAACCATCCGTTGCGTGTCACGCAATTTATGTGTTGTGTATACCGGGATCCGTGTACGTCAGCAATTTGTTTTGGGGGGGAAGGAACAAAAAAAATGCTGAAGGAATGATTATAAGGGGATGTACAGTTACACTTATGGACCGTACCTGTGCGCTGAATGCTAATGGCTCGAGGTGGTAGAGAAAACAGTAACGAAAACAGAGACACATGGTTGTTTCACAGACTGACAACATAGCTGTTTTAAGACTGTTCCTTAAAATACGATTTGTATTTCCGGTTGAAACTACAGCGGGACTTATTAACATAGAATTACTTATCGTTGCTCGTATATTTTTTTAAAAGTTCATTTTTAATTTTTCTGCTGTATTTCATTGGCTAAACAAATTTGATGTGGACACCACATGACTTCCTAATAGTTCGGCTTTTAAGTTATTCACTTTTTTTTTTTTTTTATGCACTTCATTGTAACTTGCTTCCATTTAAACCGAGATACGTAAAATTAACAGTACAAATTTATGAGAGGAAAAATTAAATTTAAACATTTCTTTCTTTTCTACCATTAATAACATCATTAAGAGAATTAAGTCTCGAGAAAATAAATTTCAAACTTGAAAGCACAAGTGGGGTCCTGAAGCAGGGACGTAGCCAGGGGGATGGTGGTGGTGCCATGGTGGGCCGGGCATCTCCCGAAATTTAGGATTTTTCTTAACTGGATGTCGAGAAATCAAGCATTTTTGTGAGAAATGCTACATTTTTCACCTTTTGGGCACATTTTTTTTTTTTTTTTCTCTCGCTACGTCCGTGTAGTGAAGAAAGGATGGAACTTTGCATTTTTTTTTTTTTTTTTTTTCAGTCTTAACTGGCACTTTTTCATGATAGAAGGTTACAATAAAGAAAAAAAAAATCGATTTTCACTTTCACCGGCCTGTTCCCATCGGATAATAGAGATGAGTTCGGGCTCATTTTTTGAAGCCCGCGCCCGCCCGAGCCCGAAATTTCAGCTAAAGACAAATAAAATTAACTACTACATTAAGAGGATACAATAAATTTTGGAGCTTCACACACCTCCTAGTCCTCCGTGCCGCTATTTTTTCAAATAAGTACGTCTATTTATCCCATGAATCACTTTTTAAAATCTGTTTCAAGGAGTATGTTCAACAAAGGAGACATTTTTCACGAGCCCGAGCCCGCCCGAGCCCGAACGCAATCGTGAATTACAGAGCCCGAGCCCGAGTCGGGCCCGGGCTTTCGGGCTCGGGCTGAGCCCGTCTCATCTCTATCGGATAACAATCTTCACTCTAAAACCCTGTCCCCCCCCCCTTTTCTGAAGACATCCGTGTCACTTTCTGGGAAAAATGAAAAATAATCAAATAAAAGACCCTCCCGCACTTTAGTCTACATTTAAAAAAGACTACACCATTTTTACAACCGTTTTTTCTTTCTTTTTTGTTTTAGTTGAGTTTCAAGAATCTTCTTTTCCTTTCATATATATATATTGAAAGTTGGACGGACAGACTGGGATCGCACGATGGTACAACCAACAACCGTTTGGCGAAGTTCATTCCGTTCACGTCCGCATCTGTCCGTTATCCGTAGAATCGTCTCCCCCCCCCCTCTATTCTTTTTACTTCCCCCGTATATCGGAGCCGCTTTTACGCTTGTCAAAGTTGGATAGGATTCGAATCAGTTCGGATTGAGTCCTGGAGTTATAGAGTCACTTCCTTGTTTGTTTGATTGCTAAAGCGAAATCATACAACTTTTGAACAGCTTTTTTAAAAACTTAATTGAGCTGGAGGCTCTGAAAATTTTTAAATGCCTCTTTACATGTTGCACTGAGAACTGACACTGAGAATGAACCTATAAGAGTTACGAATACGTCAGAAAAAAAATGCTCGACATACGGAATTTCGCAACATTTCGGCTCATTGTAACAGTTCATTGTACAACTTGTAAAAAGACACTCTACATTTTATCGAGTCTCTGGAGCAATTAATCTTTTTAAAAGTTGTATGATTTCCAAAAAGGACAGCCTTAACCCTTTGAGGCGCAATCCTTTCCCAATGCGGAAAAAAGGGCAGCCGTTGCCATCGCTCGACTTAACTACCAGCAAGATGGCGGACGATCGAAACGTTCATCGCGTGCCACAGATCTAGAGACCCCTTTTTTGACGCAGCTGGCTGTGCCCGCGCACAGCCAACTGTCGTTTCGATCGTCCGCCACCTTGCTGGCAGTTAAGTCGAGCGATGGCAACGGCTGCCCTTTTTTCAGCATTCGGTAATCTATCCAGTTGTTCTCGCGTTCTTCCATTTTTCAGCAGATGTCAGTGCTGTTAAAAATAATCGTGACCATTTTTTGACGGGAAATGACGTGCTAAAAAGGAAAGGATTCTCGTGGAGCTATGTCATGCGCAACTATTTTTATAGAAATCCAATCTATTCTTCGTGACTGGCAACAGTTAAAACGTCGGAGTTTGGTGTTCCCAGAGCGGGAACACTGCACGTTAAAGGGTTAAGGCTCTTCTAAAAAAAAAAGCGTGGAACTTTTTTAAAGATTTCAGTAGCGCTAGAGACTCCGAAAAAATTTAGAAAGTCTCTTTAAAAGTTGTACTATGGACTATTGCACAGCCGTCCCCAGAAAAAAAAAAAAAAAAAAATCAGTGAGGGTCCAAACGATGGAAAAGGCAGAGTTTTGCAGAAAAAGACTTAATCATTATGAAATATTTATGATACCGATTATTTTGTTAACCAAAATCGAAATTTCGCGTTGGAGGGGGGTCTCGGAACCCCTGGACCACCGGTACCAGGACTATTGCAAACAGTGAACCCATTAGATTTGTGAAACAATGCTAAACGTGCGATATTTTGCAGTACATCCCCAAATAGGTAATAACACTTCGGTCCATTTTTGAAGGCGATTTTTGCGCTTATGAGTTTTTTCTGTTCCGAAGGAAGGACATACAGACTAATGCCTATCAAAATACCTATCAAAAATTAGCCTATAAATCAAAAATCATCAAAATACCTATAAAAAATATCAAAACCTATAAAAAATCAGGCAAGAACCGAACGTATTCAAAGACGCACGTATAATATACCAGTGCTGCCACCTTTCAACAAGAATAAAAAAAAAAGTAAAAATTCTGTATTAATGGTGGCCCTATTGTTGTTCACAGAAGCGAACGAAATGGATCAAAAGCAGGGGGCCCCCTAAGAGCACCTGCCATCGACCTGTGCGTATTACGCCGGTGACCCTGAATGACTTATTTTATTTATTTTTATTTTATTCTATTATTTTTTCTTCTCTCTCACATTTTTCTTCCCCAGTTTAATAGCAGTTGACGTGGGCTTGCGCCTAAAAGTTTGCACCCCTCCCCCCCTCCGGCCCCTCCCTTTTCCTCCATCCTGTTTCGGTTTCCATAGGGATGTTGATAATGGCTATTTGCGTTCGTTTACACCCCTGGTAAAAAAGTTGCTGGGGATATATTGTTTTGTAGAATGGTGTAAACACCCCGATGTAAATTGAAAATGGCGCGGATTCTGTACAGTGGCGGATAAAGAAAAAATTTTTTTAGGGGCCACAAAATAAATAAATATATAATAATTCTCTCCTGTTTCTTGTAAATTCATTTGAATTTACAAAGTGAGTCAACCTTCTATAGTATGAATTTAGTTCATCTGGGAAGGGGCACGTGGTCCTGTGAAACTCCCGCCTTTCTGTATCCACTAACAATAATTTTATTTTATGCAATTAAAAAAAAAAATAAATAAAAACGGAAATTAGGTATGAAGAGAGTTATTATTTTTCCCTTTTCCCCTTGAATTGATATGGAATGAAGGAAAAAGAGGAGAATGCTGGGGAATTAAATTTAAGTTTCGCTTGAAAATAAAATTGAAGTTTAAAAAATATATATATATATTCAGTCGTAGGACTGCACGTCAGTAGTAGAAACTTCTTGTCAAGCTTTCTAAAATTTATATTTATGCAGTTAAACAGGTTTTTTCACACATTATTGAATTTTTATTAACAAAAAATAAACATTTATGAACGTTTAATCACATTTTTATACTTTTTAAATTCTCTGTAAAAAAAAAATTTTGAATGTTTTTTTAAAGCTGTAAGGGTATCGCACATTTATTTATGATAAACTCACAACTTCACAATTTTTTTTTTTGTATGTTTGTACACATTTAAACGCAATTTTCACTGGGTTAGAATTGTAAATTTTTGATTTTTTAATTTAATTACATTTCAAATTTCGCGCTCGTCGATTTGTGTGCACATTTAAAGTTTAAAAAGAGAGAGGGAGTGCGCGCACATGCCGCAACGTGACACAGCTGGTATATGTGTACGGTATACATCAGCGATATACATTTTTCTCTATTTAATTTTTGGATTTTGTTCTATTTAATCAATAATTATGTACGAGTATTTATTAATTATAAATAATTATGTACTTACTTTGTAATGAACAGTAATCCTATTTATTTGTAATGAATGATGAATTTATAATTCAAATTTAAACGGACTGCAGTATAACACTTATACTTCAAATAATGGGCAGTGCATACTTATTAACACTCTCCACATTATCAAATTAACTCTACTGCACAATAACTATATAGCTATCCAAATTAAATAGAGTTTATTATATAAATAATCGAAAATTATAGCACCTACTTAGAAAAAGTCTGCACTGTTTTTGCAAAAACATATAGATTGTGCACAATTTATGCATGAAAAGTGGATATTTTTGAATATTTTGAAAGTATACACTTGTTGTGCAAATTATATGCAGTTTTTATGCATACTAAAACAAAAATTTATGCCGTTTGAAACGATTTTCAGAGAAATCTCAAAATCTAATGAATTTTTTTTTTTTTTAAATCCGACGCCTATAGCTTAAGTTGAGTGATCACCTATCATGTCACCCAATTTCATTTCTTTCGCTTTAATCGTTGTTACGTGAGTGTGCGAACAAAAATTACGCAATTTGAAACAATTTTCGGAAAATCTCAAAATCTGATGAATTTTTTAAAGATTCGACGCCTATAGTTTAAGTTGAGAGATCACCTATCATGTCATAAAATTTTCTCATTCGCTTCAGTCAGTTTTGTTTGATGTGCGAATATAAAAGCGTCACTGACAGAACGACAGACAGACAAACTTACTTACTTTTTTTTTAACGGTCGTATTGGGGTCCCAAATGCTTAAAACGGATAGAAATCGCAAATTTGTTTAATACCATGTAGTGTATAGGCAAAGTCTAATTTTATTTATTTAGATACATAAAAGTTCCTATTCTGAAAATTCAATCACTTCAAACTTGAGTCATTTCATCCCGAATCAAACACGTCTGGTGGTTAGAACGCTCGCCTACCACGCCTTGGGTCCACCGTTCGATACCAGTCGCGGAATCTAGAAGGACGCAGTTTAAAAGTAACTTGAAGTTCTTACGTGTGATAACAGATAGCAGCGCTAAAGTTCTGAAAAACGCGCAAGAAATCTCAGCAGGCTATGACGTCACAACCCACTTTTTCCGTTATGTATCTGAGCTGACGTTCACGCGAATTCAGTGCTTTTTCCCCCCCTTTCAAAAGTACCCAGCGTGCCTAAAGGAGTTTCACTTCAAAAAATATTAAAAAGTAATAAAATAAAAACATTCTTTTTTATTGCGGGTTTTTTAGAGATGAGACGGGTGATGTAAAATTTCGTATTCATCTTGAAGTCCGACTTCGCGCATATTATCAAGTTAATGTACTTATGTTGAAAAACTGCTTTCAGTCTTTTGAGAGATTGAAGGGAATTAGCCATTCAAGTAAGCAACACTTAAACGTTTCTTTAAAGCTCCGCAGGTTCTAAGGTAATGTAAAACTTATTGCACGCTTATTGTGCCACCTTCTACCACACAGAGTTTTTCCTGCAGTGTAGTTTGGAGAAAAAAAACCTAATTATGTCAGGGAGCTGAAATACTTTGTGTCATACCTTTTGTGACGTACCACTAAAGATCCCCGTGTACTTGCGGTGTACGTGAACGTGAACAATCCGTGGTTCCAAAAGTCTAACGGTCACTAGCCGTTTCCAAGCTGTGCCAATATTCAGAAGTTCCAACCTTCTGATGAGGATCCAAATTGTGGCGGAGAAACTCAGGGAAGGACGTATGTAACGCTAAACGGCGGCACATTCAGTGACGCAAGCTGTCCTCTCCTGGCGGCAAACAAATAACCACTTTTCGAAGAAGGCGTAAGTATTACATACATAGGCGCACCCACGGAGGGGGCTATGGGGGCTGAAGCCCCCCCTAAAGGTAGAAATTTAGAAGTGAAAAGCTTTAAAAAATGAAAATTGTCGCTAATGAATTATTTTTTCTTTCTTTTTTTAATTGTCTTCAAGTTATTTCTAACCAAAAAAGACATTTATTTAAAAAGTTTTTAAATAAATGCTTACAGTTAGTTTACAAACACTGTTAATCTCAGTTACAACGTCACTGAAAAGAGCAGATAATTATTTATGATTCCGTACCAAGTATCATTGCTTGTGGGCTTGTGTTCTATGGGACAGTCAAGTGGTAGCGAATATGTAGACGTAACTAATCGAGGTCAATATAACCGAGTTCAGCAGTATTTGCATGTCGCCCAGCCCCCCCCTAAACTAAAATCCTGGGTGCGCCACTGATTACATATATGGTGTAGTTGGTATAGTACATCCCCCTCTCCAGTTTGATGATTGTTGCACAAAATTACCCAGAAATGACCATTTTGCATATAACTCGAAGTAGGTCACGTACACACACACACACACACACACAAAGGGAATTGCTTTTCGGAGAAATCATTACAGCCACGCTATACTTGTTCTAGCTTTGGCAGGGGGAAAAAAAAATAATAATGATAACGTTTGTATATTACACAGCACAAACAACAGAGTCTGATTCAGCCTGAAACAGGCTCTATGCGAAGGACACGTCGATGACACCACCGCTGCGTTCGGGGGGGAACGTGTTCGTTTTTAAACTGGCTTGCTTCTTTCTCTCTCGGCCGTGAGGCGATTTTTTTTTTTTTTTTTTTTCACTCCGTCCAGTGTTGTTCTGCTCAAGACGTGGGCCGGATGATGATAATCATTATTGAATTATGACGCAATTTATGTAACTGGATTTCGGTGCGATGTGGATGGAGCCCTTCATTATCCCTTTAACGCGCAGTGCTCCCCTCTCTGGGAACACCCAACTCTGACGTTTTAACTGTTGCCAGTCACGAAGATTTTATAGATTGGATTTCTATAAAAATAGTTGCGGGCATAGGCGTAGGGTAATATGGGCCCGTGGGGCTCGAGCCCCCCCAATAAATTGTGAATAGGGGCTGAGCCCACCCAATAATTTACCACTAAATACAGAAAATTAATTTATACTAACATAAAAAAAAAGTATTTCACGCCATTTACAAACGTTTAAAAAAACCTTACTTGGACTTTAAAAATTTTCTTCTTTTGATTTCAATCATGATTTAGTATTCATTGTGACGCCACGTAACACACAATGTTACTATAAGCTGCCCTCACCAGGCTCTGGTTCATTAAAATCAGATTATGCAATGTAAAGTATGAAATAAAGAAAAGTTCAGATGTGTCTAAAATGCACTATCTCATCGAAAATGTTTTTTTTTCCTCCTTTGGATTTTTTACACTGCTTCTATTTTTAACTTATAACATGGTAGGAAGATACTAACATGGATACTTACCCTACATAGGTATAGAATTCTATAGACCCATAGAGCTCGAGCGCCTCCAATAATTTACTTATATATAGTAAGTCATAGCTGCCAACTACTACGGAATATAATTAACCATTTTTTTGTAAACAGTATATTTTTTAATTATTTTTTTTAAATAGTAACCAGCTCGCGCGCGCAGCACAAAAATTTTGCTATATTTTAAGCGGAAAAATCATGTAGAAAAGTGGTTATATATATTCCATGGTAGTTGGCAGCTATTACTAAGTTATATGTACGTGAATCAGTGGCGTAGCCAGAAATTTTTCATGGGGGAGTTACGACTTCTGCAACTCACATATATGTATACGGGTGTATGATAAGGGAGTGAAAAATATACATTTTGTATGGAAAAAAATTCCTCATGGGGGGTTATGACCGCCCCCCCTAGGCTACGCCACTGACGTGAATATATGTGGTTGTGGGGCCCGGCCCCCCCAATAATTTTGAAAACTTTACGCTTATGGTTACGGGTGACATAGCTCCAAGCGAATCCTTTACTTTTTAGCACGTCATTTCCCGTCAAAAAATGGTCACGATTGTTTTGAACAGCACTGGCATCTGCTGAAAAATGGAAGAATGCGAGAACAGCTGGATAGATTGCCGGATGCTGAAATAAGGGCAGCCGTTGCCACACAGCCAGCTGTCGTCAAAAAAGGGGTCTCTAGATCTGTGGCACGCGATGAACGATTCGATCGTCCGCCATCTTGCTGGTAGTTAAATCCAGTGATGGCAACGGCTGCCCTTTTTTTCAGCATTGGGTAGCTTCCATCTAGTTGTTCTCCTATATCAATGTATTTCCATCGTATTCTCCTGTTTTCAACAGATGCCAATGCTTTTAAAAATAATCCTGACAATTTTTGCGATAAATGATGTGCTAAAAAGTGAAAGATTCTCGCGTAACTGTGTCACCCTCGAGTATTCTTATAGAAATCAAATTGATTCTCCGTGACTGACAACAGTCGAAACGTCAGAGTTTTGGGTCCTCACGGTGAGGACACCGCGCGTTAAAGTGTTAAGTCGATTGCGTTTTGAAAATTTGCATAGGGTGGTGATTGTCAATCCCGGACGCTCGCAGGCTGTAACCCCTTAACCGTCGTATTATTGTCAAGAAAACGGTCATAAAAGTGCTTATTTCTTTTATTCCAGAAAATTGTATAAAACAAGTGTATATATAGTATATTTGTTCGTTTTAAGGTTTTAGACATTTTAAGCACGAGACAAAAAAAAAAAAAAAAAAAATAATTCTTAGGAAAAGCCAACATTCAGGGTCATTGTGACTGAATGTGTGTTTTGTAGTTAGCAGGGAATCATTAAAAATATATATTTTAAACACTAAAAAATTTTATTAAACTTACTACGTAAAATAAGTAAACATTTCTAAAATTTTCTTTGAACATAAAAAAAAAAAAAAAAGTAAGCTAAGATTGCATAATGCATATCACAAATACACGTGTGTTTGAGTACCGCTACCATGTATTTAAAAATAAACTATCTCCGAATTAAGTTAAAAATACTCTGGTATTGTCATCTGTTGTGTAAAATTATATATTACAAAAAAATCCCTGCATCAGAATTGGAACGCTCTTATCTTTCTGGCGAATTTTTTTGAACAGTATTGCCCGGAAATTTGACGGGCACGAGAAATAGAGGGAGAAAGCTTAGCCCGTGATTTTGACGGGAGCGAAGGTTAAGGGGTTAATGGGTGTTCTACCTGAAGAGCGATAGGCGTCACAGGGCTTTTGAACGGCTTAGAAAACAAACGCATCATGTTAAACACTCGAAAAAATGAACAAGGCTTCTTCACTCTATGCGCTAAAAACTTGTACGAACAGTCGAACTGTTAAGTCTCATGCAACTTTCAGGAAAAAAAAAGCATAAGCACAAAAATCGCCTTCAAAAGTGTGCCGTGAAGTTTTAGGGAAACACTGCAAAATTCCGTATGTTTAGAGCTTTTCTTGACTGTTTCCTAACTTCTATAGGTTTATTGTTTGCAACAGTTCAATGCTATAACTTGCAAAGTAACGTTCTAAATTTTACCCAGTCTCCAGCGAAGGTATGGGCAAACTTTGAAAAGTTGCCGGCCAGCGAAATCGCTGTCCGTATAATCGAGATTTATATGGGATTTTGAACGGTTTATATATGGTTTTGATATGCTCCAAGGGCCGTATCAAAAGCCGTGGCGGGCGATATGTGCTCTAGCGCAATTAAATTCTTTAAACAGTCTGTTCAAAAGTTACGTGATTTCCAAAAAGAACAGCCTTAAGGTTTTAACTTTTAAGAAAGATAACTTTTAAACAGTTTTTTAAAGAATCCAAGGGTAGTAAAGTCTCGCAAAAATTTTAGAATGTCTCTTTACAAGCTGTTCTATGCAACGAATTGAAACATTAAAAATAGCAAATCAAAAAGAATTACGAGTGTCAGACAAAACGTAATGAAATTCGCAGTATTTCCCGAAACGTAATACGTTCGGGCCATTTTTGTGGTTCAGAATTTTTTCTGAGAGTTGCATGAGGCACACTGGTTCACTGTTACTATTAACCCAAAGTGTATTGGGAGATTTTTTGGTGCCATATTTAAGAGCGTTTTCGTGCATTTTTTTTATAGTAACTGAATCGCATTTCACTTGCAAACGTTTTCCTTTTGAAGTTTTATATAAACAAATTGCTCATTTTCCATGAATGGGTTTCTAAATGTCTGATACTAACCTCCATGGTCTATTTAAAAAAAAAAAAAAAACTTTTTTTCCCCCCCTTCTTGCAGGCAGACGATTTTGTGACTGAAAAATTGCTCAGCTTTCACGAAACGCACAAGAACTATGGAGGGTGAAAACTTAGAATTCGAAATTAATACTGCCCAAGATTTAAGGTAAGAAAACAATTTATTGAATTTTGTTCGAGAAATTGAACTATGTAACTTTGTTAGTACAAAAACAACAACACGGCACACGGCACCATTCCAGCAATTGAAAAAACTGGGAATGCTCATTGTTTTACATTTCTCATAAAAACTAGTGTTTCAGAAAATTCTCAACTTAGTGCAATAAACATAATTTTTTAATGATAAAAATAGTGTACGCGTGACACCTCTTGTATGAACTAATGTAGGACCGTTCGCGTTTCTTCCGCACACCGTATGGACCACGGGCTCACCAACACGACTAAGCCTATATACTTATAGCTGGATTTGTCTCTTGAAAACAAAAGTGAAGCGTTAAATGTGACGCTAAATTTGTTTTATTCTTTTACTTTATTGCTCAAAACCTTCAGATGAACGTACAGTGCTGGGTCGTGCTATAGGGCATTTTGACAAACATAGGCTACTACTAGCACAGCTACTTCCAGTGACGAATGCAGGGTTGAGGCTAGGGAACTAAACTTCCCAACCCCCCACTCCTAAAACGGACAACATTCGTACATATTTATTACGCAAGGAGTTCGCCAATTGGGGGGATCTTGGAAAGTGTACGCAAAGAGAAAAAGGTTGGGAACCACTGCTCTACGGAACATTTTGCATTCTCGTACATTTTGTTTAGGTCAAAATAGCTTTTTTATTCAATTAGCCCCAAAGTTCTTTCTGGTTAGTCGAACTCCAAAGAAATACTATCTAAACCCCAAAGAATTACATTGCTTTAGGAGACATTTTGCTTTATTGTACAGTTAGTCCATGCCGTTCGATGAAAATAATCAATTTTTCTATCGGTTCAGCAAACCTCTTGACTTTGATTTTCCAGAGGAATATAATAATATAATTTACACAATTAGAATCGCAATTAGTCTTTGTTACCAACTAACAACTCGCAACTGTGCCGAAGGATGAGCTGTCGGTTGCCAACAGAAGTGGCTATGTGCTGCTCACGTCAAAATGCTCTGTTGCTTTTTCTCAGTATCCAAATCCTGTCACCGACAAAGACGGCTTTCTGGCTAGTGAAGAGGAAAAAGTGAGTTAAAACTTCTCAGAAAGGCATCTAATTGGGTTAATTACTTGGGTGTGCGTCTGAGCAACCTGCGCCTTGCTCAGCACCGCTCATCTTTTTTCTGTCAGAAGATCGTCTGGATGCAATCCAAGCCTTTCCCCAAAACCTCTGATTTCTTTTCGCTCATGGATGCAACCTTAGTGTGTCCAAGAAATGAACACGTAAAATTCACCGCGGAATCAAAAATACACCACCGGACGATTGCAGTCCAATCTGACGATATTTTAACGGGCTCCGCCCGATTTTTCAGATTCCAAACGCCAGGTGAATTCGATTATGATCCCAAGGCCAAGCGATGCAACTTTCGATCGAACAGCTTTTTTAACTGTGTTGTTCGATAAAATCGTGTGATTTTGGTGCATAAGTACGAATAAACTAATTTTTTCCAGGCACTTCAAAATTTTGAAACGGTCCCTTTACAAGCTGTACTTACTGAAAGAAACGATCCATCTGTATCCGTTTCAAAACTTTTAGAAAAAATTCTGAAAAATCGGAAATGTTCGCAAAGCGTGCCACTTCTCTTCGAAAAATCTTGAAGCTCAGATCCATGTTTAAGAATTTTTTCTGAAAATTTCACAAACGCCACAGCTTTTTCGCTTAATGCAGTGTGTAAAGTAGCTTATGAAGAACCCTCTGGAAATTTTTTGGAGACCCTGGTGCTATTAGTTTATTTTAATTTGTGTACCAAGACTAAAAACAGAGTTCTTTTTTTTCGACATACACCCTTAAAGAATTCAATCGCGCTAGAGACTCGAAAATATTTAGAACATCGCTTTACAAATTGTACTGTGAAGTGCTTACAAACAATGAATCTATAGGAATTATGAAACACTCTGAAAAAAAAAAAATGCTCTCATACGGAATATTGCAATATTTCAAGCAAGTAACTCTTCGGTCCATTTGGAAGGCAATTTTTGTGCTTATGATTGTTTTTTCCTGAAAGTTGCACGAGACATATAGATTAACTGTTAATGTTAGTTTACAGTACTCTGAGTGAAGAAGTATTATTCATTTTCTAGAGTGTTTAACATCACTGTTTAATATTTTAAAGCTGTTTAGAAGCTCTCTGATGGCCATCGCTTTTTTAAGGCTGAATGTTGAAGAAAAAAAACTGTTTTTAGTCTTGGTACACAAATTGAAATAAGCTAATAGCACCATGGTCTCCAAAAAATTCTAGAGGGTTCTTCATAAGCTGCTTGACACACTGCAATAAGCAAGAAAGCTGTGGCTTTTGTGAAATTTTCGGAAAAAATTCTTAAACATGGATCTGAGCTGCAAGATTTTTCGAAGAGTGACACGCTTTGAGAAAATTTCCGATTTTTAAGAAGTTTTTCCCTAAAAGTTTTGTAATTAATACAGGTTTATCGTTCATTGCAGTATGTAGTACAGCTTGTAAAGATACAGTTTCAAAATTTTGAAGTGCCTGGCATAATTAGTTTATTTGTACTTATGTACCAAAATCACATGATTTTTTCGAACAACACCGTTAAAGAAACAACCCTAAGGCTGTTCTTTTAGAAAATCATGCAATTTTTGAGCAGCGTTTTAAAGAATTCATTTGCGACTCAAAAAAGAGACTCAAGACACTCAAGACTTAGAGACTCAAAAAAAAAAAAAAATGTAGAATTTTGCTTTAAAAGTTTTGTTGTTACAAACAATGAACCTATAGTAGCTACGAAACTCTCTTTAAAAAATGCTAAAGATAGAAAATGTTGCAAAATTCCTCTTTCTTGGAAGGCGATTTTTGTGCTTATGCTAATTTTACTTGAAAGTTGCATGAGGCATACAGGTTAACTGTTGATGTTAATTTGTATGAACAGTCAGCGAAGAATTATTTATTTTTTAGAGTGATTCACATCATTAATTTGTTTTTAAAGCTTTTGCTTCCAGGCCACAGGTAACCTAAATCCAACTTTAGCTAACATTTAACCCTTTGAGGCGCAACCCTTTCCCAATACTGAAAAAAGGGCGGCCATTGCCATCGCTCGACTTAACTACCAGCAAGATGGCGGACGATCGAAACGTTCATCGCGTGCCATCTTGCTGGTAGTTAAGCCGAGCGATTTCCCTTTTTTCAGCATTGGATAATCTATCATGCTGTTCTCGCCTTCTTCCATTTTTCAGCCGATGTCAGTGCTGTTAAAAAGAATCGTGACCCTTTTTTGACGGGAAATGACGTGCTGAAAAGTAAAGGATTCTCGTGGAGCTCTGTCACCCGCCACTATTTTTAAAGAAATCAAATCTCTTCTTCGTGACTGGCAACAGTCAAAACGTCAGAGTTGGGTGTTCCCAGAGAAGGAACACTGCGCGTTAAAGGGTTAAATTTGTATAACAACAACAGTTTTCGCGCAGTTACGCAACCATCAGAAAAGAGTAACCGTCTCCTATCACCAGCTGTTTATCAGTCTTGTTTGCAAACACTCCACGTGGAACGACAGTGAAATTTCTTTGCGACATAAAACATCGAAACACGCATCTCTTATCTGCCTTTCATAAATTTCCCCTGCCGCACACTGGCGTAAAGCCAGAGCACTTTATTTACTTACTTATTAATACTTTTTTTTTTCGACCGTAATTTGCGACCTTCGGCAAAACGAATACATATTATGCGAATATTTTATACATATATATATAACTTCTTGATATTGGCATCATTATAGTTGTTAATACCATTCTATTTTTTTTTCTTCTTTTTAATTTCCCATTTTTCCACTCGGACGCAGCTTTCTTTTTCTGTGATCTCTCTTCGCTTCCTTTCAATTATTATTATTCTTTTATGTTTTTTTTTTCTTCCTCCTCGAATTTTCTCGCTCTTTTCCCGGCTGTCAAGGCCGGTCAAGTCACAAGCAGCGGGGAAATTGTGTGCGGAGGTGTTCCTGAAGGAACTGCGGCTGCAAACGCATGCGAAAGCGCGCAAAACCGCAGAGCATCTTTGGGCATGTCCGGACCGCGTATTTCAAATATCCACATTGATTGTGGTCAATGGAAATAACGCGCATGCGCCTTAACTCAGCAGAGCAGACAGCAAATAGTTTCGGTATGAACTGAAAGAGATCTTTCAAGGAAACCTTTAAAAGGTAATTGCTAGCAGAAGTTTTTTTTTGTGTAAACGTTAAATTTTTTGTATTCTTCTCAAACCAGTTTAAACATGTCGATTCAAAAAATTATGGGGAACTGTGAAAATTCAAAATATTGAATTCTCTGTTGAAAGGTAAACCAATAAAAAATAAAATTGACCTGATTAAGTCTCTAAATTTATTCAATAAATAAATTATTCGGTTATCGAAAAAAATATGTATAATTTTATTTTTTATATAATCCAGTTCTCTTAAAATCTTGTAATATATATCAATATAAATATAAATGCTTCATGTAAAGAAATCTAGAAAATGTTTTACGCTATTGTTAACAGAAAAGCTTGTATAGGGCTAAAACAAAAAGGCTTGCTCACATTAATGTAGTTGACAGATCCCAAAACTTCATTACAAACACTTGTGATTTTCTTAAACTATATCTCAAATAGAAAAAAAAAAAAAAAAACAATATCATGGTGAAAGGTACACCCTTCTAAAAAACTATTTGAGCACAAGTCAGTTTTTCCATATAGCCTTCATTAAAAAAGTTTATTCAATGTTGGAAGTAGACTGCGTAGCGCATGCGCAACAAAAATCTGGCTCTCATTGGCTGTTATCCTCCATTGACCACAATCAATGTGGATATTTGAAATACGCGTCCGGACCGGAGATGGGAGAATGAGCGGCTCCACTCGTGTTCCGAAATCTTGGTGGTTCGAGCGATTTCGAAGCAGCTATAAATGTAGTCTTGCCAGATTTCTGAAATGTTCAGCCGGAATGCCGCCAGCGTCTCGGATACTCAACAGAGCCTGATTATCACACGGGCATGCGGGGCAATAGCCCGGGGCCCCGGAAAAATAAGGGCCCCCCAAATCTCCCGATTTATTGTTATCATGATTTATTACATATTCATATATACTGCAATAATAAATTTTTTGCAACTCAACTTCCTTCGTAATATCTACAGCATACTTTTTAAGGCTGTTCTTCGAAAATAAAGAACTCTGTTTTTAGTCTTGGTACACCAATTGAAATAAACTCATAGCACCAGGGTCTCCCAAAAAATTCCAAAGGGTTCTTCATAAGCTGTTTTACACACTGCGATCAGCGAAAACGTCGTGGCGTTTGTGACATTTTCAGAAAAAAATTCTTAAACATGGATCTGAGCTGCAAGATTTTTCGAAGACGGACACGCTTTGCGAGAATTTCCGATTTTTAAGAATTTTTTCTAAAAGTTTTGAAACGGATACAGATTGGCCTGTCTTCGCAGTATGTAATACAGCTTGTGAAGAGACAGTTTCAACATTTTGAAGTGGCTGGCATAAATAGTTTATGTGTAATTATGTACCAAAATCACATGATTTTTTCGAATAACACCGTTAACAGTAAATGGACTTTTTTAGAGATTTATTTTCTGTTCCTCTAATTCAATGGTCTTTAGACGCATGCATCCATAAACAAGAAGTTAGGAGTTTTTGAAAACGTATGCTATGGCCCTATATAGGCTTATCACAAAATATCCATTAGTTAACCTTTTTTATTTTATGATGAAGGAAAGAAAAATCTCGAACTTTTTGGTATATCCAGAAAATTTTTTGGAGTGAGAAACTTTGCTCCCGTGCTTCGTCATTGCCATTCCTTGAATGAGTGCACCCAGAGCCTGATTATGACCCACAGGGGCCCCGGGCATTAACGAATTTGGGGGCCCCCATCTATGAAATTTGTTTTATTTTTCATAAAATTTTGATATAAAAAAGAATATTTCATAACAACATTTGATATTGGGGGCCCTTTCGAGCCGGGGGCCCTGGGCAAAGTCCCGATTTGCCCATGCGATAATAAGGCTCTGAGTGCACCCATGCGCTAATACTACAAACGGACTAAAAAAATATTAAAATCACTTTTAAATACATAGTCTTGTTCTAAATAAGTATAAATAAATAGGTAATTAATTTTTAATTCAATTTTAGTGTTCTTTAAAAATGTTTTGTTTTTATGTCGGGATAATGCAACAGCAAACAAAAATAAGTTAAAATGCTTGTGATATATAGTATGGGCCCCCCAGATAACCTCTTGCCCCGGGGCCCCGACCACCTATGATCAGGCTCTGGTATTCAAAGGTACATTTGCCCGACCAGTGGATGAAAGCGTTTGCTCTCTCAACTGGGAGACGGAAGGTGCCTGGTTCAAAACCAGGTCGCGTAACCGTTCGGAGTTTTCCGTGGTTTTCCCCGAAACTTCGCGTAAATACGGGTTAGGATCCCTTAGAAAGTCTCCAGCGGAGGGCAATTCCCCCCCCCCCCCCATTCTCGGCCTGGATCTAGATCCCTCGCTCAGATAATTGAAGGTAGCACCACATTAACATTTTTTTTTCCAAAGGGCAGACACACTTGGCTGGTTTTTGGAGATTTTTAGAGGATAATTTATTCTCAATGCTATGAATAAGTGGTTACTGATTAGGAACCTAAGCCGGAGGTATTAATAAATGACACAATCATATACATTTAAACATTTTATTTCTTGCATGTTAAAATTTATAAGTAAGAAGAAACACTTTGAATGAGGATAAATATTTGAACAATAGTTATTAGCAGGCCATCACTCTTCTATAGTTTTCCCTTTTTATATAGTACAGTGAAATAAATGACAAAGTAATTATCCTAAATAATCCTTCACAGTTAATTACTTTTAGACTTTTTTTTGTCATCTTATAAATAAAAATGAAATTCTGTTTGTTTGTTTGTTTGTTTGTTTGTGGATTTGATTCGTATACAAATCCACAAAAATGGACATATCGGCCTGAAATTTAGCACAGATGTGTAAAATAATATAGAATAAACCATAGTCCACTTTAAAACTTTGAAAGTCCACCCGTTCCCGGAATTTAAGAGATTTTTTATGCTCTTCACACAAAAATCTTTCCGTAATTGTAACCCCTGTAGTGAAAAAAGTGTGAAATAAGGATCGTGGTTACCATGTGTGGCGATTTTGCCGAATAAAATGTTTTAAATTCTCAAAGTAAAAATAAAAGAATAATAATGATTTTTTTTTTGTTAGTTTATATTCGTAAGGTTATTTTTTTTTTAAATTATAATATCGTGTGCATGGGAAATCAGAGCAGGAATGTAATGCTTTACACGCAAAACAATAAGAATTGAAGATTTCCGAAGCTAATGTGTAAATTTTTTTAGTTTGGCGAAAAAATAAAATGGCTGAAATATGGATTTTGAGTAAGTGAGTTCTAGCGGTTTGCACAGTTTTCGGCTTGGCGCAATTTATTGAGAGCTTAAGGAAATAGATTTTTGAAAACTCCAGCACCGTTGAGCACCGTTGCACGATGAAATTTGGTTCACCTAAGTCTTTTATGATGGAGAAGGTTTTTATGCTATCCGTTTTCCTTAACTTGCCACTTGGTGCCGCAGCACAACGTCGAATTCTATTCCGTTTAGCCGTTTGCTATGCGAATATCGTCCAACCGATTTCGATGAAATTTGGTACACGCGAATATTAGAACACGGAGAATATTTTTTACTATCCATTTTGCTGTAACTTGCCGCTAAATGGCGCTGCAAAGCATCAACTTCTATACCGTTCGACCGACCGGCATAAAATTTTTTATACTTACACATTTGAGCACGAAGAATATATTCTAACTGCGTTCCTTTTGATGTTACTCACCACTAGATGACACTGCAATGCATTATTATTTTAACTCGGCACTAGATGACGCTGCAGCAGGCCAAATTCTTGACCATTCAAACGGTCGCTATGAAAATCAGTATACATAGCTATTTGAACAATGAGAATATTTTGGCGTTATCCATTTTGCTATAACTCGCCACTTGACGGCGCTGTAGCAAATCATTACTTTATTGAACCACTAGATGGCCCTGTAGTGTATCACTTCTTGACTGTGCAATTAATCGCTATGCAAATATATAGGTATTCTATATCCGGATATAGGTATTCTATATCCGTGTTCAAATACATAGTTATTTGAACACGGGGAAGAGTTTGGCGCTATCCATTTTCCTATAACTTGCCACTAGATGTCGCGTCAACACATGAACTTCAGGACTGTCCAGCCGATAGTCATGAAAATTCCTATACATCGATATCTGAATGCGAAAAATATTTTCGCCGTATCCGTTTTACTAAAACTCGCCACTAGATTGCGCTACGCCGCATGGCCTTCTGCACCGTACAAACGATTGCCTTGCAATTCGGTATGCATGATTATTGGACACAATATAACGCGATATCCACTTTGCTATATCTGTTTATTACAATGAATAGTAATCACCACAAATCGTAATATCAAAATGTCCATTCATTCCCGTGCGAAGAACGGGTACTTCAGCTAGTATATATAATAAAATTTAATTTTTACCGGGACATGAAGTAAACCGGACGGGACACAGGGATTTTGTCTGCAAACCGGGAAGTCTGGCAAGCGTATATAAATGCTGGGCAGTATGCCAAATTTCTGAAGCTTCAGAGGTCCGAACCAGTGGCCGAGTGCATAGCGTTCTGAATTGGGAGACGGAAGGTGCCTGGCACAAAACCAGGTCGCGTCCGCCGACCTAATCGTTCGGAGTTAACCGTGGCTTCCTCCGAGATTTAGCGTAAATACGGGTTAGGATCTCTTAGAAAGACCCCCACGGAGGGCACCCCACCCCTCGGCTTAGAGCCCACGTGTAGCCAATTGTTTGCATGCAATCCCACAACAATGAAGCTTCAGAGCAAGCTATGCTAAAAAATATTAAGTAAATAATTAAATTAATTGCATTTGTTGATTTTTTTAAGGATAATGTGTTGTAAACTCTTCTTCGGTAATCCCAAAACCCGTAGTGGGCTCTGAATAATTTTTTTCAAGCCGATATTACCGTGTTTACTCATGGAATAGTCGCATTTTTTTTTTTTTTTTTGCTAACTTTTTATGGTGACAGTTTAGGTGCGACTATTATACGAGGAAATCTGCAACATAATATTGTATACTCTAAAGCTAAAACATTGCTGATATAATAAAATTACTCATTTACCAAATGCTTCCGGATTATCTGCCGTATATTAAATGGTGAGCGGAAAAAACGCCGCTGGAAAAAACGCCGCCGGAAAAAACGCCACCGGAAAAAACGCCGCCGGAAAAAACGCCACCCGGAAAAAACGCCGCCGGAAAAAACGCCACCCGGAAAAAACGCCGCCGGAAAAAACGCTACTTTTAATAGTAATCTACTGGGTTGTATGAGATATAATTTTGTATTGATAAACTTAATTTCTTACTGACGACATTGGAAAGGAGGGGGGCTTTGGGGCTAGAGCCCCCCCCATAGCTTTGTATGATGATAGAAAATAATCATATATCGATGTCTTTTTCAGTCTCCAGAATCCATAAAAACATACTAACCCCCCTTCCCCAAACCCCCAAATCTACTGAATTGCTACACGCTACTGCGCCGCTATCGGATTGAGGGGAGACCTAGGCTGAGCTATGGCTTATTATTACTGGTTTTCTTTTTATAAGGGCAAGAGTTTATTCTGATTCATGGTAATTTATCTTGTTAGCTCTTGGTTTTTAAATAAGAAATATTAGAATAAGGAACATTTATAAGTATATATATTTATATATAAATATTTTTATTTTTGAAAATATTCAATTTAAACATTGGTACTCTTATTTTAAAGATGCCTTTTTAAAAACTAAATTATGGTATTAATAAGTCAAAAACAATTTAAAAAAAATCTTTTTTAAATTAAATGTTAGTGTAATTGTAATGTTTTTAAATAAATTTTTAAATGCTGAAAAAAAAAACAGCATCACTTTTTAAAGGAAACTGGTTTAAAATCATTTAAAACTCATTTCTTAAAATGTAAAATATTAGTTATATATAACTGTGATTAAAATTAATAGTTAATTAGTTTTGTTAAAATTAGTTGGAAAAGTTTCAATAATACTTTCTAACTTTTGTAACTTTAGTTTTTAAACATTAATTTGATCAGAAATAGAGCCTTTGCTAAAGAACCTGACTGAGAATCAAAGACGACCTTGTAAGTGAACGCGTCCGTTAAATATGTAGGGCCGTCTATCCTTTTGCTGGGTTGTGAGCATTCAAAACTGCATTATTTTGTTAAAACATGATCGATTCCGGTTCTTGTACTACAAAACAAACATACAAAATTTGCAAATCAAATTATTAATTTATAAGTTTTTTATCTAAATAATTGATTTACTTATTTATTGTATTATTTTCAAGACAAAGTACATATTCATTTAAAGATGGAGAACAATTATTTGTAGTGTCACCGGATGTCGACACCCGTACTCATTTTTAGGGTATACTGTTTTTTTTTTTTTTTTTAAGTGTCAAACTCAGAGCCTGACAAAATCGAGGGCAGACGGGGTAGCTACCTTGGGTCCCCAGTGAAAGGAGAACACAAAATGAAAACGCCCCTGTTCTAAAGTAATGTAATATTTTTCAGGAGAGGCTACTTAAAAAAAGGTAAAAGTGATTATTACTAAAATAAATTATTAATTATATCAATTATAATCAATCTTTGATTGCTATTGAATTATTTTCTTCCAAATTCTTTGATAACAATTTTTAAGTGAATAAAATTGAATAATATATTAAATTTTAACACATTTTAAGTACTGATTTGAGCATTCTAAGATTTTGCTTACAGAAATTTAGTGAATTCTTTTTCATACTGCAGCATTTATTTCCAGAGTTTATATTACTTTGGTAGAATTATTTAGCCCGTCATTTAGAATTTCTGTAGTTAGCACATTTACAGATTCTGCAGAAGGGAAAGAAGTTTTTTATTCAATTTTTATTAGTTATAGAAAATCAATATTCGTAATGTTATCCTTATAAATGACTCACTGTAAATAATAATAATAAATAATAATAAATAATAACAATAGATAATAATAATAATAATAATAATAATGAAAATGAAAAAAAAAGTTTTAAACTAGAAAATTTTTTAAAAATTTGAACTCGTTTAAAAATTTAAATTCTAAATCACATCCAATAAACTATTACCTTTTTAAAAGTTATTTAATGTTTCTTCCTATGAATAAAAATCAGATAGTTATTTTCTGGAAAATAAAAAGGAATACAAGTGATACACTTTTTTACAAATAAAATAATTGGTATATTAATAACTTGTACAAATATTTATAAATTGCGTAGTCATTTTATAAATGAATTTTCAATTTATCTACACGAGAATGCTTTTCAAAGATTTATCGCTTTTTCGCCCTTTTTCTTTTGGGATTTTCGAAGTTTTAACATAGCCATAAGTAGTTGTGACATGATTCCAAAAAAAGAAGGGGGAAAAAAAAAGAAAGAAAAAAGCCTCTGCGAGATCCCCTACCTCCGCTTTGTTCTTTTTTGACCCCCAGGACATGTATATCTTACCTCTTTGTCTAATGGTCAAAACATTAGGGGTCGAATGCTATTTTTGGAATTCTCCTTTGACCTTGAACAAGTGTTCTCACTGTTCTGCAAAAGCGGAATTTTCGTTTAACCTTGAACAAGTGGTTTTGTTTGACGGATTATTGCAAGTTTGTCGAGGGGGGGGGCGGTTAGTTAGAAGATTGACATATACATCCAATAGGATCTTTTACATTAATTTCTTTCTTCTCGGGGGGGGGGCGGTCGCCCCCTCCGCCCCCCCTTTAATCCGCCCTTGGTGGCGGTTGAGGAGGGAGGGGGTAATTCTTCAGTAAGAAAAGTCAAAATTCATTTGATATGCCAAAAAAAAACCATTTAAACATGAAAAAAATAAACCCTTATCCCCCACCCCCACCCACACACGCACACCTATGTGTTAATTAAAATCCCTATTTAACAAGGATTTTATTTCTTTGAAATCTTAACACTTGTATGTCATCAGCGTACCTTAGTGGCGTAGCCAGGAATTTTTCATGGGGGGGGGGGTTGTTACGACTACTGCAACTCACATATATGCATATTTGCTGTGATAAGGGAGTGAAGAATATACATTTTGTATGGCAAAAAATTCATCATGTGGGGGGGTGGTATGACCCCCCTATCCACCCCCCCTTTGCTACGCTACTGGCGTACCTGAATGGTTTTTTGGGGGTCATACTCCCTAAAAGCTTCATTTACTGTTAAGTAATTGGAAATCTATTTTTTTTTTTTTTTTTTTTTTTTTGTTAGCGGAAACCGAAATCTTTCTAGGAAAGTCTATCCCCCTCCCCCCTTCCTTAACGCCTACCAAATTATACACAAATTGAATTATTCAATTAGACATGTGTCTTCCCCATTTCTGGAAAACAAAGTACATTAAACCTCATAATTCAACTTCATACCTCCCCTTTTCTGCAAAAGAAAAGAAATTTTTTCAAGTATTTAAATAAATTATTACACAAATATCTTTTTAGGTGGCGTTTTTTCCGGCGGCGTTTTATCCGGCGGCGTTTTTTCCAGGTGGCGTTTTTTCCGGCGGCGTTTTTTCCAGGTGGCGTTTTTTCCGGCGGCGTTTTTTCCGGTGGCGTTTTTTCCGGCGGCGTTTTTTCCTACATTCATATTAAATAATCTTTTCATCAGTTCCAAAGAAAAAAGAGGTAGTTTTCTTTTGATAGTAATATTTTTATAGACACGAATAGTTCAAATACGTGGACTGACTTTTATGTGGGGAAACTATTTTGTCGATTATTTCTGCTTCAAAACGGGGGGGGGGGGGGGGGGGAGGGGTGCGACTATTACACGAGTAAACACGGTAATACTGTTATAAATTGTGCCTTGATTAAAATAAGTTTAAATAGCTTGATTTATTTTAAATTATTGATCGACTCATAAATTATTGACATGAATCAATGTTTAACAGCATGGGCTCCCATAAATTTTTTTTAAAGGGGTGGGGGGGAGAGAGAAAACTTTTTAAAAAATTTAGAAGAGGGCAGATTTCATACTTGTAATGAATTCTGTCACAGTTTTGCTTTATCGTTCAATATTGTTTACATTGTAAGACAATATACTAAAACTCTAGGGGGGGGGGCAGGGATCCTACCTGGCCCCCCCTTATGGGCGACCATTTTTTGCTTTTTTGCGAATTCCCCACGTCTTTTACTTCCCTACCATTCCCAGACGTTTACAGTTTACAACATGGTGCACAGTGTAATTAGTACAGTACACAATGAGCCCGTGAGTACTAATTCCTGATGCACAGGCTCTGATACGGCACGGGCACTACGTGCAGAATGTAGCCCGTGCCCTGCCCGTTAACTACAAGTATACTAGAGGCACAAAATTCGAAAAGTGCCCTGTGTACAAAAATGCTATCGTCAGGTCCTGCTAATGCACCGAATATTGGAAGGCAAAAAATAAAAAAAGGGAAAATGAAACCGGAACTACAACTTTTCTATTTCAGACAACAATCCTACCCTGAATTTATTTTCTTACAACCAACCACAAAACCCTCAATGTGTTTACGACCGTGCGATGGGGGGAAGATTTCAGGGGAAAAGAATACATTCCCTCCTTCAGCAAACACCACAACTAAACTCCTCTCTACCCCTCAAAACATGGGAAATCGGCCAATGGCTTTTTATCACCGCATCCGGGGACCTGCGTTGTTGTTGCCCCTGCACACATCCCTTGGGGCATTGGTTCTTGTTTTGCTGTTTTTCAAGGTCAGGGTGTTTGTAGGGGGTCGTTTTTATGAGGGAGATAATGCGGCAGCTCTCAGCTGTTTCGCTGCTCCCTCCAGCTCAAGTGCATGTACAGATACAGATGACCAGACCCGTCGTAAATTGGATGCTTCCTTTGTGGGAGGGAATTTATGGTGATGTTCAATACAAACTCTGATATTGTGGGGAAAAAGAGACAAGAAGGTCAATTTTTTTTTTTTTTCTATGTTCAAGGACTATGCGAAAGGGAACGTTCTAAATTTGTGGTAATTATTATGAGAATACGGAGCTACGAAAAACAAGACGATTCTATTCTGAAAAAGGGTGATATACTGAATTGATAAAAAATGATGGTATAAAAAATTGATCACCAAGCATCAGTTAATGCTGTTTTTCTGTTAGGCTGATCAAAATATTCTTTTAAACGCTATGTAGTGGTGGTGGTCGTGGGGGGGGGGGGGTTAGAAACACCTCTTTGAAAGTACTTTTATTGGGGCACCCATATCAGGCTGTCAAATATTTTAGTGCTAAAATAAAACATTTCCCTATTCTACAAAAATTTTCACTATCGTAAACGCTAGGGGGAGGGAATCTGCGAGAATTGTAATTACTTTTGTAGTTTTAATAATACTGCTCTGACAATTAACATTCCTTTTTAACTAATTGATCATCAATATTTAACCAAGAACATAGTGAACGAATTCAGACATTAAAAAAATATACTGTATGATCAGGTGTAGTAAGAAAAAAAATAATAATAGTCATTAGTATATTTAAATCAACAAGGATTTATAGAAAATTATTCATGTATACAGTAAAAAGAAAACTCGTAATCTAGCTGGGCTAGACAGTGGTCAGAGAAAAATTGGCGACTAGCAACTTAATTGTAAACCCAAATTGAATTGGCGTCGGCAGCCCTAATTCACCTTGAATCTGAATCTCTGTTGTGCATGTGCTTCCTTTCCTATCGAGAATTCTTCTGCACTGCTCTGTCCTCGTTCCTGCAAATGTGAAATAAAAATAAATCACTGGGTATTTTCTCTGACAGTCCCCCAGGAGGTCTGGAAATTTCATGGTCTCCAGGCATTTCCCTCGGGCCGTAGAAGTGGTCACTTTATCTTCCGAGGATAATTTATAGCCATGTAACCGAACTCTGGACATAAGGGTGTAACATAAAAACTGACAGAATTTTTTCATTGGCTGAGTGAAAAGCACGTATTGTGTTGGGTGGGGTCTCACTATCTCATACGAATTTCTAATCACATAGAAATTAGAAATCTAAAATTATTGGTAATAGTAATAAAATTTGAAATACAGTGAAACCTGCTGTACTCAATAATTTTAATTGCGCAGTAATATGCTGTATATTCCGTCATATTGCTGTCAATGTTGAATATTTATTGATTATAAGGCCGGCGGCTTAGCTATACTAGACTACATCTCGCACTTTAGAGTGTCAACCATAGAAATAATACCATGGTGTCAACAGCACTTGCCGACCTACCCAGGGAAAGAACACGGGGCCCCGCGGATTTAACATTCACTTTTGCTGCATGTTCGTACACATGTATAAACCAGCTAGGATTCGAATCCTAATCGTTCGACACCCCCGACTAGCGTTGCCAGGTGTCCGGATAAAGCCGGACATAGTTAGGCTTTTTGATTGCGTGTCCGGCCAAACTTAACGGTGTCCAGCTTTTGTTAGTCTTTTTACTGGTGACTTTGGCTGATTAGTAATAAAGTACTTGAACTGATTTGGCATTCAATGTTATTTATATTTCATTATAATTTAACAAGATTCATGGTAATAATCAAAAAAGCTTGCTTTTATATACAATTTTTTTGTTGTACCTATTAATACTGAGACAAAATCCTCAATATTGTAGGCTGTCCGGCCTATATATCCAAATGTCCGGCCAAACTGGCTGGTCTGTCCGGCTATTTGGTTTGGCGACCTGGCAACCCTACCCCCGACCCATTAAGATGATTTATGATGATTAAAACTATATCATAATCTAGTCACATTATTATCCAGACTATTTTCGAATCTCTGGTGCAATTAATGGTGTCATTAAAAAACCAACAAATTTATAATAATTTTCAATTCATGCGTTTTGCATAATGAATGTTTGTTGTTCCCTCATATATAGTGAGTACACGGATTTGAGGAAACTCCATCCATGAATGTAACTCTGTGAAATTTTTGCAGATTGTATTTTGTATTCTTTATCACAGGGGGCGCGTTCGACACGCCATCTGAAGACCACCATCTTTTGTTTTTCAATCAACCTGTCTGCTCCAAAATTCTCACAATGGAATTCCACGAATGAAAGATTGAATGTCGATATGACGACAACTGAAAGAAAGAAAGACGATTCTATTATTCCGATAATATAAAAGGCAATTACTGTTAAAAAAAGAACAAGAAGAATTAAAAGAGAAAATCATAGATATCAAGATGATGAATACAACTGGAGGAAGAAAAGAGAGAAAATATCCATCAAAGGTTTTTTCGAGGGGGGGGGGGAGTTGTCACGGGACATAAAAGTGCAAGCCAGTTTGCCGAACCCGACTTGATAAGACCAGCAAAACCGTTAAAAAACATCATCGGCCTGATGATGATGCCAATCGCGAAATTTAAAAAATAAAAATAAAGAAGGGCCGCCAGATGTTCCGCACGTGCTGGGCACGAGGATTGCGTGACGTCATCGATGCACTCCACTTTTGATCGGAGTTTCTCTCTCTTCGCTGGGAGCCACGGTTATTATAGAGGGAAGGAGGGGTACCTACCTTTTCATAAACTGCACCCCCCCCCTCCCATTTTTGAGCGACATTTCTTTTCTTTTTTTTTACATGCGTGCATGCATGTATGCATGCTTGTGACCTTTCTTTTTGAGTTCGTCATTATATTTCCCTTTATTAGGTAAAGGTAACGGTGGAGCGGGGAGGGTGGGGAGAATATAAAAGGGAAGGGGGGGGGGAGCTCCTGAAATTGTCAGGTTAGATAGGGAGGTGGAGATAGATATAAGAATGCGGTCCGAGGTTATTCATTAGTAACGTAATTGGAATGCTTCTCTCCGTGAACTTCTGGTGGTGGTAGAATAGTTTTCTTTCTTTTTATTTATTTATTAATTTTTGAAAAGGAATGCCCTTTTTTATTCACTTGTAAAAAATAATATAGCTAGTTTCCTTGGCACGTGCTTTTATAGCTATTATTGTAAGCTAATAGATTTCACAAGTGAATGAGTGGAGATATAGGAATGTCACGAATTTTTCATAACTCCTGAAGAAAATGTTAATTTTTTTTTTTTTTTTAGAGGATCGAGAGAGGTGTGTGTGTGTGTGTGGGGGGGGGTGTTGTTAATAAATATATTCGATTGCAGTGGCGCACCCAGGATTTTAGTTTAGGGAGAGCTACAAATACTGTGGAACTCGGTTACAGTTTACCTTGTAAGTAACTATTCACTTTTAACGGTAAAATATTATGTATCACTTCCCCCTAGAATACAAGCTAAAGGTCTTATATAGTATGATAAATAGTTATCTGATCTCGTCAACAACGTTATAATCCAGTTCAACTGTACATATATTATTTGTGAGTATTTATTGAATAAACAACCATTTTATCGTTAAAAAAAAACACTTCAGAAATACTTTGAAGACAATTTTAAAAACGTTTTAATTCATTAATTAAACAACAATTTTGTATTTTTAATACTAATTTATTTCTTCAACTGAAGGCAGGGGGGTTCAGTTCCTCTGTGGGTGCGCCTATGTTCGATTGTTACAATTTTTGTCTAAAAAAAAATTAGGCTGTTTCATAAATACCTCAAGAAAATATTCAGGTATTATAAACAAAATTCTTCAGCTTCCCAGTCAGTAAATGGAAAAAATTACTAACTTTATCCTTTTAGAAATATTTATAGGTAATATGTGTAAAATACTTTTTAATATTTAATGAGTTTTTTTTTTATTATTATTTGCTGTATAGTTGACTCGAAAACACATAATGCAAGGGCCAATATCATAAATATATAACTCGTAACACATCCGGTTCGAGGGAGTGTTTAACTCTTTAACGCGCAGTGTTCCCGCTCTGGGAACACCAAACTCTGACGCTTTGACTGTTGCCAGTCACGAAGAATAGATTTGATTTCTATAAAGATAGTGGCGGGTGACATAGCTCCACGGGAATCTTTTACTAGCACGTCATTTCCCGTCAAAAAATGGTCATGATTCTTTTTAATAACTGCTGAAAAATGGAAGAATGCGAGAACAGCTGGATAGATTGCCTAATGTTGAAAAAAGGGCAGCCGTTGTCATCGCTCGACTTCACTACCAGTAAGATGGCGGACGATCGAAACGTTCATCTCGTGCCACAGATCTCGTGATGACAGAATCGTGCTCTAGATGAACGTTACGGTCGCCGCCATCTTGCTGGTAGTTAAGTCGAGCGATGGCAACAGCTACCCTTTTTCAGCATTGGGAAAGGGTTGCGCCTCAAAGGGTTAACAACTAGTGTTCTACAGATTTGTTAGAATACAAGTAGAGTATAGAGTTGGTTGAAAAAATTTATGTTTCCGTTGATTTGCAGCGGAATTCGTTGACGCGTCACATAAGATGCATCAAAGGGAAGACAGATTTTCTTTTTTGAGGCAGATTTTGTTTCTTCGCCGTACACTCTTAAATATCGAAGTCCAGGGGATGTAGAACGCACGGGCGTCGGCAGCATAGGGCAAGGGTGGGCACTTGCACCTTCTTGGATTTTTGTATGCCTTCACTTTCCTTGCTTTTTTGTTCTTTCCAAAATGGTAACCATATATTGAAGTAATCTTTGCCCCTCCCCCCACCCTCGTGGAAAGTATTCTACCGACGCCATGGTAGCTGTGTAGACAAAGTGTTAATAATCAACCCCTTTAGTGAGAAACCCTGCACGTTGATCACACCCTCGAAAAGATTTTCTGGTTACGTGTCCGAGAAAAAAAAAATAAATCGATAAAAAACCCTACTCATTTTTCTCGAACATTCGCAGTTATCATACGATTGTGATCGAGATCCAATTAAAGAGAATTGATAGAAAAAAAAGTGATTATTCCGTACAAGGCCTGTCTGTCCGTCTGCTGCTATAGTATGCCCGCTGGGCACTTCAGAAGTCGTGATATGGCCTCGACGCTGCACTTAATGAATTGCTGTACGCGAACGGCCCTCTTGCATTATTACACCCATCTGCTCCTCTCAGAAACATCTGTCCGCCTCTAGGAAGTGGTTGTTCTAGGGACAAGAGAGGCCGCTCTGACCTTTTTTCGCAAATAGACGGGAATTATTATAGATGGTGGAAAAGACATACACACACACACACACAAAAAAAAAAAAAATGAAGTGCCGCGTTCAATTTGCATAACTGTACGCGCCTGATGCTTAGGGCCCCAGGGCGTGCTTATTGAGTAGCGAAAGGGTGGCATGTGGTCAGAGATAAAGGAGATGCTTATGTATAAATATTCATGATGAGTTTGTTACGCAATCGTTATCATAATTGTAGTTTGTTACGTAATCGTTAACCCTTTAACGCGCAGTGTTCAAGCTCTGGGAACACCCAACTCTGACGTTTTGACTGTTGCCAGTCACGAAGAATACATTTGATTTCTATAAAAATAGTTGCGGGTGACAGAGCTCCACGAGAATCCTTTGCTGTTTAGCTCGTCATTTCCCGTAAAAAAAAAATGGTCACGATTATTTTTAACAGCACTGACATCTGCTGGAATATGGAAGAATGCGAGAACAGCTGGATAGATTGCCCAATGCTGAAAAAAGGGCAGCCGTTGCCATCGCTCGACTTAACGACCAGCAAGAGGGTAGACGATCGAAACGTTCATCGCGTGCCACGGATCTAGAGACCCTTTTTTGACGACAGCTGGCTGTGCGCACAGCCGTTTCGATCGTCCGCCATCTTGCTGGTAATTAAGGTCGAGATTCAAGTGAAACGCGCGCGATCGAGTTCGAATCGAACGTTTTTCTGTCCCCAGTTCCCAGTTCAGCCCCCAGAATGTTTCCAATGAACAAACCTATCACGTTGTCACGTGATCAAAACACGATTGGTTTGTTTCAGTTGAATAAGAAACATTGATATATTTCGAACTTTCCCCTGTTCGACGCGGAAAACGCTCGAATTGCGTTTCACTTGAATCTCGCCCTAATTCGAGCGATGGCAATGGCTGCCCTTTTTTCAGCATTGGGAAAGGGTTGCGCCTCAAAGGGTTAATGTCATTTCGGTTTGTCGGGTGTGATTTGGAGTTGATCGGTATCGTACCGCAACAGTTTGATTCACGCCCCCCCCCCCCTCTTCCTTCCCGAAATGTTTCATGGGGGAGACCCATTTAGTTACTCATGATATCGCCCTAATTTTATATTCTTTTGCATTCGTGATTCCTAATGATTTGCATAAAGATTATAAACCAATTAAGATAGATTATAACAAAATTAAGCAATATACTTCAAAATTTTTAATTTTCACATACTAATAGTCACTATGCGGTCATATGGTTACCACATAGTGACCCGGTCGGTCAAAAATATATAGTGCTGTCATCTGTCTTGAACAGTCGGGACCTCTCCCAGGAATTGCTATTCCTGCCGAGAGATACGAACTCGGATCATCTGATTGCAGAGGCGTAGCCAAGGGGGGGTTAGGGGGGTCATAACCCCCCCATAAGGAATTTTTTGCCATACAAAATGTATGTTCTTCTCTACATTATCACACACACGTATACATATATATGAGTTACAGTAGTCATAACCCCCCCCCCATGAAAAATTTCTGGCTACGCCCCTGTCTGATTGGTAGCATTGATTAATTCAATTAATCAAATGAAATCGAACAAAAGCTTCCTTTTCGAAAGAAGATTTCATCGCATTTTCTCGTTATTATTATCGAAATTGCAAGTTAAAATGTGTAACAACCGACCCAGATTTAAAAGTCACAAAAGCGGTCATTGTGACGTCACTTTACAGTCACCACATTGTGCTGTGACAGTGTGACTTCATTTGTCACAAAGAGGGTCACATTAACCGCTCAGTAAAGTCGCGTCTGTTGCCAGTCACAATACGACTGTCTTCTGACATTCGATGACCACTGTGAACCTTTGTGACATCGCAATGACTTTTTCGTGACTACCTGTGCTAGTAGGATTAGGGTATCGCATTGTCTGCAATAGTTTTGCGACCTTTTCAATGACCACCAGAGTCCATCGGCGAAAGATGAATGTGCGAAACAGCAAAATTCAACTCTTTCACTATGGAGAGACAGTTTTTCTTCTACTCTCAGGGTTTTTGATTCCCTTTCTAATACATTTTGGCCAATCGAAGTTCACAGAGGCCAATAATTCCATAAAAATTTCTAGAAAGGGCTAAAATTCCTGAAAATGGTTTTCGTCCCCTTTTTCTGGCAAATTCATTTGGATTTACAAAATAAGTCAATCTTCTACAGCGTAAAAGTAATTCGTGTGGGGCAGGAGCGTAGCCAGGGTGGGATATCGGGATATATCCCCCCAAAATGTTTGGATTAGTGATGAAATTCCGTCTATTTATACAGATATAAGTTCATATCCCCCCCCCTAAATATTTTTCAGGCGCAAACCCCCCCCCCCGAAAAATTTCCTGGCTATGCTACTGGTGTGGGGGAAGGGGACACGTGCCCCACCTCTGGAACCGCCAATATCTGCTATTCTGGCATTATTGAATGATTGGCGCATTACCTTTTTTTTTATCGCCTGGGAGAAGCTTACTGGAAAAAGGAAAGAGGTGGGGAGGGGGGATACCCAGAATGCTCCGTTCCCTCTATTGCTAATGAAATCTGACACCCCCCCCCCCACGCCACTCGATTAGCATAAAAAAGAGCCAACGGAGCAGGCCGTTCACCCCCTCCCCTCCCCCTTTCCCTCCTTTTAATTTCAAACATTTCCGCGTTCAGTGGTAGGAGGGAGTTCTGGGGATACACATATAAATCGATGTGCCTGGGAGCAGGTATCTGCGGATCTCGAATTTCAATTGGAGGGGGGGGGCTGGGGGGGGGAGATGAACGCCGATCGGGTGGGACTGCTACAGAGCGTTGAGTGCGTGTGTCGTTCGTACACATTACCGTATTCGTCATCGGGTGGAATTCTATACGCGGCCGGCGAATGTTTTGGCTATGATGTATCAGTTTCCTTCGTCAAACAGTTCGGTGACTTTAAAACACTGCCTGCCGGCTTCGCGTTACAGTTGCGTCAGTCTGTCCATTTCATTTCCAACATCCCTGGGCGTAGCTATAGGCAGTGGCGCAGAGAGGGAGGGGGAGCAGGGGAAAAATCCCCAGGGCCTCAGCTTGTGGAGGGCCCCCCGCTTTTGCTGTTTATATGATACTTAATTGTGTGTTGTCAATTTTGTTAAAAAATAATAATCAATTCAAATTATGTTCCCGGATGTTTCAAATTAATTTTTGAATGGAATTACAAAAAGCCAGCTACAGCATAACCACCAACTTGACAAAACGAGGAATGTTAGTGATTGAGTCTTCTTTTGTAAGAAAAGTAGACATTGACGGTGTTAGTCAACGGTTTGCCATGACTAAAAGTAAAAAAAAATTATTTAACAAGAAATCTTTTTCATTCCCGACCAGGGGCGTAGCCAGAAAATTTTCATGGGGGGGGGGTTACGACTACTACAACTCATATATGTATACGTGTGTGTGATAATGTAGTGAAGTATATACATTTTGTATGGCAAAAAATTAATAGTGGGGGGGTTATGACCCCCCTAAACCCCCCCCTTGGCTACGCCCCTGCCCGAGACACATTGTTAAATAGTGGAAGAAAGGGTATAGCCAGAGGAGAGACTATGGGCTAACCCAACCTCTGAAATTTTCCTTAACAAATGTTAAAGATCAAGACTTTCAATGAGAAATTTTGAAATTTCCACTTTCTTGGCCTTCTGAAATTATTTTGGCTTCCTGCTTGCATGGATGTATGAATAAAAATATTAATTTTTTCAATACTGTGGAAAATGCCATGCAAAAATGTCAATGTTTCCAATACAGTTTCTCTATGGAGGTGACGAAACCTTCAAAACAAAATGTTGGTATTTTTTAGAGCATGGATGTTTATTAAAGTATAATACTTTTTTAAATTAATAGTTTTAATTGTATTAATTATTTTCCAATTACTATTCTTTTAAAGTTTCTTTAAATGATTAATAATTTTAATAAGGTATAAATGATTGAACTAATACGACATCAAAAGGATTTCAGGTTAGCAAAGGGACTCCATAGTAAATTGTCTTTATATTTGCATTTAATTATAAAATTAATGTATTTTAAAACATTTTCAATATAGTTTTCAAAATTTATATAACGTTTAAATTTTCTTTACCGTATACAATTTTTGAACGGAACCATTCAAAAGGTGAATGGTGGGCTGCAATTAGTGTTTGGTGTGGAGACTGGGAAGGAGGAAGGGGCTTCAAATCCCCTCCCCCCATTAACCCCCTCCCCATTTTATATGTGTTCGTGTCAACACCAGTGACGTTATAAAAGTCTACTCAGAGTCGAAAAGGGTAAATGAAACACTAGTAGATCTTTTACAAGGACAAAACAAAAGAATTGTAATAGATTTACGGCATGAGAATTCAGTTTTTAAATATAAATACTTTAGCGTCTTATTAGCTTTCCACTTGTTCCACCCCGTTTGCGTATATCGGTTGCGTCCCGCTATGCAAGAGCCGGATACAAGCCCTACAAGGGCCCCTCCGATATAAATTTTCTGAGGCCACTTCTGCAAAAATAGTTTTGGTTTTAGGGCCCCATGTGAATGACTCCGTGTACGTAACAGGACAAGCTGTATTTGACTAGGCACAGACGATCCAATTGCTAGCCTGCGGTGTGTACACGGTATGAGTGGCGTATTCGGACTTCCTTCAAGGGGGGGGGGGGGTTATAGGCAGGGCCCGATCATCACAATATTGGGCCCAGGGCAAACACAAATTTTGGGGCCTTTGCACCGGACCATAAATATTTTACGGGAAATTGCACGAAAACAGTATTATGTATCTAAGTTATTTTAGATACATATAGCTACTTAAATATACTTTTTGTTTAAGTACTAAATATAAATACCTTGCACACCGGTTATAACGGACCTGGGATATAACGTACTATCGGTTATAACGTACCTAGAAGCTAGGTCCCGATTGAAGTCATGAATGATATATTTTTAGATACAAAATTTTTTAAAGAATATAAATTTTTTAACAAATGAAAATTTTTTATCAAACATAAATTTGTTGAAAAATACATTTTTGGGCCCTTGAAATGGGTGGGCCCAGGGCAAATGCCCCGGTTGCCCTGCCGATAAACGGGCCCTGGTTATAGGCATAACTTTGTGTTAAAATGCCTAATATTTAAGCTAAAGAGTGAAAATTTATGGACATTTTGTTAAAAATTTTTTGACGAGGGCGGGGGAACCCCCAAATCCCCCCCCCTTTCATACGCCACTGCACGGTATGCTTTGAAAAAGAAACATTTTCTGTTTTGAATCCTGAAAGTATGTAGTTTTACTAATATATATATATATATATTCTACAGTAAGGTATTTTGGTGTCCCCATAGAGATGGCGCCCGGTGAGGTCGCACCGTTCGCTCCACTCTAGGTTCGCTCCACTCTAGTGTGAAGGTCCCGGGTTCGGGTCCCATCGCGCGGTTGTCGATCTAACGGTCTGGAGTTTTGGTATGTTTTCTCCATATGTAACGTGAATACGCGTTAGAACCCCTTAGAAAGTCCTCCTATCAAGGCATCCCCCCTTGGCAGATCGCCCTCGTGTAGCGTTGCCATAATCACGCACAACAACAACAACGAGACTGTTGGAAAGTGTGTGATAATCAATGCTTTTGGCACCATTTATCTTTTGTCTTATTCCCGATCAAACAAGTCGGGGCTGGATGATTTAGAGGAGGAAATTCGAGTGCCACACCATCTGCTTGCCTCCCGCGGACTTCCACCCAATTAAAACGCGATCTCTGCAGAAGCAGACGGTCCCCAGCCAAGAGAGATCCGAGATGCTGGATCTCTTCTCTTGACCCCCACCGATCTCTCTCTGCACGTCCGGACGGAAACACGCTTGCGAAGAATCGGCAGCATGCTTTCCTTCCGAAACGAAACCGAGCGGGGCCTTCGCTATTAGTAACGGGCCTGCGCGTATATTTCGATGAGTCATCCAAAGAGGCCTACGGATGCTCGCGTCTTCCCGTATACATCAAGCAATTTTTAAGCTTTCCGATGCTTTGAAACGTTATTAAATATAGTTTTAAGTAGTGATTGTGTTACTAATTCAAGTACGAACTCATTAGCAGTTTCTTTAGTATGATACACGCGGACATTAAAGTAAATAGATGCATGTAATTTGAAGGAAAAACAAAGTAGTGCTCACTCTCATGATTCATTATTTTAGCTTGAATTTTAATATACATGAAAAAATTAAGCTGACTTTTAGTATACATTAAAGTAAACGAATACACAAATGATACAGACATTTTTATGCATTTCTTTATACTGAATGTTTAAGTTTCATATTTTCAAAGCAGTTACAACTATTATTACTTTTAAAATAATTTAACTAGTACTTATTAAATTTTCATTTATTAAATATTGTTCGGTTAATATATTAACAAAATATATGACAAGGAGCTGAAATAGAATTTAAAATATTTGATATTTACAATTCACGTATACAAAATTTAAGTACTGATATACTATTTAATTTTTAATCTTTAGTAAGGCGTAGGTATCAGAAGAATTTTTGCTATAATTATAAGTACAACCTGTGCACTGCAAGTCCTTGGTATTTACATGAAAAATAATGTAAATTAATTTAACGAGAAACATTTAGAATGAATTACAAAATAAAGGGTGTTCCATAAATAGTAGTACGAACTTAAATGGGAGATAATATATCAAAAGGATTAAGAATAACGTAACAGTGTATGATAAAACACGTTTGTTAACTGTTTTTATTTTGGTTAGTTCAAATGAGTTTATTTATCGAAAATTTTACCATTCGAAATGAAAATGATTTATAATTTTCAGTGTTAGTTCCATATACTTCTTCTTCTCCAAAGAAAAAATATAAATTTTAGAAAACCATACTAGGAAATACCACTAATATTCCAACACCTTTTTTTTTAAGTTATTATTAACTGGCGATTGAAAACAAATGTTTTCGTCCCTGCATTGCTGTATATTAGGGTTATAGCTTAAAAAAAAAAAAAAAAACTGCACCACGGACTTTGAATACAAATTAAGATAAACTAACAGCTCTAGGACTTGAAAAATTTCAAGATCCCTTTTCACAAGTTGCGCTAAACACTGTAGTAAACTAAAAACAAACGATCTCTAAATTAATTACTTTTTATTATAGCCATTATCTAAATGGAACTTTGAATTTGAGTATGATGAACGCTTATACAAAATATTAACTTCAATTTAAGTTTCTACATAAACATGTGCAAAAATTAATAACATATTTTACAGTACTTCTGCACTGAAACCAATATCACACATTTAGTTGCATTTATAATAAATGATAAATGACATTTTCAACTGAAAGATTTAAACAGATAAGAATGTCTAACTAGTATTACAACGCACGCTTATTTACTAGAATAATAATTTACCCAAGTTAAACGATTTCAGATTAAAATGATTTATAAATAACACATGAATATTAATTCACAAAAAAAAACCTACATCTAAAACACCTTGTCATTAAATCATTATGACAAAACTATAACATAATCTTTTTTTAATTATAAAATAAATTAACGTTTATAATCCCAAATCGCATACAATCGAACAGCGCAAATGTAAATATTAGGCCTCAATGTTTCACTCATTTCTTCCGGTGGCAACGAAGAAGCAAGCCCGGTTGCTAATAACGACGGCCCCCGAACCGAGCCTGGGATAGAATGGACATTTTGCATGGTGTCTTAGTTCGAGGCTAAAATTCGTCTGGTGGCAGTATTTACATCCGCCAGCTCCTATTGAAATGCATTCAGTCTCCATTTTATAATTACTGTTTCTCATTATTAGAGCCGCTCGGAATGAGTTACTGTCTTTTTAATACTTAAATAGATGGTTTAGAAGACGATGATATCGCATTTCGCTTCAAAACTTTGTTAATAAAAGGAATATTAGTGTTCTAAAATTATTACGTTATTGCAAACACGTATAAATAATACATCATTGAGTTGTTTTTGAGTTTTCTGAGTTTAAAATAGTACAAATATTCATTAAAAACCTCCCACACTTTTTTAAAGTACGATGGGGTATAGATTCTATAAATAACATTGGATTTCATTGGGGGGGGGGAGCCGTTGCCATCGCTCAATTTAACTACCAGAAAGATGGCGGTTTGTCATTCAAAACGACTGCAGTTTTTTCCAGTTTCCAGCATTGAGAAATGGTTGCCCTTCAAAGGGTTCAATGCATTCGTTCGGAAGGGCAGTTTCTCCCCAGCCACATGCCAAAAACCACAAACCACGATATCCCACGAAGTAAATAAATGCATGAAACAGAAAACTAAAAAACTAAAACTAAAAAATTAACTAAAACCGCTCTATTAAAAAGTACACCACAAGTTCTCAATTCCTCGGCAGATTAGATGAACACAGATACGTGGACCCATTTTTATAAAGAGCAGACGATTTATTTATATGCAATTTTTTTCAAGTGACTATTAAAAAAAAAGAGGGGGAAGGAAGTTGATTAAAAAAAAAAAGAGGTTATTGATAGAAGGAATAAATGACCGGAAACAGAGGTGGACCACATCCGTTCTCACGAGACGGCGAAAAAGCAGGTAAGGTGGCAAGGTACAACACTCGCAATCAATCTGTCACGATTCCGAAGAAAGGTGACGTAAGACGTCCGCGATGAAGATAAGCTCGGAAAGAGGTGATTAGGATTTACTGAGCATGTGATATGGAGAGACAGTGAAAGGGGCCAGTTAGAGAAAGCAAAATGTCGGCGAATAACGGGAATAGGCAGAATTCTTTTTTCTACTTCTTTCCGAGATAAAAGTATGGGTGACTTCGATTTGTCAAATCATGCTTTCTGATAACCTGTCAGTCCGTCTGTCGGTTTGGAGTTTGAAGGATAAAGGGGAAGATCTAAAAGAACTACAATTTTTACCATAGGCGTAAAGCAGTGGTTCCCAACCTTTTTTTAATCGCGACCCCTTTTAGATTTTTCAAAACTTTCGCGACCCCCCCCCCTCCATCCGCCATGCTTGACCAATAAAAAAAAGTAATGATGAAAAAATATATCTTGAGATTTAAAATTGATATCTTTTTAATACGTACTGATTATTAATAGGATGACTGAGGTTGAATTTGACAAGTTCGGCTATTCTTGGCTGAATATTGGTCAAAGCCAACCGCATGTCATCTTAGACATCTAACTTATTACTGGCTTTTGTCTTAATCTGCAAAAGAGTTGAAAATCCAACCTCACCCAGGTAAGTGTTAGTGTATGCAAATGGCTGTTAACATTTGACATGAAAGCTTAGAAGTTATCGGATATGAGCAAAGCATAGCACACCAAAATTGAGTTAATGGTTTTTCTTGGTATAAATCACTTGCGGAGGAGTCATTTTGCTAATTCAAAAATTCACCCTGCACTTCATCAGGAAGATCGGCGACATCTAAAGATGCGTGAAATGGATTTCGCACGAGTGCAATCTCTTGTTCAACGAACTCTGGGAAATATCTTTTGAATTTCAGATTAAAGGGGGCTACTAATTACCTCCTTTAAATTAATTACAATTCCTATTTCCGATTCATCTGTCTTAATGCATGGATTCTCATTCTCAAGCATTAGTTAATACTCCTAGATTCACCGACGTCAGTTTTTGTAGCTTTGATACAAAAGCACAGACGAGAATGAGGATTTTTTTCTTTCCAAACAAAAGGGGAGAAATTCTGTCTCATGGCAAAGAAACGTGAAAATAGTTTACTATTAATTTCTTACAAAAGCGGTCTGTGGCGACCCCCCAAAAAAGGCATGGCGACCCACTAGGGGGTCGCGACCCCCCGGTTGGGAACCACTGGCGTAAAGTTATATGGGCCCGTGGGGCTCGAGCCCCCCCCCAATAATTTGTGAATAGGGGCTGAGCCCACCCAATAATTTATCACTCAATACAGGAAACTAATTTGTACTAACATAAAAAAAAAAGTATTCACGCCATTTACAAATGTTTAAAAAAAAACCTTTACTTTTACTTTTTCTTCTTTTGATTTCAATCATGATTTAGTATTCATTGTGACGCCCTGTAACACACAATGTTACTATAAGCTGCCCTCGCCAGGCTCTGGTTAATTAAAATCAGTTTATGCAATGTAAAGTATGAAATGAAGAAAAGTTCAGATGTGTCTAAAATGCACTATCTCATCGAATATGTTTTTTTTCCTCCTTTGGATTTTTTACTTTGCTTCTATTTTTAACTTATAACATGGTAGGAAGATACTAACATGGATACTTACCTTACATTGGCATAGAATTCTATGGACCCATAGAGATCGAGCGCCTCCAATAATGGACACTTATATATAGTAAGTCATAGCTGCCAACTACTACGGAATATAACTAACCACTTTTTGTAAACAGTCTATTTTTTAATTATTTTTTTCAAAATAGTAACCAGCTCGTGCGCGCATCACAAAAATTTTGCTATATTTTAAGCCGCAAAAATCATGTAGAAAAAGGGGTTAATTATATTCCGTAGTAGTTGGCAACCATGAGTAAGTTATACGTGATGTGTACGTGAATCAGTGGCGTAGCCATAAATTTTTCATGGGGGGGGGTTATGACGTCTGCAACTCACATATATGTATACGGGTGTATGATAAGGGAGTGAAAAATATACAATTTGTATGGCAAAAAATTCCATATTGGGGGGGAGGTTATGACCCCCCTTCAACCCCCTCCCCCTTTGGCTACGCCACTGACGTGAATATAGGTGGTTGAGGGGCCCAGCCCCCTCCAATAATTTTGAAAACTTTACACTTATGATTTTTACTTTCGTAATAGTCGCCCTCGTATAATGGTCGCACTCCCGTCCCGTTTTGAAGGAGAAAAAACCGAAAAAGTATTTTCCCCGCATAAAAGTCGCAGTCACGTATTTGACTTTCGTTTAAGTCTATAAAAAATACAGTCAACTCCGGATATAGTGAACTTTCGGCTATTGTGAACGAAAAACCATCAGTCCCGATTAACATGTATTATCTCAGTTCAACATAGGTGCACTTCGGTTTAGTAAACTTCGGATATAGCGGACGAAATTGGATGGTCCCTAGACAGGGGCGTAGCCAGACCTTTTTCATGGGGGGGGGGGGGGGTACGAATTCTACAACTCACATATATGCATACTTGTGTGTGATAAGGGAGTGAAGAATGTACATTTTGTATGTCAAAAATTTTTTTCAGATCGTGACATATTTTTCAAATAAGGAGACTTGTAATTTTTTCAGACTTTAAGATATTTTTGAAATAAGGGTACTTGGAAAAATTTTCAGATTGTGACATATTTTTTAAAATAAGGGGACTTGGAAAAAAATTTTCAAATTTGAACGCGCAACCTACAAAAGAATTCATAGGCTAATGATTGTTGTCCATTAGGCCGAGAATCCTTCAGGTATAAAATTGTAGGTGTATTGTGTTATACTTTAGTTTTCAAAATGAATTGGGACTTTGATTAATTTTTCGAAGTTTATTTTTTATTTATTTAGTTTTCTTTACCATTTAGTAATAGAACCAATGCAAATTGAATAAATGCTGCTTAATACATACTTCTAATTTTTGTATACTGATTATAGCATATATTTAATAAGTAACAGTTTACTAGAATATTAAAGTAGGGTTTAGGATACCCATACATTTTCTACAAATTTCTTCTACTGTTAGGGAAGTGAGAAAATTATACCATAGAACGATTTTACTACCTATAGTTTTTACAAATAATGATTTAGATAGTGTATGAACTTTTTAATCTAAACATTTTCTTTTTCTTAAGAGATTTTTACCCAAGGTTTAATTTTAAGTTAAATAAGTAATTTTACAACAAATATTTTTTTAATCAAGAATTAATTTATTTTTTAACCAAGTTTAAGTTAAATATTTTTCTAAATTTGTTTTTAATCAAGAGTTTTAATTTTAAGTTAATAATTTTACAACAAATATTTTTTTACCAAGTTTTAATTTTACAACAAATATTTTTTACCAAGTTTTAATTTTAAGTTATATAATTTTACAACAAATATTTTTTTAATCAAATGTTTTTAATTTATCAAGAAAAAATTTTAATCAAGTGTTTTTAATTTATCAAGAAAAAAAATTTTAATCAAGAGTTTTAATTTTAAGTTAATAATTTTACAACAAATATTTTTTTAACCAAGTTTTAATTTTTAGTTAAATAATTTTACAACAAATATTTTTTACCAAGTTTTAATTTTACAACAAATATTTTTTACCAAGTTTTAATTTTAAGTGAAATAATTTTACAACAAATATTTTTTACCAAGTTTTAATTTTAAGTTATATAATTTTACAACAAATATTTTTTTAATCAAATGTTTTTAATTTATCAAGAAAAAATTTTAATCAAGTGTTTTTAATTTATCAAGAAAAAAAATTTTAATCAAGAGTTTTAATTTTAAGTTAATAATTTTACAACAAATATTTTTTTAACCAAGTTTTAATTTTTAGTTAAATAATTTTACAACAAATATTTTTTACCAAGTTTTAATTTTACAACAAATATTTTTTACCAAGTTTTAATTTTAAGTGAAATAATTTTACAACAAATATTTTTTTACCAAGTTTTAATTTTAAGTTAAATAATTTTACAACAAATACATTTCTAAATTTATTTTTTTAAACCAAGTTTTAATTTTAAGTTAATAATTAATTTTACAACAAATATTTTTTAATCAAGTGTTTTTAATTTATCAAGAAAAAAAAAATTTAATCAAGAGTTTTAATTTTTAGCTAATTTTTTTTGTATATCCTATTTTTGTTAAGTAGCCGTTTAACATTAAAGTAAGGTTTAGGATACCCATATATTTTCTACAAATTTAATCTACTGTTAGGCAAGTGAGAAAATTATACCATAGAAAGATTTTACAAATAATGATTTGGATATAGTCTTATATTTTATTGCGAGAAAACCACTTTAGCCATATACCCCCCAAAACTCAAGTTTTCGTATATGAAATGCATGAATACGCGTTAGATCCCCTTAGAAAGTCTTCCTACCAAGGCACCCCTCATCCTAAGCAGATACCCCCGCGTGCAGGTTTACCTTAAAGCACAAACAAACAAAGTATTTATCTAAACATTTTTTCTTACCCACACATTTTTGATAAATCTTAGGCAGCGATTATACTAGTTTATATTTTCTATAGATCAATTAGAGAAAAAATTACAGTTTTAGTAATCCTACAAAATATTCTTACTGTATATCACAAGTAGAGTAACTTGATTTATAGAATTTCAATACGATACGAGTTAGATTGTTTATGTACGACACTCATTGCAGTTTGACTATGAAAGCATAATTGTATACATGCATTAATATTTTTAGAGGTATGCACTTAACCTATTTTATAGAAAGGTGAGCATAAACTTTTAGACTAGATAGTACTATTGTTAGAAAGTTCAACTATTGGAAATAAAAATTGAAGATGCGTTTTAGCACAGTTGCATGTACAGTTTATCTTTCAATACTTAGATAGTTTAAATCGAAAATCATTACTTAAACTAAAAAATACAAGGTTTTTACTTACGTGAAGGGACATCGTTCTAAATCTTCTAGTCTCTGGACAAAGTACCAACATCTATACGGCTAGCAAGACCGGAAAATCGAATAATGATTTAAAATACATTATCCCTAATTCCCGGTCCAACTAGCACATGTTCATTAATTCTTAATCTTGGCTGAAAATATTAATAATATTTTGACACTAAAAACAAAATAACACATTTGAAGATATTAAACGCTTTAAAAGTACTTTTTTCTTATAACAATTTATCAGATTCACAATGCTATTTTATGTAGGATAAAATTAGTTAGCAAGCGAAAATTTAATCTTAGTTAGAATTTACTGAAATACAAATACCATGCATGCCTTATTTTCTATTAGGAGAAAGCCCTCAAACCCCAGTTTTTGTATACAAACTGCATAAAGTACTTCTACCGATAATGCTATTAATATTAATTACACTGGATTACCAACTTAAAATTTCGCAAAACACCAAAATACAGAAAAACATACATTAACAAAAAAAATCACACTTAAAAGTACAACACATCAAAAGTGCAACTATAAGAACCACATAATTATTTTCAATTAGAATTACGGTATCAACTTATATGTAACTAAAATAATAGAAAATATTACACTTACCCTATACTTGTACACGCGAGAGGTGAAAATAATAAAAATACATAATAACTCACAAAAGAATGATTGAAGTAAAATCCACGTGCCTGTGATATTGCTGATAACAGAAATTTAGAGATAAGAGAGTGCCTTGAGGCTCTACAGAGCCGGTACAATAAGAGTTGGCCAGTTTACCGATAAGATAAAACCAGGGAGGGTGCTAGGGGTATGCAATTGGGGACACGTGTTTCATTCTGCGTTCAAAAATGGGGACTTATGGATTAAGATCATGTTAGATTAAAGCCATTTCAATAAAAATCTATCCTTTTTGTAAACATGGGCATTATATCCTAAATTAAAATATCAAAGTTAAGCTACAACGATTAATATATTTTACGTAGTTTAGGAAACTAATGAATCATTAAATTAATTTCTGTGAAACAATTAGCAAAGAGCATTATACTAAAACAAATTATTTTTGTTAAGTTTTGATAAATAACAGTAATAAATTATAGGCATTGCAGATGAATGAGTATTCACGTATAAAATAGGTATTAAAATTATTGTTTAAAACAATTTTTACAATAATAAACTAAAATTTTTATTTAATAAAATCATAAACTAAAATTATTAATGAAAACTTGTTAATAAATTAAACATATCAAAATTTTTACACTCAGTTTTTTTTTATAGACTTAAATTTTACAAAGATATCCTTTTAATAAATTCATAAACTAAAACAATTTTTACAATAATAAACTAAAATATTTATTTAATAAAGTCATAAACTGAAATTATTAATGAAAACCTGTTAATAAATTAAACTGATTACTCTAAAAGATAGCTAATCGCAACATACATCGGAAAAAATATAAGCAATTATAATACCTGAAAAATACCGGACAACACTCTTGTTGCATGCGGACAAAACATCTGTTTGCACGGCTAAAGAATTCTTAGGTATCCGTTGCAGGAGACCTTACCTACGCCCAACCTACAAACTCTACAAATTTAACGGCAACTGGTTTTCTCTTATCAGGCATCGCAGATCAGATAAGAGATAAGGAAGTGACATGCGCAGAAGACACGTGATAGTGACGTGTGCAAATCTGTGTTGATTGAATATCCGGTAGGTTTCTGGCAGGATGTACTATTTGCAATTAGGGGCAACTCTTAGTAACAGGCTAAGACAAGTTAGATGATGCAATATCTACTGGGTTGAGAAAGGTAGAGGGCGCTTGGGTAATCACGTGATTTTTTAAAGAATCAGTATAGAGACATTTTAGTTAGATAAAGTGGTCAGGTGTGTGTTGCGAGACTCCCTTTACACTGTGTGCGCCTAAACTTAAGACGTGTGTTTTAATTGATTTTTCGCCGAGTTTCAAAAATGTCTTTGCTTGAATCGATCGAAAATAACTTTAACATTGAATACACTCCCGAGTTTTATACTCAAAGTGATGCCGATGTGTTGCTGCAAGAAATAATACAATTGCCTTTAGATGTAAAGCCTTTGCAAAGTATTGAAAAGAAAATTTCCCCCGAGTTTTATACTGAAAGTGATGTTGGCGTGCTACAGCAAGAATTGTTTCAATTACCCCTGCAAAGTAGTGAAAAGAAAATTTCCTCGACCCGTAAAGTAATTACTTTTGCTGATGAAGGAATCGATTACAGTTTACCTGGAGCAACAGTCTCTGTTTACTCTTGGATACCCATTTTGCAAAAAATACGTGAAGATCTACAGAAAGTGACAAATTATGAATTTAATATGGTACAAGTGAACTTTGGCTCTGAAGAACAACCTAAAATTGAAGACGGTAACTACAAAGATTTTAATCTAGACCTATCATCAGGTGTATGCATTCTAAGTTTTGGATCTAAACGAACTTTGGATTTTAAACCAGCGAACTGTGAAACCTCTATCATTAAATTAGAACATGGCTCAATGTGTAAGATATATCCCCCAACCAACAAACTTTTAACGCATGGTATTCCTTCTGAACCTTATGTGACAGACCCGCACATTAACCTTACATTTGCCAAAATGTACATTTATGAGCCTTCCCCGAAAAGGGCAAAGTTGGACGATTGGACGGACGATCTTTACCATAGCTTATATGCTTCTGTAAATAGTACATGGCACTTGGAAAGACTTATCTACGTTTCACTTCACGATGAAAGAACTGACTTGAAGATTTATATTAGACAATTTATACAGAATGCCCAATTAGACTATATACCAACCGGTAAGGGAGTCGTGATGAACCCTTCCACATGGATCGAATTTATTGTAAAACTATTAGATTTTAATATAGGTCATAGCAATAGCTCTTTTATTTGTAATAATCAATTATCTGTATTTAATGATGATGGAAAATGCATCTTACAACAAATTTACAAAACCGCAGATTCATTCACGTTAAATCCAATTTCCTTAACACTTTTAAATGATCAAGTAAAAAAACTTTGCGAAATGAGAAATGAAATATTGGAATGCATTTTAAAAACGCTATATACGACGACCCTGCCTCATTTAATTTTAAAATTAAAGCCGCAAAAATGTAACCGCGAACCCCATTGTAATTACGATGAAGCTAAACAACAATTAATGGATATAGTACATCAGGAAATTTTTAAAAACATAGGCCGGGTTCAAGATCATTCTTCGCATAGGATACATGCCTGTTCGAATAGATCACATATTGATGAGCGAGAGGGTCTTATAAGTAGTAAAGCATGGTTTACGGTTGACATGCCGTATATTGCGAGAGAGATATGCGAGAAAAAATGCACTTGTCATTATGACGGAGAATTTTTTTCAAACATTTTCATTGAAGACTATATGAAGTATCTTCAAAATGAGCTATTTAATTCATTTTTTCAACCGTTTTCAGATTTTGCGAATTCCAAGGATGACAAAACATGTGTAATTATGTGATGTTATTGGTGTATAACTAGTATTGCGATTGTAAAAAATATATTAAAACCATTGTGATTATGTAGAAAAAGTTTGCGTGCTTCTACAACAGTAAGATTTTACTGATTTGCGCATGATTAATTGTGGATTACACTTTGAAAAGTTATTATTTTCTTAATTGTGTAAATAGTTTGTGTAATTTAAAATATGTTTTTGTAAATAAATAAGTTTAAACATGAAAACTTTTCTGTGTTTTCTTTATGTGTATGTGCGTGTTGATTACTTGCAAAATAAAAATCTATTAAATAAAAAGTGGTAAAGTTAACATACTTGGTCAAGATTTAAGGTTCTCGTGTCGTGTTTTCTACTTATCTTTTATACACTACAAGGTAAAAAGTTACAAATTTAACAAAATTTATTGAAGCATGTACTATGGAAACATTAATCTACTACATAGAAATAAAATGTTCTGATTAAAATCATAAACTTAAGTGTAATAGGTAAATTGAGTTACATGAGAATTCACAAAGTATTAATTTTTTTTATAAAATGAACTTAAGCTAAAAAAGTTAGTTTCCATAATTTTATAACTTAATCGATTTTACAGGTTTTTCAAAAACAGTTAAGTAAGATAAAGAAACTTAGTATTTTTAAATAAAGATTTTTTGAGGTATTCTTTAATGTAAAGATCTTACCACATTTTACTTGAAGTAACAGAATATTTTAAATCAGACACTATGTTTTTAAAACATCAGAGTATTAACTTAGCATATTTTTATTAAGTAATGGGCTTGAATATTTTTATGAGAAATATCAACTAAGTGCACATATTACACATTTTACTGATTAAGATGGTTATGCTTACAAATTTTAAATAAATATGCTCTTACTTTTATACATGTTACTTGTTCAAACTAAGTGTACTTTTGATTTGTATACGTTTATGAGTTCTCATAAGTTATGAAATTATTTCTCGAAAGGAACTTAGCTATTAGAACTTTGTAAATTTTGTAGAAGTAGTATGCTTAACATGTTTTTCATGAAATGGATTTAAATTTGGTATAGAAATAATCAGTTATTTTTGCATAGATGTATAAACTTATCTTTATGTAAACCATAACTAATTAAAAGTAACATAATTTATGTCTATACAAAGTGAGGGACTTAAACTATTTTTCAGAATTATCAAGTAAAGGATTTTACAAAATACTTAGTAAACTGCATTAATAGATTGTAAGTTGTAATTTTTTTCTGTTAGAAGTTTTGCACATTGTTATATTTTATGTTCTGATAAGTCGTTGAATATATTCTTTAAATAAACTAACAGATCTGTACTTTGAAAATTTCATTGAAGTGTTGAACTTTGGTATTTTTCGAATGTTACGAACTTGATACATTTTTTCTGAAGTGCTAGATATGTGAAATTGTCTTTTTAGAAACATTGAATTATTCAACTTAGTACATTTCAGTTACTCTTTCAAGATAACGGAGTTAGAATTTTTTTACAAATAGCAAGCTAGTAACTTGCTAAACGTGCTTCTTGCAAATATTTTTAAATACTTAATTTATTATATTTTAATTTGTTTATTTCGTTTTAGTAGTTACAACTTTGATAATTTTTAAGAACAGTATTTAAAAATATTTGCAAGAAGCACGTTTAGCAAGTTACTAGCTTGCTATTTGTAAAAAAAATTCTAACTCCGTTATCTTGAAAGAGTAACTGAAATGTACTAAGTTGAATAATTCAATGTTTCTAAAAAGACAATTTCACATATCTAGCACTTCAGAAAAAATGTATCAAGTTCGTAACATTCGAAAAATACCAAAGTTCAACACTTCAATGAAATTTTCAAAGTACAGATCTGTTAGTTTATTTAAAGAATATATTCAACGACTTATCAGAACATAAAATATAACAATGTGCAAAACTTCTAACAGAAAAAAATTACAACTTACAATCTATTAATGCAGTTTACTAAGTATTTTGTAAAATCCTTTACTTGATAATTCTGAAAAATAGTTTAAGTCCCTCACTTTGTATAGACATAAATTATGTTACTTTTAATTAGTTATGGTTTACATAAAGATAAGTTTATACATCTATGCAAAAATAACTGATTATTTCTATACCAAATTTAAATCCATTTCATGAAAAACATGTTAAGCATACTACTTCTACAAAATTTACAAAGTTCTAATAGCTAAGTTCCTTTCGAGAAATAATTTCATAACTTATGAGAACTCATAAACGTATACAAATCAAAAGTACACTTAGTTTGAACAAGTAACATGTATAAAAGTAAGAGCATATTTATTTAAAATTTGTAAGCATAACCATCTTAATCAGTAAAATGTGTAATATGTGCACTTAGTTGATATTTCTCATAAAAATATTCAAGCCCATTACTTAATAAAAATATGCTAAGTTAATACTCTGATGTTTTAAAAACATAGTGTCTGATTTAAAATATTCTGTTACTTCAAGTAAAATGTGGTAAGATCTTTACATTAAAGAATACCTCAAAAAATCTTTATTTAAAAATACTAAGTTTCTTTATCTTACTTAACTGTTTTTGAAAAACCTGTAAAATCGATTAAGTTATAAAATTATGGAAACTAACTTTTTTAGCTTAAGTTCATTTTATAAAAAAAATTAATACTTTGTGAATTCTCATGTAACTCAATTTACCTATTACACTTAAGTTTATGATTTTAATCAGAACATTTTATTTCTATGTAGTAGATTAATGTTTCCATAGTACATGCTTCAATAAATTTTGTTAAATTTGTAACTTTTTACCTTGTAGTGTATAAAAGATAAGTAGAAAACACGACACGAGAACCTTAAATCTTGACCAAGTATGTTAACTTTACCACTTTTTATTTAATAGATTTTTATTTTGCAAGTAATCAACACGCACATACACATAAAGAAAACACAGAAAAGTTTTCATGTTTAAACTTATTTATTTACAAAAACATATTTTAAATTACACAAACTATTTACACAATTAAGAAAATAATAACTTTTCAAAGTGTAATCCACAATTAATCATGCGCAAATCAGTAAAATCTTACTGTTGTAGAAGCACGCAAACTTTTTCTACATAATCACAATGGTTTTAATATATTTTTTACAATCGCAATACTAGTTATACACCAATAACATCACATAATTACACATGTTTTGTCATCCTTGGAATTCGCAAAATCTGAAAACGGTTGAAAAAATGAATTAAATAGCTCATTTTGAAGATACTTCATATAGTCTTCAATGAAAATGTTTGAAAAAAATTCTCCGTCATAATGACAAGTGCATTTTTTCTCGCATATCTCTCTCGCAATATACGGCATGTCAACCGTAAACCATGCTTTACTACTTATAAGACCCTCTCGCTCATCAATATGTGATCTATTCGAACAGGCATGTATCCTATGCGAAGAATGATCTTGAACCCGGCCTATGTTTTTAAAAATTTCCTGATGTACTATATCCATTAATTGTTGTTTAGCTTCATCGTAATTACAATGGGGTTCGCGGTTACATTTTTGCGGCTTTAATTTTAAAATTAAATGAGGCAGGGTCGTCGTATATAGCGTTTTTAAAATGCATTCCAATATTTCATTTCTCATTTCGCAAAGTTTTTTTACTTGATCATTTAAAAGTGTTAAGGAAATTGGATTTAACGTGAATGAATCTGCGGTTTTGTAAATTTGTTGTAAGATGCATTTTCCATCATCATTAAATACAGATAATTGATTATTACAAATAAAAGAGCTATTGCTATGACCTATATTAAAATCTAATAGTTTTACAATAAATTCGATCCATGTGGAAGGGTTCATCACGACTCCCTTACCGGTTGGTATATAGTCTAATTGGGCATTCTGTATAAATTGTCTAATATAAATCTTCAAGTCAGTTCTTTCATCGTGAAGTGAAACGTAGATAAGTCTTTCCAAGTGCCATGTACTATTTACAGAAGCATATAAGCTATGGTAAAGATCGTCCGTCCAATCGTCCAACTTTGCCCTTTTCGGGGAAGGCTCATAAATGTACATTTTGGCAAATGTAAGGTTAATGTGCGGGTCTGTCACATAAGGTTCAGAAGGAATACCATGCGTTAAAAGTTTGTTGGTTGGGGGATATATCTTACACATTGAGCCATGTTCTAATTTAATGATAGAGGTTTCACAGTTCGCTGGTTTAAAATCCAAAGTTCGTTTAGATCCAAAACTTAGAATGCATACACCTGATGATAGGTCTAGATTAAAATCTTTGTAGTTACCGTCTTCAATTTTAGGTTGTTCTTCAGAGCCAAAGTTCACTTGTACCATATTAAATTCATAATTTGTCACTTTCTGTAGATCTTCACGTATTTTTTGCAAAATGGGTATCCAAGAGTAAACAGAGACTGTTGCTCCAGGTAAACTGTAATCGATTCCTTCATCAGCAAAAGTAATTACTTTACGGGTCGAGGAAATTTTCTTTTCACTACTTTGCAGGGGTAATTGAAACAATTCTTGCTGTAGCACGCCAACATCACTTTCAGTATAAAACTCGGGGGAAATTTTCTTTTCAATACTTTGCAAAGGCTTTACATCTAAAGGCAATTGTATTATTTCTTGCAGCAACACATCGGCATCACTTTGAGTATAAAACTCGGGAGTGTATTCAATGTTAAAGTTATTTTCGATCGATTCAAGCAAAGACATTTTTGAAACTCGGCGAAAAATCAATTAAAACACACGTCTTAAGTATAGGCGCACACAGTGTAAAGGGAGTCTCGCAACACACACCTGACCACTTTATCTAACTAAAATGTCTCTATACTGATTCTTTAAAAAATCACGTGATTACCCAAGCGCCCTCTACCTTTCTCAACCCAGTAGATATTGCATCATCTAACTTGTCTTAGCCTGTTACTAAGAGTTGCCCCTAATTGCAAATAGTACATCCTGCCAGAAACCTACCGGATATTCAATCAACACAGATTTGCACACGTCACTATCACGTGTCTTCTGCGCATGTCACTTCCTTATCTCTTATCTGATCTGCGATGCCTGATAAGAGAAAACCAGTTGCCGTTAAATTTGTAGAGTTTGTAGGTTGGGCGTAGGTAAGGTCTCCTGCAACGGATACCTAAGAATTCTTTAGCCGTGCAAACAGATGTTTTGTCCGCATGCAACAAGAGTGTTGTCCGGTATTTTTCAGGTATTATAATTGCTTATATTTTTTCCGATGTATGTTGCGATTAGCTATCTTTTAGAGTAATCAGTTTAATTTATTAACAGGTTTTCATTAATAATTTCAGTTTATGACTTTATTAAATAAATATTTTAGTTTATTATTGTAAAAATTGTTTTAGTTTATGAATTTATTAAAAGGATATCTTTGTAAAATTTAAGTATATAAAAAAACTGAGTGTAAAAATTTTGATATGTTTAATTTATTAACAAGTTTTCATTAATAATTTTAGTTTATGATTTTATTAAATAAAAATTTTAGTTTATTATTGTAAAAATTGTTTTAAACAATAATTTTAATACCTATTTTATACGTGAATACTCATTCATCTGCAATGCCTATAATTTATTACTGTTATTTATCAAAACTTAACAAAAATAATTTGTTTTAGTATAATGCTCTTTGCTAATTGTTTCACAGAAATTAATTTAATGATTCATTAGTTTCCTAAACTACGTAAAATATATTAATCGTTGTAGCTTAACTTTGATATTTTAATTTAGGATATAATGCCCATGTTTACAAAAAGGATAGATTTTTATTGAAATGGCTTTAATCTAACATGATCTTAATCCATAAGTCCCCATTTTTGAACGCAGAATGAAACACGTGTCCCCAATTGCATACCCCTAGCACCCTCCCTGGTTTTATCTTATCGGCAAACTGGCCAACTCTTATTGTACCGGCTCTGTAGAGCCTCAAGGCACTCTCTTATCTCTAAATTTCTGTTATCAGCAATATCACAGGCACGTGGATTTTACTTCAATCATTCTTTTGTGAATTATTATGTATTTTTATTATTTTCACCTCTCGCGTGTACAAGTATAGGGTAAGTGTAATATTTTCTATTATTTTAGTTACATATAAGTTGATACCGTAATTCTAATTGAAAATAATTATGTGGTTCTTATAGTTGCACTTTTGATGTGTTGTACTTTTAAGTGTGATTTTTTTTGTTAATGTATGTTTTTCTGTATTTTGGTGTTTTGCGAAATTTTAAGTTGGTAATCCAGTGTAATTAATATTAATAGCATTATCGGTAGAAGTACTTTATGCAGTTTGTATACAAAAACTGGGGTTTGAGGGCTTTCTCCTAATAGAAAATAAGGCATGCATGGTATTTGTATTTCAGTAAATTCTAACTAAGATTAAATTTTCGCTTGCTAACTAATTTTATCCTACATAAAATAGCATTGTGAATCTGATAAATTGTTATAAGAAAAAAGTACTTTTAAAGCGTTTAATATCTTCAAATGTGTTATTTTGTTTTTAGTGTCAAAATATTATTAATATTTTCAGCCAAGATTAAGAATTAATGAACATGTGCTAGTTGGACCGGGAATTAGGGATAATGTATTTTAAATCATTATTCGATTTTCCGGTCTTGCTAGCCGTATAGATGTTGGTACTTTGTCCAGAGACTAGAAGATTTAGAACGATGTCCCTTCACGTAAGTAAAAACCTTGTATTTTTTAGTTTAAGTAATGATTTTCGATTTAAACTATCTAAGTATAATACTGTACATGCAACTGTGCTAAAACGCATCTTCAATTTTTATTTCCAATAGTTCAACTTTCTAACAATAGTACTATCTAGTCTAAAAGTTTATGCTCACCTTTCTATAAAATAGGTTAAGTGCATACCTCTAAAAATATTAATGCATGTATAAAATTATGCTTTCATAGTCAAACTGCAATGAGTGTTGCACATAAACAATCTAACTCGTATCGTATTGAAATTCTATAAATCAAGTTACTCTACTTGTGATATACAGTAAGAATATTTTGTAGGATTACTAAAACTGTAATTTTTTCTCTAATTGATCTATAGAATATATAAACTAGTATAATCGCTGCCTAAGATTTATCAAAAATGTGTGGGTAAGAAAAAATGTTTAGATAAATACTTTGTTTGTTTGTGCTTTAAGGTAAACCTGCACGCGGGGGTATCTGCTTAGGATGAGGGGTGCCTTGGTAGGAAGACTTTCTAAGGGGATCTAACGCGTATTCATGCATTTCATATACGAAAACTTGAGTTTTGGGGGGTATATGGCTAAAGTGGTTTTCTCGCAATAAAATATAAGACTATATCCAAATCATTATTTGTAAAATCTTTCTATGGTATAATTTTCTCACTTGCCTAACAGTAGATTAAATTTGTAGAAAATATATGGGTATCCTACTTTAATGTTAAACGGCTACTTAACAAAAATAGGATATACAAAAAAAATTAGCTAAAAATTAAAACTCTTGATTAAATTTTTTTTTCTTGATAAATTAAAAACACTTGATTAAAAAATATTTGTTGTAAAATTAATTATTAACTTAAAATTAAAACTTGGTTTAAAAAAATAAATTTAGAAATGTATTTGTTGTAAAATTATTTAACTTAAAATTAAAACTTGGTAAAAAAATATTTGTTGTAAAATTATTTCACTTAAATTAAAACTTGGTAAAAAATATTTGTTGTAAAATTAAACTTGGTAAAAAATATTTGTTGTAAAATTATTTAACTAAAAATTAAAACTTGGTTAAAAAAATATTTGTTGTAAAATTATTAACTTAAAATTAAAACTCTTGATTAAAATTTTTTTTCTTGATAAATTAAAAACACTTGATTAAAATTTTTTCTTGATAAATTAAAAACATTTGATTAAAAAAATATTTGTTGTAAAATTATATAACTTAAAATTAAAACTTGGTAAAAAATATTTGTTGTAAAATTATTTCACTTAAAATTAAAACTTGGTAAAAAATATTTGTTGTAAAATTAAAACTTGGTAAAAAATATTTGTTGTAAAATTATTTAACTAAAAATTAAAACTTGGTTAAAAAAATATTTGTTGTAAAATTATTAACTTAAAATTAAAACTCTTGATTAAATTTTTTTTCTTGATAAATTAAAAACACTTGATTAAAATTTTTTCTTGATAAATTAAAAACATTTGATTAAAAAAATATTTGTTGTAAAATTATATAACTTAAAATTAAAACTTGGTAAAAAATATTTGTTGTAAAATTAAAACTTGGTAAAAAAATATTTGTTGTAAAATTATTAACTTAAAATTAAAACTCTTGATTAAAAACAAATTTAGAAAAATATTTAACTTAAACTTGGTTAAAAAATAAATTAATTCTTGATTAAAAAAATATTTGTTGTAAAATTACTTATTTAACTTAAAATTAAACCTTGGGTAAAAATCTCTTAAGAAAAAGAAAATGTTTAGATTAAAAAGTTCATACACTATCTAAATCATTATTTGTAAAAACTATAGGTAGTAAAATCGTTCTATGGTATAATTTTCTCACTTCCCTAACAGTAGAAGAAATTTGTAGAAAATGTATGGGTATCCTAAACCCTACTTTAATATTCTAGTAAACTGTTACTTATTAAATATATGCTATAATCAGTATACAAAAATTAGAAGTATGTATTAAGCAGCATTTATTCAATTTGCATTGGTTCTATTACTAAATGGTAAAGAAAACTAAATAAATAAAAAATAAACTTCGAAAAATTAATCAAAGTCCCAATTCATTTTGAAAACTAAAGTATAACACAATACACCTACAACTTTATACCTGAAGGATTCTCGGCCTAATGGACAACAATCATTAGCCTATGAATTCTTTTGTAGGTTGCGCGTTCAAATTTGAAAATTTTTTTCCAAGTCCCCTTATTTTAAAAAATATGTCACAATCTGAAAATTTTTCCAAGTACCCTTATTTCAAAAATATCTTAAAGTCTGAAAAAATTACAAGTCTCCTTATTTGAAAAATATGTCACGATCTGAAAAAAATTACAAGTCCCCTTATCTGAAAAAAAGGAAAAAAAAATCTTATCAACCCTTGGAACATCCGGTCTTAGCATCCGCTCCCCACATCCGGTCCGACCACGCCCCCCTTCCCCGCTCAACCCAGGGACAACATCCGAACGGATCCGCAGAATTAACATGGGATCCGCATGAGGTGAACTGTCATTTATCTACTACTGGCGTAGCCAGACCTTTTTCATGGGGGGGGGGTACGAATTCTACAACTCACATATATGCATACTTGTGTGTGATAAGGGAGTGAAGAATGTACATTTTGTATGTCAAAAAATTCCTCATGTGGGGGGGGGGGTTATGACCCCCCTAACCCCCTTGGCTACGCCCCTGTATCCTAGAGGTTCACTATAACCGGAGTTGACTGTATTACTATAAAAAGAAAAATGTCTCTTTTTTTTTTTAATTTTGTACAATTGAAGAAAAGATTATTTAATATACTGCAATTAAACTGGAAACATTTGCTAAGTTAGTTATATTTTTATAATGCCAGTAATGTTCTGGATTAGAGAGTACAATATTGCATAGCAGATTTCCTCGCATAATAGTCGCACCTAGACTTTCACCATGGAAAATTGGCAAAAAAAGCGTGAATATTACGCGAGTAAACACTGTAGATAACTGAACATTAACAGCAGTGTCTTTCGAAAACAAATCAGATGATTTTGGTAAATCCTGTGATGCAGATAATCACATATCTTATTTTTAATTATCAATTACTTAACTGTTAATTATTTCTAAATTTAATCTGTGTTCAAAATTTATTCTTTGCACTTTCGATTTGGAATTCTTTTCCCTTCGCCTGTAAAGTTTTATTTCTGCACATACCGTATTTAAAAAAGTAATCTTCCGTTTTCATTTATTTTTCCTTTTTATTTCACTTTTGCATTGGTAAAACCTAGCATTTCTGTTCTCATGATTTGTTTATGACCATATATGGTATCAAATCTATAAATAACATTGGCTTTCATTTTAGGTTACAATTTAGCTGCTAGATTGTTTGTTTTATCCTGTTGGCGAAACTGGGATTCAAAAATAATTATATGCAGGGCCCGATCATCACGATATTGGGCCCAGGGCAAATACAAATTTTTGGGCCTTTGCATTTACGAGAAATTACATAGTCCGCATTTTAGTCTAAGTTGTTTTGGGCACATATTTATCTGCAGAAATATATATCAAGACTAAATATATGCATATATTGCAGCAAAGAATATTAAATGATTTTTGCATACATGGATAAAATTTATTTTCACAAATGATGAATATCTATAGACACATACTACACACATATACGTACACTTCTATACTAAACTCCTTTAAAATATAAATGAAAAGAATCGAAAAACTTACAGTACGTATCTTAAAACTGATGAGACTTTCTTATAATAAAATTTGCAAAAAGAGGCTCAAACACTGGCTCACGGATTTTGATCGAATGCTCATGGGTTTTAGAGGACCCTTAGTACAGTAAAATGTCAGAGAATCAGCTTACGACTCAAGATAATGACAATCCAAATTTTGTACAAAGTTTTTTAGGAATTAATAAATAACAATCTGTGTTGAAAAGTACAAAAATTTTGGGCCCTTGAAATGGGTGGGCCCAGGGCAAATGCCCCAGTTGCCCTGCCGATAAACAGGCTCTGATTATATGGAAATGTTCTTAACGTCAACTGGCGTCAAGTTAATTTTGCATGCCCTTGTGGCGTGTTTTGGTTCTGTACTAACCCCTTGGCTTGCGTTTCTCGTCATCATTCACGCCTTAGCAGTTGTCAACTGAACCCGCGTTTTTTTTTTTTGTGTGGTCTGCTCAGCCACCGTAGGACTTTATAATTTTAACGTTGTGTGTTGATATTAAAATAAAATGTGATTGCCACTAGAGATGAGACGGGCTCAGCCCGAGCCCGGTTCGGGCTCGGGCTCTGTAATTCACAATTGCGTCCGGGCTCGGGCGGGCTCGGGCTCGTGAAAAATTTCTCTTTTATTGAACATACTCCTTGAAACAGACTTTAAAAAGTGATTCATGAGGAAAATAAAAGTACATAAAAAACATTATATAAAGATTCATTAAAACATTTATATAATACATGAAAAAAATAGCAGCATGGCCGCCTAGAAGGTGCGTGAAGCTCTTTGGGTATTTCAGAACGGCGGCTTATATTACTTAGTTAGTCATGAGAGCGGACATAGATATAAAGAATTCATAAACATAGATATAAAGAATTAGAAAGTGCATTAAAAATTTGCAACTATATTTGTCTTTAATTTGCACAAACTGCAAAATTTATTGTATTCTATCAAAGAATTACTTCTTTGAATTTTATTTATCTTATCTGAAATTTCGGGCTCGGGCGGGCTCGGGCTCCGACTTAAATAATATTGCTCGGGCTCGGGCGGGCTCGGATTAAAAGTCTTCGGGCTCGGGCTTCAAAAAATGAGCCCGAACTCATCTCTAATTGCCACTATAAAGTCTTGTTCTTTCTTCACGGCCTGGGTTTCGCCTTCATAAAAAATATGGGACGTGAACCTGGGGAAAACTTCCTCATACCGGGGACCGATATAGACAAAATTTGGGTCTGTTTTAAGAAAAAAAGGTGACTTTTACAAAAAATGGTGTGAAAAATTAAGGAAATAGGTATGGAAATTCAAAAAAAATAAACAGTTTTCACAAAAATGGGACACTGGTAAAAATTCCTGGTCCCACCATCGATCCCTTGATTAAAAAAAAAATAATTATGTCAAACACTTCAAAATTTATGAATGCCCTTCTACAAGCTGTACTAGACACTAAAATAAATGATAAACTTACAGCCATTGCGCAACTTAGCAAAAATTCTTACAAGTCGAAAATTTTGTACCACTATTCGATTTTTTTAAGGCCTCACCGTGGCATAGTGGTTATATCACTAAAAATGGTAGACGGCCAAAAATGTGAAGGTCTCGGTTCGGGTCCCATCGCGCGGCTGTCGATCTAACGGTCCGGAGTTTTGGTAGGTTTTCTCCAGATGTAACGTAAATACGCGTTAGAGCACCTTAGAAAGTCCTCCCACCAAGGCACCCCTTGGCTGATTGCCCTAGCGCAGCCTTGTCATAATCACACAAATGCTGAAATTTTTTTTTATATGTTTTTTGTTGTTGCCAATTTCGTGTTTAACCCTAAAATGGGTGTATTATTTAAAAAAAAAAACGATCATAAAAGTGCTTATATTTTTTATTCCGGAAAATTCTATAAAGGAGTAATTGCGTGTACAATGTCTGTATTAATTTTAAGGTTTCGGACATTTTTTGAGCGCTAAAGAAGACAAAAAAAAAAACGCTAAACTTCCAGGAAAAGCCAACATTCAGCAGGGTTATTGTGACTGAATGCGTTTTTTCTTGTAAACAGGCAATCCTTAGAAATGTGTTTTTTTCCCCCCCTAACACTCAAGAATTTTATTAAACTTACTTCGTAAAATAAATAAACATTTATTAAAGTTTTCTTTGAGCATAAATAAAAAAAATGAGCTTTAAGACTGCGCAACGCATATCACAAATACGAGTATAGCAGTACTGCTTCCTTCTATTTAAAAAATAAACTAGCTCCTAATTAAGGTAAAAATAGTCTGGTATTGCCATCTGTTGTGTAAAATGAGATGTAAGAAAATAAATAAATAAAACCTTCGTGAATGCTCTTATCTTTCTGGCGCATAACATTTGAACACTCTTGCCTGGAAATATCACGGGCACTGAAAATAGAGGGAGAAAGCTTAGCCCGTGATTTTGACGGAAGTGAGGCATAAGCGTAAAGTTGTCAAAATTATTGGGGGGGCCTGGCCCCACAACCAGATATATTCACGTCATTGACGTAGCCTAGGGGGGGTCATAACCCCCCCCCTCCCCTCATGAGGAATTTTTTTCCATACAAAATGTATATTCTACACTCCCTTATCATACACCCGTATACATATATGTGAGTTGCAGAAGTCGGAACTCCCCCATGAAAAATTTCTGGCTACGCCACTGATTCACGTACATATAACTTAGTAAAAGCTGCCAACTACCATGGAATATATATAACCACTTTTTCTACATGATTTTTTTTCGGCTTAAAATATAGCAAAATTTTTGTGCTGCGCGAGCGAGCTGGTTGCTATTTAAAAAAAATAATTAAAAAATAGACTGTTTACAAAAAATTGTTAATTATATTCTGTAGTAGTTGGCAGCTATGACTTACTATATATAAGTAAATTATTGGAGGCGCTCGAGCTCTATGGGTCTATAGAATTCTACACCTATGTAAGGTAAGTATCCATGTTAGTATCTTCCTACCATGTTATAAGTTAAAAATAGAAGCTTTGTAAAAAACCCAAAGGAGGAAAAAAAAACATTTTCGATGAGATAGTGCATTTTAGACACATCTGAACTTTTCTTTATTTCATCCTTCACATTGCATAATCTGATTTTAATGAACCAGAGCCTGGTGAGGGCAGCTTATAGTAACATTATGTGTTACGTGGCGTCACAAAGAATACTAAATCATGATTGAAATCAAAAGAAGAAAATTTTTAAAAGTCCAAGTAAAGGTTTTTTTAAACGTTTCTAAATGGCGTGAAATACTTTTTTTATGTTAGTATAAATGAATTTTCTGTATTGAGTGGTAAATTATTGGGTGGGCTCAGCCCCTATTCACAATTTATTGGGAGGGCTCGAGCCCCACGGGCCCATATAACTCTACGCCTATGAAGTGAGGCTTTTCTTGGTCGCTGGTGTAATTAGTTTTTTTTTCTTTCTTAATTTGTATATCACGGCCGTGAAGCAGATTTTGTTTCTTGGATATTAACATAATGGCTATTTCGGGAGCCAGAAAGTTATTGTCGCTCTTTCGTATGTCAGTATTTCTCGCAAAATCAGAGTGTGTGCTACCCTAACCGAAATTCGGCATGTATGTGAGTTTTCTTTGCATGGGCATCAGACTAGCCAGCATTTTCCAAAATTTGTAATCTACGAATGGTCTTTTCACATATCTGTCTCTATCTCAGAGGGGGGGGGGGAAATATATCCGTGCAATTCTTGCTGTAAAAATGCAACATTTGCGAATGCCTAAAAATCAGCTTCAGAGCATTTTGATATTCGCCCTCCAAGCAGTGGCGGCTCCTCCATTTGAGCACATGAACCCCCAAATGAAAAACTAAAGAATGAACACATTAACAAATTAAATTTAAAACAAATATTAAGTACACTTCTAGATTTTTTTGTGAATTTAAAACGGGAGTTTCACTCTCTCCCCCTTCCTTCTCCCACTATCATTAAGTACTCTTATTATAGATAACGCACTGTAGTGTTGATTACTACAGCACAGTCCTTAATCGACCGCACGTGCGAACGGAAAAATTCCCCCCCCGAACCGGTGAAGTCTGAGAAGAGAAGCGGAGAGAGTTGAGAAACAGCGCTGCTGATATCATTTCGTTCGCACATTTTCGGTGTGCGCAGGGTCCACTATTTGGGGGGTTATCTCTTCCGGATTTTCCTTTGGTTTGTTAGAAAGTTGAAATAAAATGAATCAAGACAAACCTTTGCTGAAACTTATCTTGGTGGAGAAATGTAAGACAAAATATTTCTTCTTTACTTTCAGTAGCGTGCATTGTTTTACTTTAACAGCTGGAAACGCAAATATATTTTAACTTGTAAGATGCGTCGTATCTGCCTATTTAATTTTCGAAATTTGCTTTGTGAACCTCCATTTAAATAACCCACGAGCCGCCACTACCTCCAAGGAGTGTATAGACAGACCTCCCCGATTTTTCATTTATCTTTCTTGGAAAGAGAAAAATAATGAGCCGTACGTTTAGGCACAGCTTGTTTGTAGTTAAACAGAAAACTTGTTGGAAATTTATTTGTTTTAACTTAATAATAATAAAAAAAAGTACTGCAAAGAACCCGTACTGTCTTGTTTTTTTTCTTCACTTCAGACAGTTTTCAGTTTTCACCTTTCTCGTGTATACGTGCTTGCTACGCTTATGCGCTCGCTCGATTCAGCGAGACATCACGGCCCTTCATTAAATCATCGAATCACGCGCGCTTGTTTCGAAAACATGTCTCGTCGGGGGGAAAATCCTTGAATTTATTTAATCTTGTCACATTGAAAATCCCAAAAAGAGAGAAAAAAATATATATTCCTTCCTATGCCGAGCTAATGCGAAATGGATTCAAATTTTTCGCTCGGGGAAAAAAACCCGTAGTTCGTAGAGAGCCCGCCCGAGCCCGAGCCCGAGCAATATTATTTAAGTCGGAGCCCGAGCCCGACATTTCAGTTAACCCTTTAAGGCGCAGTGATCCCGCTCTGGGAACACCCAACTCTGACGTTTTGACGGTTGCCAGTCACGAAGAATAGATTGGATTTCTATAAAAATAGTTGCGGGTGACATAGCTCCAAGAGAATCCTTTACTAGCACGTCATTTCTCGTTAAAAAATGGTCACGATTATTTTTAACAGCACTGACATCTGCTGAAAAATGGAAGAACGCGAGAACAGCTGGATCGATTGCCCAATGCTGGAAAAAGGGCAGCCGTTGCCATCGCTCGACTTAACGACCAGCAAGAGGACGGACGATCGAAACGTTCATCGCGTGCCACAGATCTAGAGATCCTTTTTGACCCCTAGAGACCCCTTGACGTGCGCACCTGTGCGCGAGCACAGCCAGCTGTCGTCAAAAAAGGGTCTCTAGATCTGTGGCACGCGATGAACGTTTCGATCGTCCGCCATCTTGCTGGTAGTCCAATTCCAAAATCCAATTACTTCATAGATAGAATACAATGAATTTTGCCGTTTGTGCAAATTAAAGACAAATAGAGTTGCAAACTCTCAATGCACTTTCTAATTCTTTATACTTTTATTTTCCTCATGAATCACTTTTTAAAATCTGTTTCAAGGAGTATGATCAATAAAGGAGAAATTTTTCACGAGCCCGAGCCCGCCCTAGCCCGAACGCAATTGTGAATGACAGAGCCCGAGCCCGGTTCGGGGCCGGGCTCGGGCTCGGTCTGAGCCCGTCTCATCTCTAGTAGTTCGTACGTAACAGCAAACAACAGTAGCGGATCCAGGGGAGGGGCTAGGGGGCTTCAGCCCCCCCCCAAAAGAGATTGCTCAAGGGTAACATTCTGCTTTATTATACACGTTAAATAGCTAAAATGATCGTATTTTATTACTTAGCCCCTCCCAAAAGCCTAATACATTGGTTTAGACTAAAATTTTGATTTATAGTACATTTTAATTGGGCGAAATAAGCTTTTTAAAAAATTTAGCCCCTCCAAAAAAAAAAATTCTGGATCCGCCACTGGCAAACAAAATGCGGGCTGTGTGGAAGAAAAACGTTTGTAAACAAATGCGGGCGGTACGCGGGTCACGGTCGAGAAATGTCTCGCCCTCGATCAGGGTCGAGAGGGAAAGCAGGGCTCAATTATGCCTGTGTGGACGAAAAGCAAAACGCATTTAGGCAAGTAAGTACGAAACTGCGAACTATGTGTGCGATAGGTAAATACTGATTTGGCACCATTAACTGAATATGCAATCTGGTAACGTATATCCCAATTCCAATGTAGATAGAACACGTCCTTTAACCCTTTAACGTGCAGTGTTCCCGCTTTGGGAACACCAAACTCTCACGTTTTGACTGTTGCCAGTCACGAAGAATAGATTGGATTTCTATAAAAATAGTTGCGGGGGACAGAGCTCCACGAGAATCCTTTACTTTTTAGCACGTCATTTCCCGTCAGAAAATGGTCACGATTATTTTTAATAGCACTGACATCTGCTGAAAAATGGAAGAATGCGAGGACAGCCGGATAGATTGCCCAAAGCTGAAAAAAATGGGCAGCCGTTGCCATCGCTCGACTTAACTACCAGCAAGAGGGCGGACGATCGAAAAGTTCCTCGCGTGCCACAAATCTAGAGACCCTTTTTTGACCACAGCTGGCGTCAAAAAAGGGTCTCTAGATTTGTGGCACGCAATGAACGTTTCGATCGTCCGCCCTCTTGCTGGTAGTTAAGTCGAGAGATGGCAACGGCTGCCCTTTTTTTCAGCTTTGGGAAAGGGTTGCGCCTCAAAGGGTTAAATGAAAAAAAAAAAAAAAAGAAAGAAAGAGCTGTTTTATGTAGTCTTTTATGTTGAATCTACCGTGGATTTATTAACGTATAGAATTATTAATTTCGTTGAATCATTATTTTAGTAGAATTCGTTGCTTACATCTTAAATAAAAAGAACAGCCCTACAATTTACAGCTCAAAATCACTAAACTTTTATAACCAGCCAATTTATTTTTTCGCAAAACTCTAAATTAGGTACATTTTGATGTAATAAATCCTTATTCTTTTACCTAAAACAACTAATTCTTGCCCCGTTTTCGCACGCAGACGATATTTCACTATTCCAATAGAATTCGCGGTTTGCACTATTCGAATAACATTGGCAATTTTACTATTCGAATAGTATTCGTGATTTTTACTATTCGAATAGTATTCGCGATTTCTATTCCCGATTCCAAATTCTATATGCTATTCGATTGCTTTGTCTTGCGTGTTCGAATGGATTTTTCAAAATCGATTGTCGAATGCATTTAATAATTGATCAATACGAATAGTTTCATTCATTCCTGCCCGTCACTATTTCAAACATCGAGACAAACCAGTAGCGTAGCCAGGATTTTTTTTACGGCGATGACTGAGAACTCAGAAACTAAAATGTCGTATTATTTATAAAAATGGATATAACATATCTTTTTCGGTGGACGGGTGAGGAGAATGCCCTCCCTTTATTTTGCCTCAAAGTGTTCACGTATAAAAACAATGAATTAAAGAAAGCAAAGAAAAATATTGAAAAAATTCATAAATCTAGTTTAAAATCTTATCCATGAATACGTAATTTTCTCCATTTTTTACGTTTACTCACTTCGGGGATGGCTGCAGCCCCATCAGCCACCCCCCGGCTAAGCCCCTGAGACAAACTCCAGCAGTTTTGTCGCCCCAGACAAAGATATAAATTGCTCTGCCCCTCTTTGCTAATAAAGGTATTCGACGCCAGGGGGGGGGATATCGGGATATATCCCCCCCCCGAAATGTTTGGATTAGTAATGCAATTCCATTTATTTATACACATATAAGTTTATTTGCCAGGAGAGGACAGCTCGCATCAGTGGATGTCTCGCTTAGAGCTACATATACGTCCTTCCCGGAATTTCCCGCTACAATTTGGAACCTCATCAGAAGGTGGGGGACTTCTGAATATTGGCACCCCTCGGAAACTGCTAGCGACCGCCGAGAGGACTTTCGGAACCACGGATTTAACGTGCGCGTACACCGCATGTACACGGTGGTCTTTTAATGGTACGCCGGTATCGAACCCACAACCTTCCGGTTACAAGTCCAACGCCTTAACCACTGGGCTACCACGGCCCCCACACATATAAGTTCATATCCCCCCCCGAAAAATGTTCCTGGCTACGCGCCTGTTCGACGCAAACTGGGCGCCCTGACAAAACGACCCGAAGTTCTAATTTGGCGAAAAAAATTCGGCATGTGTAAATTTTGATTCATTAGATATTTAAGAAAATAATCTTCGTTGCATAAATTCTGCAGAAGACGGATTACAGCAAGGTCAAGGGACATTTCCCGTCGCAGTTTACTTTTACACGCAGACTTTTTTTATGGCTTACGGTGTCAAACTAACAAATGATACCGATGGATCCAGGGACGTACCCAGAAAAAAATTTCGGGGGAGGGACCAAAAGGTGAAAAAGGCTAAATTTTTCACAACAAAGGCTTCATTATTATTGTTTCGTCAACAGAATTTTAAATTTCGGGGCCCCTTGGATACGGCCTTGTATGGATCAACTTACATTTCGTGGTTTCAACAAAGGACAATTAGCGTTTACGCAGAAGAATTTTGGAGTTGACGCGCAGACTTGAAGGTGTCGCCCAACATTCCTTACCGTAGAGCAGCGGTGCGCAAACCGGGGGTCGCGAGAGAATTTTTGGGGGTCGCCAAATTCAAAGAGATTCAAATTTATGAAAAATCTACAATTATTCATTTCAAAGAACTGAAATAATACAAGAGAGAAACTGACAATTATTATTTTACGAGCGCGATATTCGCGATCGCTATCACGGGGCTTCAAAACCACGTTATCATGCATAGTGATCTGCAAATTGATCATGCATAGTGATCATGCATAGTGATCTTCAAAATTATTTTCCATTAAAACAAAACATCGATCTCGATTGGATCCAGAGGATGACTTACGACTTGCGATTTCCAATACAGATCCGAACAGAAACAATCATGAGCTCTTTGCAAGCACATATTTCACATTGACTTTTTATGATGTAAAGTTTTTTTAAAGTATTTTTCATTAAAAAATATTTATATCCATATGCATCAATAAAGCATTGTTTCATAAAATTATGTGTTGACTCATTAACTGATTTTTATGATGTTACAACTTTTATAACATTTTATGGTGGTTTATAAGTTTTGTGCGCTATTTTAAAAACGCGCTATTTCAATCGATGACGTCACGACACTCTTTTAAAAACACCCTGTAAGAGCAACTCCCAGAAAGAATTTCAATGTAACTTCGTTTTCAATTAAACAAAATGTCTACTGTCTATCCAGGGGTCGCGACAAAATTTTACTCAAAATAGGGGGTCGCGACAAAATTTTACACAAATTAGGGGGTCGCACATGAAAATAGTTTGCGCACCACTGCCGTAGAGGAATCGGGAACTGTGAGTCAGCCTAAAAAAATTCACAAAATTTCCTTCCTATAACATAAGTCCACCAGTGTTTACAACTGGCTCAATGCTAGGCTATACAGAAAGCTGACGGGAGAGGGAGAACGCACTTTTTGCAGTTTTCTACCACGATGGAATCGAAAGATAAGAGAACAACTGCTGTATCCTATCACTCCACCAACCAACCAACGAGGCCCGAAGCAAAAACAAAACGAAAACCGAAAGAAAGTTCAGGAGGAGATTAAAAAAAAAAAAAAGAGAAAGAAAGAAAAAAGAAAAAGAAGAGGCTAACTTCTGGCCTGATGAACGAATTGAGTGCATGCGACAGCTGGTGCGGAAGGCAAAGAGCAGGTTTACTACTTCTTTCTTTCTTTACTTTTTTTATTATTACTCTCTTTTTACTTTTTTTCGCCTTCATCTGCACGACATGGGGTCTCTCGAAAGGTTGGTGTGTGGATTCAAGTGGAAAGAACCTTGTGCTGTTGCTGGTTTGGCCGCAGCAGAGTGTGTTTTTGATACCGGCAGGGGGCCGATTTGAAAATAGTATTTTTAAAAAATCCATAACAGACCGCCATGAATTGGAATGAATCAAAATAGTTCCTAATTCCTATCACGGGGGGGGGGGGAAATAATTAGATTATTTAATTCACCCGCGCTAATCAACATCAAAATATCCGCATTCGAACGTTCAGCCACATTGCATGTGGCGCTCAAAACCGCTAATGGTATTCGAATTTAAAATATCGAATAGTATTCGAAAAGAAATGAATAGTATTCGAGCTAGAAATTCCGAATGGTATTTTGCAGTAGGAATGATCCATCTGCAAATCGCGAGTTGTATTCGAATGGAAATCATGCATAATATTCGAATACAGTAAAACCTGTGTTGAACGACCCCCGTATTTAACGACCACCTGGTCTTGACGACCATGTCTTAGCGGTCCCGAGTACCATATAATTATAAATAATAGTTTATTTTCCTTATTGAACGACCACCTGCCTGACGCGGCCAACGACCGCTATGTATAAGAAACAAATTTATTTAAAATTCTATTTTAACGACCGCAAATTCTTTAAAAAATTCTTATTTTCCTCTATTTGAGTAAGTTCGTTGTTCGGATGATCAGCAATCACGGGTACGATAAAAACGAAAGTTGACATTTGTATATAGTTGAGTTGTAACACAGCTTCCAGTCACTAAATAATCCATGGAGTCACTGTACGCAATAGCGGGATGCACGCATTTACTTGTGTTACTGCTTCTTGGAGGATATTTATTGAAAATATAATTTTATGCATTTAGACATTACAGTGAATCGTCCACTGTGTGCCCTGAAGATGAGAGGGATAATGATTTCAATAATTCCATCTAGAAAATAATGTGCATAATTATGATAATTTAGCCCATGAATTATTTGGTTGTGATTACAACTTTTTCTGTAGTGTCACTAAAGAATACACTACTCATAAACAATTTAGTACATCAGTGACGGAATCTGAAAATAAGAATGAACAAACTGTTTGCAGGGAAAATATATCATCTTCTGATGAAGACACATCACAAAAAACTGCAATCACTTTCAATGAAGCAAAAGAAGGCTTTAACACTTTGCTTAATTCTTCCGTACAGGTGGGGGATGATGAACTATTTGAGCATCTGATATGTGTACAGAAGCGATTAAACAATCTGTTATTAGATCATATTTTAAAATATAATAAAGTACCTACCATGTAAAGCAAAATTTTATTATATTTTTCAATTTTTAAAAATTTAAACATATTCAAATTTCATATATTAAAATATATAAAACATCTCACTGTCTTTCTCTACATTTTATAAAAAAGTAAATACATAGATGCTTTTTATTAATTATATCTGTATAATATAATCTATATTAATTATATCTATATAAATATTATATCTATATATTAATTATATCTATATAATCCAAATAAATTCCCATTCTATTGATAAATTAAGTACGCTTAAAATTTTGTCAAAATGTATCGTATTACCTGAATTCAAAGACCGACCCTCCTTAAAGACCACATTTTCTTGGTCCCAGTGGTGGTCTTTAAAAACAGGTTTCACTGTACAATAATTTTAGCGGACCTTAGACAAAAAACAATGACAGCTCTTTCACGTTTCTTTACTTACTAAATTGTGGATCTTGACATGCCCCTCCTCCCCCAGTAAAAACCGCTGCTGGTATTGACTCTAATTAAGTGAATTACTTTAATTATTTAAGATTTTAATACAATGCGTTTCCATAATGCAAATGCTGCATTCTACCTACTTAACATGCTGTCAATTACAGATTTTCCACAGATTTTTACAGATGTCGAAATTACAGATTTTCCACATTTAAAAACATTAATTTAATCCACAATTAAAAGCTTCAACAGCCCACCCCTTTAATCTCTCCGAAATTTGGTTTTTGGTTAACAAAATAACGTTACTTAAACGTTACGTCAACAACGGGAAGTAAATAAAATTTTTAATAAAAACACTCCAATCTTTTAAAAGTAAACATCAAAACGCAGTTACGAGTACTTTTTTCTTTTTACATGCATCATCAGTGCCATGCATCGAAAGTTTATTATGACATAAACTAAACCTTAGGAACATAACGCCATTAACAAAAAAATCGGAAAGATAATTCTCCCAAATCCGGACTAAAGAAGATAAACGGTTTCCATCCAACAGCAATCTTGCCAGATTACCCACCCAAGAAAAGGAACATTACCTCTCTGTACCCTACCTAACCTATCTTATTTCGTCACTTTGTCACGCCTGGGCGATGGTTATCATCAGGTAATCCGTGATTTGAGGCGTCACCCCCAAGGCTAACTCGCCGAATTGAACACGCATCGCGATAAATAAGACCCCACTTTTTAAAATGACCATCTCGCAGGTGTAGATTAAAAAAAAAAAAAAAAAAAAGAAATACATTTTGTAGCCATCGTTACCCTTGGTGAGCGGACCTGCCTCCGAGCAACCATCTGTGGCAAAAAAGTTTTGAAAAGGGGAGGGGAGGGAGGGAGACTACTAGTGTGACGGAGCATTTTTATCAAAGTTGCGGGTCTTACTTTAATATTTTTCCCCCTTTCTTCAGTTTTAATCTTTAGTTGTGGTTTAACCATTTGAGGCGACACCCTTTCCCAATGCTGAAAAAAGGGCAGCCGTTGCCATCGCTCAACTTAACTAACGACCAGCAAGAGGGCGGACGATCGAAACGTCCATCGCGTGCCACAGATCGAGAGACCCTTTTTTGGCGGCACAGCCAGCTGTCGTCAAACAAGGGTCTCTCGATCTGTGGCACGCGATGAACGTTTCCATCGTCCTCGCTCTTGCTGGTAGTTAAGTCGCGCGATAGCAACGGCTGCTCTTTTTTCAGCACTGGGCCATCGATCCAGCTGTTCACGCATTCTTCCATTTTTCAGCAGATGTCAGTGCTGTTAAAAATAATCGTGACCATTTTTTACTGGAAATGACAGCTACGGCATTTGAAGGGTGAGAAACCGTTGGAGCAGTCAGTCCCTCGTTTGAGCAGTTCTTGAACCTAAAAATTTATCCAGCGAATAGGGAATTTAACTCACCCTTCAAACCACGTTTAACCCGTTAGCTCTCATCACTGAAAAAAACGCAGCGAAGAAGACTCCCTTTTGTGACCAAGGGATTGTAACCTGGGCGTCCGCAGAGCTTGCCGGGTAGGTGCACATTAACGGTGTTATTCGAAAAAATCATGTGATTTTGATACATAATTACAAATAAACTAATTATGCCAGGCACTTCAACATTTTGAAACTGTCTCTATACAAGCTGTATTACATACTGCGAAGACAGGTCAATCTGTATCAGTTTCAAAACTTTTAGAAAAAATTCTTAAAAATCGGAAATTTTCGCAAAGCGTGTCACTCTTCAAAGGCTGTTCTTCGAAAATAAAGAACTCTGTTTTTAGTCTTGGTACACAAATTGAAATAAACTAATAGCACCAGGGTCTCCAAAAAATTCCAAAGGGTTCTTCATAAGCTGTTTTACACACTGCGATCAGCGAAAACGCTGTGGCTTTTGTGACATTTTCAGAAAAAATTCTTAAACATGGATCTGAAATGCAAGATTTTTCGAAGAGTGACACGCTTTGCGAGAATTTCCGATTTTAAAGAATTTTTTCTAAAAGTTTTGAAACGGATACAGATTGGCCTGTCTTCGCAGTATGTAATACAGCTTGTGAAGAGACAGTTTCAAAATTTTGAAGTGGCTGGCATAAATAGTTTATTTGTAATTATGTACCAAAATCACAGGATTTTTTCGAATAACACCGTTAACTGGGTTAGAATTGTCTCGGAAGGGGAGGTCTTCTCCTATAAACCTTTTCACCGACGAGAGACAACAGGTTTAAACCTGGGTCCGAGATTAATAATGAACGAGACAAAAGAAATGAATGACCCATCCTTCATAAAATCCCCCTAAAATAAAAGATTCCTCTTTTATGGGACCAGTGCTGCTTCCATGCATGGCTCTACGAACGATCCGCTGGGGGCACAGCGTTGCTCTCAAGCTGGGAAATGAAATAAAAATTATCCTGTTTTAGAAAAGGGAAAAGGCACACAATGTTCGTTAGAATTGTGTAAATCCGGCCCTGCTCACTGCCGTCTTGAAAAAAACAAGCAAGAATGTTATCTCCGGACATGTTTTACAGTTTCGAAACCAGTTCCAGCTTGCACGAATTGCGTATGCATGATCCTTGTAGCACATCTGTCACTGACGAGCACCGTTATCAGAAAAGAACGTTTTTTTTTCTGTTGCCCTCCCGCTGGCCACATACAACTCGAACAGCTGCTTACCATGCGCATAAGTAGGGGAGCTCCGTGAATGCTCCGTGAAGAAGCATTTTCAGTCCAGTTTTAATTTTCAGTTTTTTATTTTCTCTCTCTCTCTCTCTCTCTTTTTTTTTTTTTTTTTTTCAAGACGCTAAAACACAACGGGTGGAACGAAAATAACCCCTGACCCATAGAAAATTCTCGTCTTTCCGGAAGGCTGGGGGGAGAAAAGAAACGCCCTTAACCCTTTGAAACGAAAGGATTTTCACATCAATGTAGAAGACCAACTGGACTGCCCAACGCCGAAAAAGAGCAGCCGGTGCCATCGTTTCATTGAACTCTTTGAGGCGCAACCCTTTCCCAATGCTGAAAAAAGGGCAGCCGTTGCCATTGCTCGACTTAACTACTAGCAAGAAGGCGGACGATCGAAACGTTCATCGTGTGCCACAGATCTAGAGACCCTTTTTTGACGAAAGCTGGCTGTGCCGTTATCTTTAGCCTTTTTCCTTGGGTGCTTCGTCACTCCTATGGGTTCATTGTTTGTAACACTTCAAAGTACAACTTGTGAAAAGACATTCTAAATATTTTCGAATTTCTCTCGCAAGCTCCACTATGCTTATGGGCAGGTATAAAGATGCAATATAGGATGTGGAATGAATAGATTGGCTCTCGCTCGACCGACAACTGGACAACAACTCTCCTTCACACTGCCGATCTACCGATCAGCTTTCTTAAAAGCTTGCCCCAATTTGCATTACTAGGAAGATTCCTAGATTTCCTATAGTTTGATTAGATAATGCTTTGGTGGAAACCTAACCATTCCCAATGCTCACGACCAGCTGACTCTCTCTCTCTTTTTTTTTTTCAAATGATGTCCTATCATAACACCTAATGCACTCAGAAATGCCGGGTACAAAGGCTATTTGGTAGGTATTTTAGGAAGTTATTAGCAGGCCAAATCGCGAGGTCACCGTCATTGTTAAACTAATGAGCTAGAAATTTTAAATACACTGCTGGCCACCCAAATTGCAACACCAAGAAAAACAAGAGATATCACAACAAAATTTATTGTGTAGATAACATGTTGACCAAGTAACAAATGATTAAATTTACAGCATTCTATGAAGCGTGGTTCCTGCCAAAATCAGTACCCAGAGTAGCCGCCGTTGTTGGAGATCACAGCTGCCACACGCCTCGGCATTGATTCAAAGAGACTTTGAATGTGTTCTTGGGGTACAGCAGACCAAGCAGCTTCCACACGTTGCCAAAGTTGATCTGGTGTGACAGCTGGGGATGAACTCTGGGTCAGTCGTTGAGCAACCATGGACCACATGTTTTCTATCGGCGAAAGATCCGGAGAGCGCGCCGGCCAGGGAAGCAATTCAATCTGGTGATTGACGAAGAACCCTTGGACAATGCGTGCCACGTGTGGCCGTGCATTATCCTGCTGAAATATGGCTGTTGGCAAGCCCTGAAGGTAAGAAAGGACAACTGGCTCCAACACCTCGGAGATGTAGCGCTGGCTGGTTAAAGTACCGGCAATGCGTACTAGAGGAGTGCGAGAGAGATATCCGATACCGCCCCATACCATAATACCCGGTGCAGGACCAGTGTGACGGTGCATAATGCAGCTGTTCAGCATCCTCTCTCCACGGTGTCTCCAGACTCGAATCCGACCGTCGTGGTGTTGCATACAGAAGCGTGACTCGTCAGTAAAGAGAATTTCATTCCATTCTGTCGTCCACATCCTTCTTTCATCGCACCATTGGCGGCGGAGACGTCTGTGGTTCCGCGTCAGAGGTAGACAAAGCAACGGACGTCTTGCGGACAGACCATTCTGCTGTAAACGACGTCGAATGGTACGCGCAGACACTGGATGATGCGTTACAGACTGAATCTGCTGTGATATGGTTCGTGATGTGACTGAGCGGTCCGTCACTGCCATGCGTACAATCTGCCTGTCATCACGTGACGTGGTGCACTGAGGTCGATGCGGTCGATCACGTCTGTCCGTCGTACCCTCCTGCACCCAACGATCACATATCCGCATCACAGTTGTTCGGTTTCGTCCAATACGACGACCGATTTCCCTGAAAGATAACCCACAATCTCGGTATGCCACTATCCTTCCTCTGTCAAACTCGGATACTTGATCAAAAGATGATCGTTGTTTCCTACGAGGCATAATTTATCGTTTTTTTGAAAAAAAAGCAAGAAAAACACAATTGCTGTACTTGAAACCGTCGAAATCTCCAAGCCTTAAATAGCGCTTTGAGGTGGCGCCACAGGCGCGCTTGATGTGCGTCTGCGCTGAAATTCTAATCATTTGCATATCTCACCTCAGCTAATGCATGTTGTAAATTTCATATTATTTGCATGCTTCCTTCAGGGTGTTGCATTTACGATGGCCAGCAGTGTATTTTTTACACAAAAATGAGGGTAATATTAATTTGATTTGCACATTCTTCTAAATAACAGCTGCACGATATCTGATTGTGTTAGTAAACAGAGAGATATTACAAAGGAGTTCGACGTCATTTTGATGTCATAATTTGAATATTAATTTCGTTTAATAGCAGCTTATCAGTGATGGCAATTTAGTTTGCACAGTTCGTATTAGATGTTTTAATAATCTGCATTCTCATACTCTCTTATTCAGTGCTTTTAAAGTACTCTGTACAACACTTGAGCATGTATTTAAAATCCGAAAAAAATCTGATTTTTTAAAAGTTTTCTTATTTAATAAAAAAAAACCATACTGGTACATAAATAAGAATAAATTATTTCTATAAAGCACATCAAACTTTTTAAAAATGTGTCTTTACTACTTTACTATCCACAGAAATTAACGACAAACCTGCACGCATTACGAATTTTTTTGAAAAAATTTATTAAAAATCGAAAATTTTGCAGAACGTGTCACTCCTCGAAAAATTGGGTGCAATTGGATGGTCGTGGTTTTTATTTTATTATTATTATTATTTTTTTTTCTGGAAGTTTCTTAAAAAGCACCATATTTTATTTTTTTTTTCCAGTGTGTGGTGGCAGCTTACAGAGAATCATCCTGAATTTTCGAGTCCCTGTTGCAAGTACTTTATTTGTGAACCGAGAGCGTATGCCGAGTTTTTGTTTTCCTATTGGTTTGTATAGGGTTTCCTAGAAATCTCGAGAAATATTGATGCTAGAGCTTCTTTGGACTCATTTTGGGGGATTTATTTTTGGCTCCGTATTTGGCGCTATATCGCCAAAAACTTTCCAAGCTTGGGGACATTTTGGACATATGGCGCGATTTTTCCAATGCGGCCTACGGTGTAGTTCGAAAAAATCATGTGATTTTGGTACATAAGTACAAATAAACTAATGATGCCAGGCACTACAAAATTTGGAAGCTGTCTCTTTACAAGCTGTACTACATACTGAAATAAACGATCCATCAGTATCCGTTTCAAAACTTTTAGGAAAAATTCTTAAAAATCGGAAATTTTCGAAACGTGTCGCTGTTCGAAAAATCTTGCAGCTCAGATCCCATGTTTAAGAATTTTTTCTGAAAATTTCACAAACGCCACAGCGTTTTCGCTGATTGCAGTGTGTCAAGCTGCTTATGAAAAACCCTCTGGAATTTTTTGGAGACCCTAGGGCTATTAGTTTTATTTCAATTTGTGAACCAAGACTAAATACGGAGTTCTTTTTTGTCGACATGCACCCTTCTGGCATAACCACGGGTAGGAAAATACATCCACTTGCTTGCGAAGCGCTGCGCCGTTCCTTTGCCTGTAAAAGTTGTTTTTCCTTCACGTAAGTCTCAGCGCGGCGAAACGAAACAAGTGCTGGATGGAGAAAAGCGTTCGACTATCCAGAAAGCGTATGTATATGATTCCATATTTACAGAAATAATTTATCTACATGTAATACATTTTGCATATCAATACAATGGCCTTTTCGGTTTACATTAATGTCTTCAAAATCTTTCCAGGTTTATTAGGAAATTTAAATTAATTAACAGATTAAAAGCAACTATTTTCATATGTCGTTCACTGCGCGCAGGCTAACACACGTAGAACCATTGTACAGACTCCATACTTTTTCTACATACACTCAGACAATGCATAATAAAAATGACCTATTTTTGTACCCGACGTCATATAATTTTTTTAATTTACAAATGATTTTAATTTTTTAATGAGTGAAAAAATAATGAATTACCATTTTTCTGTAGATAGGTACGTAGCATTTACATAATAATAGGTCATTTTAATTACGTATTATCAGAGAGTACATAAAAAAAGATATAGAGTTTATAAAATGACTTTTTATGTGTGTTAGACTGCGCGCAATGAACCCGATATGAAAAATAGTTGCTTTTAATCAGTGAATAGATTAATTCTTCGTAAACTTAGAAAACGTTTGAAGGCATTCATGTACACAGAAAAGGCCATTGTGCTGATATACAAAATTTCTTACATTTAAATAATTTTTTTTTTTTTTTGTCAATACAGGATCCTATACATAAAAGAACTTTTTCGATTTTCACCATTTTTAAAGGGCACACGACCCTTTAACCCTTTGAAGCACAACCCTTTCCCAATGCTGAAAAAAGGGCAGCCGTTGCCATCGCTCGACTTAACTACCAGCAAGATGTCGGACGATCGAAACGTTCATCGCGTGCCACAGATCGAGAGACCCTTTTTTGACGCAGAACAGCCAGCTGTCATCAAAAAAGGGTCTCTCGATCTGTGGCACGCGATGAACGTTTCGATCGTCCGCCATCTTGCTGGTAGTTAAGTCGAGTGATGGCAACGGCTGCCTTTTTTTCATCATTGGACATTCTATCCAGCTGTTCTCGCATTCTTCCATTTTTCAGCAGATGTCAGTGCTGTTAAAAAGAATCGTGACCATTTTTACTTTCCGAACATGTACCATGTAAGAAAAGTATTGTAATCATGAAAAAATTCGACTTCGAGATTTGGGTGTTTTTACACGTTTTGAGAGCTTCTGAATCCATTTATGCTATTTTTACGAGATGTATGTATGTATGTGTGTATGTGTGTGTGTGTGTGTATGTGTGTTTGTGTGTATGTGAGTGAACACGATAGCTCCTGAACGGAGCATTCGATTGAGCTCAAATTGGATATATATCTCATAAACCACCGTCGCAAGACCGGTATTGATTTTGGTGTGTATAGGACATATAGTTTTTCTACAGGGCTACGACAAAGATTTCTTTTACATTATGGCCTATGGGGGGAATTTCTTGAAAGTGCGCTAGCGTTTAAACGATACATTCGATTGAGCTCAAATTAGGTATACATGTTATAAACCACCGTTGCAAGACCGGTATTGATTTTGGTGTGTATAGGACTTATAGTTTTTCTACAGGGCTACGACAAAGATTTCTTTTACATTATGGCCTATGGGGGAAATTTTTTAAAGTGCGCTAGCGTTTAAATGGTACCTTCGATTGAGCTGAAATTGGGTATATATGTTATAAATCACCATCTTAAGACCGATATTGATTTTGGTGTTTATAATACTTATAGTTTTTCTACAGGGCTACGACAAAAATTTCTTTTATATTATGGCATAATGGCACATAGGGAGAAATTCTTGAAAGTGCGCAACCGTTTAAACGGTGCATTCGATTGAGTTTCAATTTGGTATATATGTTTGAATTATTCATCGATTAAAATTTATTTAAATGCTTGGTAATGATCTTAATCGTAAGTGTTCGGAAAGTCGAGTGGAGTCACTCCAGATTTTTTTACGGGAAATGACGAGCTAAACAGCAAAGGATTCTTGTGGAGCTATGTCACCCGCCACTATTTTTATAGAAATCCAATCGATTCTTCGTGACTGGCAACAGTCAAAACGTCAGAGTTGGGTGTTCCCAGAGCGGGAACACTGCGCCTTAAAGGGTTAAAAAGCTGTTCAAAAGTTGCACAATTTCCAAAAAGAACAACCTTAAGAAAAGCATTCAGCGTATGCATGATAAGATTGGCGTGGTATTTTTATGAACACTTTCTAGCACAGCTGAGGAGTATTTGTGATTTGGGTTTGTCTGTCTGTCCATGCTCTAACTCTCGTCAATGTGTGTCGATGACTGCGCAATTTATGCAGGGTCTTCCAAAAATTGTGGTAACACGATTTAACTCTTTATCTATTAGAGAGAAGTGAGTCTGAAATAATGCTTAAAATGAGATAGGAAAAAGACTATGTTAAGAAAAAATTCCTGTCTTTGATATTCAAAAAGTTATTCTTTTAAATTTGTATATGACCCCGATAAAAAAAATCACAATTAGTAAAATGTGGCCCATGCTATTGAAGTGTTTTGCAAAATTTGAGAATTATGCGTAAAATATGTCACAGATATGAAGATAAATGCATGACAAACCACTTTTCTCTCGATGGGAAAAAAAATCACACCGGAAAATTGCATTTCAGGGGTCGTAAGAAATTACGTAAGAAAATCTTTTGCATTCTAGAATTAAACGTTCAGATTCAAGAGGCGTATTACGATGAAAGGATTGTGATGAAATTGTTATAAAATTTCATTTCATTCAATATTCAATAGGAATTGTTTACAAAATTCCAATTGAATAACGCACTAGATGCCATAAGTGTAGTGAGACTAAAAATTTTAGGGTACTGCATAATGCATGTTCAAGAATAAAAAAAGCGAAGGTTCTTCAGTTTAGAAAAAAAAAAGACCCCCCAATAACTGATTGTAAGACCAATCCCCACTTATAACCTAAAACAACTCAATTAATTATGAATTTAATAAGCATAATTCAACTTAGAGATAGTATACAACCTGTTGTGTTTTACCGATCTCTAAAATCTTCAGGGACCTAGGGCACATGCTTCTAAATTCCCTGCTTTAAAAAGGCAACGTTAAATTTGACAAATTTCTGGAGCCAATAAAGTTTGTGTGACTATGAAGATCAGAGAACTGAGTGGTAAAGACAATGGAATCAGATAAAACCTCGTTTTTTGAAAAAAAATTAAGTTTATTTAGAACATTTTAAATTATTTTACTTTTCAAAAAAACCTTCACCATTTTTTAAATTCAGTAATTAAATTATAAATAAAGGCAGTGCAAATTATCTTTAATTCTTAACATTTCCACTTACATCGTTGAAAGTGAGAAGACTTCTAATTTTAATTATCAATTAATAATAAATCATCTGATTAAATTCAATAACAGATTTTGTTTAAAGTATTTCTACGGAGAAACTCGTTAGACGAGGGAAAAATGCCACCCTTTATAGTCATGCCAATTAGGGCTGTTCTTTTTGGAAATTGTAAATTTTGAACAGCTGTTTAAAGAATTTAATTGCGCTAGAAACTCAGAAAAATTTAGAATGCCTCTTTACTAGTTTTACTGTGACCCATTGCAAACAATGAACCTATAGGATTTACGAAACATTTTGGAAAAATTACTTAACATACCGGGCATGCCTCGAATTATCGAAGTTTTGAATGATCAAAATCGTAAAATTTAGTAAGCAAATAAATGTCATTTTTTTTTAAATTTGAGTGCATATTTAAATAAAGAATGTAGTTACATATTATTACGTTACTGATGATTAGAGCGGGTTAATTATATCGGAAAATAATAGTTAAGTATTAACACTTTGACCTGTTTCCGTGCAGAAATACCGCGCCATCGCCAAAGCAACACTTCAACACTGCACAGAAATGTGTGTGAGGTTATCTATAGGAAGAATGCACGCATTTTCTTTGGGAGGGGTATTTCTGATGGGCTTCCGGGTGCGTCAAGTATATTTGGATTTTGTGGTTTTGAAATAATTCTTTCGCGTGTTTTGTAAGTGTAGGTCATTATTTTGGGAGCTAAACTGATTTTTTTTCAATAACTGAGATGCACACGCTTAAACCCAACGAGCGAATAAAACGATGCATTGCGGAGCGATCCGTTTCCATGGAAACCTACCGGTATTCCCTCGAAAGTGCTCTCTAAGTAGTCTCTTTTTTCTGAGAACTCCTCTCCTCGCTTCCTCTTTTTTTTCCGAGAATTTCCCTCCTCACTTATTGTTATATTCCGCTCCGTTCTTGTGATCGAAAAACGCTCCTAAAGGAGAAGCTCACTTCTGAGGAGAATTTCGCTCGTTTGGTTCAAGCGTGTATGGAAAACTAGAACAATCGAGACTCTACTGTAATTTATACTCCGTTTCAGCGGCGCTCCCAGGATTTTAGTTTAGGGGGGGGCTGGGCGACATGCAACTACTGCTGAACTTGGTTATAGTGACCTCGATTAGTTACAACTCTCTTATAATGTCTACATATTCGATACAACTTGACTGTCCCATAGAACACAAGCAATGTAACTTGGTATGAAGTCATAAATAATTATCTGCTCTTTTCAGTGACGTTGTAACCGAGATTAACAGTGTTTCGTAAACTAACTGTAAGCATTTATTTAAAAACTTTTTATGTAAATGTCTTTTTTGGTTAGAAATAACTTGAAGACAATTAAAAAAAGAAAGAAAAAAATAATTCATTAGTGACAATTTTCATTTTTTAAAGCTTTTCACTTCTAACTTTCTACCTTTAAGGGGGACTTCAGCCCCCCATAGCCCCCCCCCGTGGGTGCGCCTATGCTCCGGTTAAACGATCATCGCAATGCTTTTCTGTGGACAGAACTTCTTTTACGAATGGGGGAAAATCTTTCCGAAAAAGGAAAATTGGAGAAGCCTCGAGAGATCGAATGGCCTCGGAGACAAGATGTGTTGTAATTTTGACTCCAGCTTGCTAAGTTAATTTGTTAGAATGGAAATGTTTAGCGTTTTTATAATTTTTGTATCGCCATGACCAGGAAATCCGAATTCAGGGGTGTATGTCGAAGAAACAAAATCTTTCTCGTGATTTTACTATACACAAATTAAAATGGCGCCAGGGATGCGAGAAAAAATTCGGGATAATTCTATAAAAGCTGCACTACTCTACAGTAAAAAAAAATAGAAAAACTGTACTTTTTAGGAAACTATCAGAAAAAACTCTCAGACATTATACTGTGTAGCAAACTTTTTTTGAAGAGTGACGCATTCTGCAAGTCTCTTCGTTCAAAGAGACATTCTAAAAGTGTTGAAGTGCTTGTCAAAATTATTGTATTTGTATTTATGTGACAGCATATGGTTTTTCGAATTACACTGTTAAAAATCTCCTAAAACTTTTCCGCGTATGCAAATATTGATGCGGCCACATGCAGTACGATGGAAGAACCAGAGTGATATATCTCCATGCACGGATATAGCTATAGCTTTTATGGGATTATTCCTACTATAAAATTTCACTGACCGTAAATTTTACTATAAGTATCTAGAAAAAGTTTTAAATAGCATTAAAATTTTTAAAATTCTTTATTCTAAATTGTGTTTTTTACGCACTCATTTACAAAATTGATATAATTTAAAAAAATTTTAATAGAAAGTTTTCAACATTTATGTAACATTCAAATCTTTTTTACTGTATACTAGAGCGATGGATTCAAAAGGTGAATATCTGGTTAATATTAGCGTTTGTGTGTAAATTAAGGGTGCGGTGGTCCAGCCCCCCTAATCTCACCCCCTTATATACGTAATACGTGTAAACTTTTCCATGTATACGGTGTCTGAAATTAAACGACCCTATTTTAAAGTTGTCTACAGACGAAACTATTGTTGAGAAAGTTATGAAATTTTGTGTAGGACATAATCAAGGTGTAGAAATTTGTTTGATTGACAATCATAATAATAATAATAATAATAATAAAATATATGAAATAAAAAAATTTAAAAAAAATATTTCAAATGTTCGCCACCAGGGGCCTTTCTTTAAAATAAATTACACATTTAGCATGCATTCATGGAAGCTTACAAATATTATTAAAAAATAAAGAAGAAAACAAAGAACATGTTCAACATGGCGGCCATCATTGTCATCCACCATCTGGAATCGTAAAAGAGCATGTTCCACAGCTCGGGGAAACGTTCCGAACATGTTGTGAAATTCTGTCTTTTAGATCAGTCACAGTTCATCGGATTATCAGGACTTATTAAGGGTGTACGTCGAAAAAAAAAAACTCTGTTTTTAGTCTTGGTACACAAATTGAAATAAACTAATGGCACCTGGGTCTCCAAAAAATTCCAGAGGGTTCTTCATAAGCTGCTTTACACACTGCAATAAGCGAAAAAGCTGTGGCATATGTGAAATTTTCAGAAAAAATTCTTAAACATGGATGTGAACTGCAAGATTTTTCGAAGTGACACGTTTTGCGAAAATGTCCGATTTTTAAGAACTTTTTCTAAAAGTTTTGAAACGGATACAGATGGATCGTTTATTTCAGTATGTAGTACAACTTGTAAAGAGACAGTTTCAAAATGTTGAAGTGCCTGGCACAATTAGTTTATTTGTACTTATGTACCAAAATCACATGATTTTTTACGAACAACACCGTTAAGTGTTTCAAACTCCCCCTCCCCCAAAGCCTAAAGTCGAATGGATTCAGTTCTGGGGACCAAGGAGGCCATGGATCAGGAAAGTGGCTCCCCAATGGCGAATATTTAACTATATTTTTTTTTCCCATTCGTTCAAACAAATTTCCATACCTCCATTTTGTCCTACACAAAATTTCATAACTTTCTCAACAACAGTCTCGTCTGCAGACAACTTTAAAATAAGGTCGTTTAATTTTGGACACCCGGTCTATTCGAAGATGACATCTTCTGAGATGTCCGATGTCAAATCCTCGCTGTCTGCGTCTAGCGTCTACTCAAAAAAATGAAGTCATCATAAATCAGCATCTCGACAGGCGATAACCTCGGAGCGACGTTCCTAATGAACGCAGAGAGAGAACCTTGGATTCGCGTCCACTATTAACATAGATAACTTTTCATGCGCAATCGAACGTCTTTCACCGGGAGCAAATTAAGAAAAGGAAGAAAATAAAAATAAAAATAAAGAGGCATATTACATCTAAACTCGTTTGTCATGTTCACGGTCGGTTTTTCAGCAGGCTCGGAGGGAGGAGAACTCAATAAAATAAAACGAAATAAATCATAAGCGTAATTTGTTTTTTTCTCCCTTCCTACGCACTCCGTTAATCTCGACCTCCCATCCATATGCAACAGGATTACATACGTGTGTGTGGCGCACATTTCTGATTTCGCCTTTTTGTAAATTCGCGGCGTTTGTCAACACTGCAAATAAATAAAGGAAAGGAAGAAAATGTGATTACAGATCTGTTCGGTTGTTTGTTGACGTTTGGCTTTCCGGCTCGGTTGCCATTGAAGTAATAGGTAGACAGGATGGAATATTTATATTGAATGTGAAGAACGAAAAAAACACACAGACTGTTTCGATTTCTTTGATTCAGGGGTGCAGTCGAGACGGCGACCAGGATGACACCGCCCCGTACTTTACCCTTTGAGCTTACTTTTTTTTTTCTTTCTAATGGTCGGGTCAGCGGCCTACTTGTAGACTTGACCGCTGCGAGGGTCGGAGACAGTGGCGTAGCCAAGAGAGGGGGTAGGGGGAACACAACCCCCCGATTATGATGAATTTTTTGCCATGCATAATGTATATTCTTCACTCCCATATCACACACACGTATACACTAGAGATGAGTTCGGGCTCATTTTTTGAAGCCCGAGCCCGAAGACTTTTAATCCGAGCCCGAGCAATATTATTTAAGTCGGAGCCCGAGCCGAAATTTCAGCTAAAGATAAATAAATTCATAAAATTCCATAAAATTCAAGAAGTAATTCTTTATAGAATACAATAAATTTTGTCGTTTGTGCAATTAAAGACAAATATAGTTGCAAATTTTTAATGCACTTTCTAATTCTTATATCTATGCTTATGAAATAATGTCCAATCTCATGACTAACTAAGCAATATAAGTCGCCGTTCTGAAATACCAAGAGCTTCACGCGCCTTCTAGGCACCGTGCGCTATTTTTTTAAGTACTTTATTTCCATATGATTACTTTTAAAAATCTGTTTCAAGCAGCATGTTCAATAAAATAGAAATTTTTCATGAGCCCGAGCCCGAACGCAATGTGAATTACAGAGCCCGAGCCCGGTTCGGGTCCGGGCTCGGGCTCGGGCTTTCGGGCTCGGGCTGAGCCCGTCTCATCTCTAGTATACACTGCCCTCCAAAAGTTAAGGTACAACCTATTTTTTGTGAATAATATGGAAACGAATGAACATAGAAGCAAAAAATTTGGACTAACGGAGCACTAAATAGTTCTTTATTGAGTACGACATAGAAATTTACATAAATTTAACACAAACATGGTGTAAAAGAAAAAAAAAACACTTTTGGAGAAAACAGTTTATCGAAGATTTTTGTGGAAACATGCGGTGGAAACATTACAAAAATGAGTTCTAATAAGGAATGTGTCCACCCCCTAACTGCAATGCACTGGCGGCATCGATTCTCCATGCTGCTCATTAAGTTGTCGGTCACCTCAATACGGAGCGAAGACCACGCACGGATGAGTCCTTGTTCCAGCTCATAATAAAAAAATTTCCATCCCATTCTGGGCACGGAGACAATTGCTTCTCCAGTCTCCCCGAACCCCCTCTCACTCGGCGAGCCTGACCAGAACAAGTATACCGTCTTATTCCAACTACGTGTTGTATGCGGCCAGTACCCCGTCATCCCTTCCCTATGAAACTTTCACTGACTCCCGAGATCCCAAAAATAAACGCCAAGCGATCTCACGAGACCAAAAAAAAAGAAAAAAAAAAGAGAGAGACTCAGTCGTGAAAATTTATAACCCACTTAGTACCTCCGTAAAAAAAACGGGCCGACACGGTGAAAAGTAACATGGAAGGGCAGGATGAAGAAAAAAAAAATTCGAAAAGAAACGGTAACAAAACGATGTATTCTATATTTCAGAACATGTGCACCACCACTTCTCGTATTATTTTTAGACAGTTTGGAGGAAATCGTTTCTCTCATTTTTTTTTTTTTTCTCACTTTCTTCCCTTTATTTATTTATTTTATTTTTTATTAGCGCGGGTGTCTATTTCGAAGATGCTACTTGCTCTGTGTATTTTTATCCGGTGGATCGAAAATAGGGGTTACCGCTTTTAATTGACCTACATTTCGACCTAACTACTTTCTCTTTGGATCTATAATTGCTTTCTCTATTGATTTAATTACTTTCTCTACCGATCTAATTATACTTTCACGTTAGATCCTGTACCAAGTTTTAATTAAAAATGAATGTTTGGAGTTAGTTTGAACTGGAATCAAAAAAAAAAAAAAAAAAAAAAGAAGAAGTTATAGAAACATGGCCACGGAGGAGTTAGAGGAGTCCTTGAACCTAGGTTTAACATGCGCTCTCACAAGGTCGCAACGCAGATTCTTGTGCTGCTGTTCTAAAAAGAAAAATTTAAAAAAATTGAGAAATGCGTCTCTTTAACCCTTTAACGCGCAGTGTTCCCGCTCTGGGAACGCCAAACTCTGACGTTTTGACTGTTGCCAGTCACGAAGAAGAGATTGGATTTTTATAAAAATAGTGGCGGGTGCTCCACGAGAATCCTTTACTTTTTATAGCGCGTCATTTCCCCCGTCAAAAAATGGTCACTATTATTTTTAACAGCTCTGACGTCTGCTGAAAAATGGAAAGAATGCGAGAACAGCCAATAGATTGCCCAATGCTGAAAAAAAGGGCAGCCGTTGCCATCGCTCGACTTAACGACCAGCAAGAGGGCGGACGATCGAAACGTTCATCGCGTGCCACAGATCTGCCAGAGACTCTTTTTTTTACGACAGCTGGCTGCGCCGGCACAGCGATCGTCCACCATCTTGCTGGTCGTTAAGTCGAGCGATGGCAACGACTGCCCCTTTTTTCAGCATTGGGAAAGGGTTGCGCCTCAAAGGGTTTAAGCAGTGATCCTAAGCGGGTTTAAGCAGAACCCGCGGTAGCACAGTGCTACATTCTCGCAATGGTGGGAATGAACAGGCTGTAGATTTTCATTTTATCATTTAATTACTTAACGCCAATTCGGAAGAAAAGGGGCAGGATTAGTATTAATCTAATTTCCTTTGTTCCGATGGATAAAAATTCCCCTCTGATTGCGGTATTGTGAACTCGCATTGAGGAATAAATCGGCGTTTTCTTAAACATCCTCTGTAACTGACTGTCTCACTGAAACATGACAAATGAATCTTGATATCAGTGCATAAAATGTTCGGCAACAGTTTGATACATTTACCGAATTTAAAAGATCTCTCTTCCATTCAAAAAACCTATCGCACACCGACTCTTGCTTGGGCAGAAAGACAAGGCTTCGGCTGGCTCTTTTACACTTATAAGCTAATGCTGTTAAAGATCATTCGGGAGTCACTGCAACAACGAATAGTGATTTAGCTCATTTTTTGAACACGAAAACAGTCGTCTAACCTCATACGTAAAACGCGGATTTTATTTCTAGGCAGATGAAGGACTGGATGCTGGGCAATAGAGGAAACCGCTGCACGAGATCACTCGGATCTGTCGCTTCCGACCACGTTGGTACAGTAATAGTATCATACATTGATACCGATTTGCTTTCGGGGCTTTTTTTTTTTTGTGAGGTTGTCTGACAGCTTTCAGAGACAGGTCGCCATTGACACATCCGAACGATATCGGCAGCGTCAATGGGAAGCCCACAGCTCATATCATTGCGATAGACAACGGTCCAGCGTGGATTCTTACCATTTGCTGGCTTTTAGCCGTGACAGGGCCGATAACAGTCCGGGACAGTGCGACAGGCTGATGTCTTGAGAATCGCCCGTCGATATACGACTGACACTGCACTGATATCACACTATCACAGTCGACTGCCATGGCACAGGGCAAGGAGGGTCCATGGCATAATATCTAGCTCCCAGAAAAAAAATAGATTTTACCGTAATGACGTATGTACTGGTATAACCCTTTAACGCGCAGTGTTCCCGCTCTGGGAACACCCAACTCTGACGTTTTGACTGTTGCCAGTCACGAAGAATAGATTCGATTTCTATAAAAATAGTGGCGTGTGACAGAGCTCCGCGAGAATCCTTTACCTTTTTAGCACGTCATTTCCCAAAAAAATTGGTCACGATTATTTTTAACAGCACTGACATCTGCTGAAAAATGGAAGAATGCGAGAACAGCTGGATAGATTGGCCAATGCTGAAAAAATTGCAGCCGTTGCCATCGCTCGACTTAACTACCGCTGTGCGGCACAGCCAGCTGTCGTCAAAAAAGCGTCTCTAGATCTGTGGCGCGCGATGAACGTTTGGATCGTCCGCCATCTTGCTGGTCGTTAAGTCGAGGTATGGGAACGGCTGCCTTTTTTCAGCATTGGGAAAGGGTTGCGCCTCTAAGGGTTAAAGTAGAAAAGGTTCAACACTAAAATATAGTAACTTTCTAAGACAGGACGCCTGACTTGCCCCCCTCCCCCCTACAAACACTCATATGGACGCCCGTGCATGCTTGCTTATGAAAACGGGAAAAACACAATGGATTCAACTGACTTGTCCGAGAGCCTGACTGGTACTGGACAGGAACACCTCACCGAATTGACTTTCCCAAATAAATCTTTTAAGTTTGTGGTTGATTGAAAGTAAAGAACATACAGAAGTTCATAACGTAGAGAAGATTGATCTTGTTCAATTTCTTCATAACGTACTTTAAACTTATTATGTTTTAGGTCTAGAGCGAGCTAAGACGGGTTTTCCTCGAACGTTTCATTCAGTGGCGAATAACTTTTCTTTAAGGGGTGCTAAATAAAAGAATTTTTTTTTTATATAAATTAAACGAAACGTGCAATAAATCAAAATGTTGTCATTGAGCATGTTTTTTTGTAGAGGGGGGGGGGAGGGGACATGTGAACCCTTTCCTGGATCCGCCACTGACTTCATTTTATTTTCTCAAAGGGTGCGGGGACCCTTTTCTTGCGAATTGGTATCGTGCAACCATGGTTTGTCATCGAATTATAAATATGAATTAAAAAAAATAAAACTCGGCTGTTCGAGCCTCGTCAGAGCTCGAACCCACCCCCACCTCTGAACGCCTCTAAATTTTTAGTTTCATTATTGCCATATTAAAACGATATTCATTGACTATGTCATTTTATCTCTCATCTTTCGCGTATTTCGCCTGGTAACCCTACGTTGAAATTTTTAGGATTTTAACCTATTTATAGAAAAATGCATGGGATGCCTATTCTACAGCTTACGAAATAGTGTCACAATAGATTAAAGCTGTTGTGAACTAATAGTATTTAAATATATGTAAAATTACGTCGCTTTTTTGGGACAATTTTCAATAAAGGGGGTGAGAGATAAAATGACATAATCATTTAAAAAAAAGAATGAAAATTATTTTTAAAAAAAGCATTGCTTCTGACGTATATATTGATTGCCAACTCTTTAAAGAACTTGAAAGGTTAAATTTCGCTTTTTTTTTTCTCAATATCTATACAACACTCCACAGCTTCGACATTGATCCAGAATCTCTCTCTTTTAAACAATCGACCTTTTTTTTTTCTTCTTCTTCTTTTTAATGAAAACCAGCGCTGCGCTTTTTTCCCGCTGTAAACGCACGGCGTGGAATTTTTCCTCCTATGCGCATCCCGTGTCCTTCGACAGAAAAAAGCGCGCGAAAGAAATGCCCACGCGGTCTGTCTTTACCTATATACGGAGCGATTTCTCACGGCATGTTAGAGGCGAGGTGAAGTTCCAGGAAAATAAACTGTTAAATCACTCTCGGACACTGTTTTTTTTTTTTTATATTCTCCTTTTTATATCACTCGGTGCGATTAAAGGTCACACGAACAACGACAAAAAAAAAAAAAAAAAAAAAAATGTGATATCGACAAACATGGGCGGGGGGAGAGGGGCACGTGCTCCCTCAATTTTCGTTGAATGACCCCACGAAAGGACTATTGAAAGGCTGTAAATGCCAGGCGGAGGAACGAACAGCCAGCGAGGATGTAAACCCCGTTGTAAACGCCATTAAAAGACCAGGTTACTTGTGACGCTTTAACCGGAGTTAGGCTGGCTGTGTCGCACAGCCAGCTGCGTCCAAAAAGGGTCTCTGGATCTATGGCGCGCAATGAAGGTTTCGATCGTCCGCCCTCTTGATGGTCGTTAAGTCGAGCGATGGCAATGGCTGCCCTTTTTTCAGCATGGGGCCATCTATCCAGCTGTTCTCGCATTCTTTCATTTTTCAGCAGATGTCAGTGCTGTTGAAAAGAATCGTGACAATTTTTTTTTTTTTTTTTTTTTTTTTTTTTTTTTTACGGGAAGTGACGTGCTCAAGAGTAAAGGATTCTCGAGGAGCTCTGTCACCCGCAACTATTTTTATAGAAATCCAATCTGTTCTTCGTGCAGGGATGTTAATTCTGCGCCGATTGCGCCCAGCTGCGCCGAAACACAAATTCTTGCGCCGAACTGCGCTTTTAGCCGATTTTTGCGCCGGTCTGCGTCGAATACGTCATTTTGACTCTTTCAGGGTGCGCCGAAACACAAATATTGCGCCGAAGTGTGCTTTTAGCCGGTCTGCGCCGAATACGTCATTTTGACTCTTTGTTAAATTTTTGCCACGCTCATTTATCTTTTAAAGCGTGTATGGAAAGCTAGTTAGCAGTAAAGCAAGATTCAAACTGCGTACGAAAGCTGCATTCCGAAGCCATTCTACACGCCCCGGATCGGACCAGTCGGGCTTTGTTAGTCACCTCAATCAGGGCCGGCCAGATAGGCAAACAAGTACTAATCATCGCAACGGGCACCTTTTTTTGTTTATGAAGGGGCACGATTTGCTATTTGGAGATGAAACATTATGGACCAATTCGTTTTTCAACATGTACACATGCATTGTTTTTTTTTTTTTTTTTTTTTTTTTTAAATTGATATTGTACCTTTTTGAGAAAGAAAAATGGAGGAAAATGTTTTTTTGGGGCAAAATAAATCTGCTGTCTTTAAATGAAAACTTAAAGGAGAAATCAATACGCCTTTCATAACTTGTTATTCGAAAAGTTTTTATGTATTCACACTGTTTACAAAAGCGATTCATATGTTTTACCTTTTCGATTAAAAATTTCCTTTTCGAGCTTAAAAAAAAAGCCCCCTCCTCTGAAATGGGTAATGATCCGCCACAGCTCTATGTATATGTATTTTCCCGATTTGAACTGGCACTATTTTTTTCGGGCCCCACCACTGAAGCAGGTCACGAGCCGCCACTGGCTGTTATAGAAAGTGGACAGATTCTATTAACGGAAGGGAAAGATAGACTTGCAAAAACATTAAAACTATTAGAAGAAAATGAAAAAGCTCAAGAAGAAATTAATAAAAATAAAAAAAAGAATAAATAGAAAACTAGATAACTTATGATACTTAATTTGTAATCTCATTATTAATTTCTCATAATCTTAATTTTTAACTTCTTAATAATTCTTAATTTCTCTCAACAGTCATTAAATATTTTTGTTTACATTTGCTTTGTATATTGTGTTCAAGTATTATAGATGAATATGTAAATATTAGATGAGGTTAAATTACTGATACAAAAGCATATGCTATTAAAAGTACACACATTTAATTATTCTAACCATCAAATTTATTTTGTTTTCGATACTGCTTACCAATTACGTGTTGTTGTATAAGAGGTATAATACTTAGGTTTTCAAAAATTTCCATTTAGTACTACTTGTGATTTGTAATAGAACCAAAGAATGAGATAGAAGCTTTAGTTTTAAAATTTAGTTTTCATTTTATTTGTGCTCTCTTTTTCGAGAGGAAGATTCCCTAAATGATTCTGAAAAAGAAAAAAAAAGGGACAGGGATTGGCAACCTGTGGCTCGCAAGCCGCATACAAATCATACTCATGGTTCTTGAGTAGGAAAAAAATGACTTAACCACAGAAAGGTTGCTGACTCCTGATATGTATTGTTTTTACCTAGTTGCTGATAGCATAGCCTGTATACACCCTTTTTTTTCCAGAGCTTTCCTAAAGTGCTTTCAAATAGTGTTTTGCTTTTAGCAAATGGTGAAACTTTGCTTTTCTTGTATGCATTTATTGTGTTCCTTAATCTTCAATTTTATGCTCCAAAATCATGTTAATTCTGATCTCGAATCTTAGTTTTCCTCTCGGAAACTATTTTTTTGTGCTCCCGAGGTGCTCCCAAATGGAATTTTTCTGCTCCCAAATAGAATTTTTCTGCTCCCAAAATGGAATTTTTCTGCTCCCGAGGTGCTCCCAAATGAAATTTTTTCTGCTCCCGGGGTGCTCCCAAATCGAGTGTTGGAGTTAACATCCCTGTTCGTGACTGGCCACAGTCAAAACGTCAGAGTTGGTGTTCCCAGAGCGGGAAAATTGCGCGTTAAAGGGTTCACTAATTTGTTAAATGTGCATAGTTAATTTTTTTTAATTAAAACTATACATACATTTTTTAATGATGTCAAAAAAATTTCTCCTGGATATCTATGAAATTTTTTTATTTGTTTTCCAATAATAACCCCGTTTAAGAAGTTTTTGCCTACTCGGCATTTACTGAGTGGTATATGGCAGAATTTATACAGCAAAATCTATCCACCATCATTCTTCATTTAAGCATACCCTTTATTTTTTTACACGGTGCTTCGCGGAATGTATCCACTGTGTAAAAAAGAGAATCCGTCTTCATAAGCGTAAAGTTTTCAAAATTATTGGGGGGGGGCGGCCCCACAACCACATATATTCACGTCAGTGGCGTAGCTAAGGGGGGGGGTCATAACCCCCCATGAGGAATTTTTTTCCATACAAAATGTATATTCTTCACTCCCTTATCATACACCCATATACATATATGTGAGTTGCAGAAGTCGTAACTCCCCCATGAAAAATTTATGTCTACGCCACTAATTCACGTACATATAACTTAGTAATAGCTGCCAACTACCATGGAATATATATAACCACTTTTTCTACATGATTTTGCGGCTTAAAATATAGCAAAATTTTTGTGCTGCGCGCACGAGCTGGTTGCTATTTAAAAAAATAATTAAAAAATAGACTGTTTACAAAAAATGGTTAATTATATTCCGTAGTAGTTGGCAGCTATGACTTACTATATATAAGTAAATTATTGGAGGCGCTTGAGCTCTATGGGTCTATAGAATTCTACACCTATGTAAGGTAATTATCCATGTTAGTATCTTCCTACCATGTTATAAGTTAAAAATAGAAGCAGTGTAAAACATGCAAAGGAGGAAAAAAAAAACATTTTCGATGAGATAGTGCATTTTAGACACATCTGAACTTTTCTTTATTTCATACTTTATATTGCATAATCCGATTTTAATGAACCAGAGCCTGGCGAGGGCAGCTTATAGTAACATTGTGTGTTACGTGGCGTCACAATGAATACTAAATCATGATTGAAATCAAAAGAAGAAAATTTTTAAAAGTCCAAGTAAAGGTTTTTTTAAACGTTTGTAAATGGCGTGAAATACTTTTTTTTATGTTAGTATAAATAAATTTTCTGTATTGAGTGGTAAATTATTGGGTGGGCTCAGCCCCTATTCACAATTTATTGGGGGGGCTCGAGCCCCACGGGCCCATATAACTCTACGCCTATGTCCGTCTTACAGAACCGTGTTGGCCACTCTTAACTACTGCTGAAACCTGAAATTCCAGCACCCATCGAACACGTGATGATTCGAACATCTGTCTCGTAAGGTTCATTCGTTCCTCATCTAACAACGCATAACGAAGACTCTAACGACCGGACAACCAGACTCCATCCGGCCGTTGAGAGCACCTACGCGCAGTATTTATTCAACGTACAGCATTCAGAATTTGCTTTTTTTTTACCCTGGCAACGTACAATATTCAACGGACGTTATTCAACGATTTCCTTCAGCGGAAAAACCGGTGTTGACACATGTTGCACATGTTTTTTTTTCCTCAACGCCACTCGCCACTATTTTTCAGGAGGGGCCTGCCTTCAGAGAGAAACTTATTCAATCTGCGGAGAAGGGTGCCTCGGTCGGGTGACTTTTTAAGGGTTTCTTTCTAACGTATATTCCAAGAGAAAAGCGGCCCGAACTCCAGACCATTAGATCAACGGTCACGCAGACCAGAACGCTATAGACCTTCACAGGGGCGTAGCCAGAAATTTTTCCTGGGGGAGGGGTTACGACTACTGCAACTCACATATATGCATACATGTGTGCGATAAGGAAGTGAAGAATATACGTTTTGTATTGCAAAAAATTCCTCATGGGGGGGGGGGTTATGACCCCCTAACCCCCCCTTGGCTACGCCCTTGGACCTTCACATTTCAGCCATCTAACATGTTCAGTAACTTACCCACTCCGTTAAACCAAAAAGTTATGGAATTCAGTTGGAAAAAGAATAGCTACGTTTCAGCAAAAGACGTTAATTTTTTTTAACGGTGTAGTTCGAAAAAATCATGTGATTTCGTTTCGGTACATAAGTACCAATAAACTAATTATGCCAGACACTTCAAAATGTTGAAACTGTCTCTTTACAAGCTGTACTATACATACTAAAATAAACGAACCATCGGTGTCCGTTTCAAAACTTTTAGAAAAAATTCTTAAAAATCGGACATTTTCGCAAAGCGTGTCCGTCTTCGAAAAATCTTGCATATCAGATCCATGTTTAAGAATTTTTTCTGACAATTTCACAAAAGCCACAGCGTTTTCGCTTATTGCAGTGTGTCAAGCAGCTTATGGAGAACCCTCTGGAATTTTTGGGAGACCCTGGTGCTGTTAGTTTATTTCAATTTGTGTACACAGACTAAAAACGGAGTTCTTTTTTTTTCGACATACACCCTCTTAGTACTTTTAGATATAGAAAACAGACTTATTTTAAGGGTTCTATGCTTTAAGAAATGCCTGACTAAAGTCGAGTTGATTTTAACGATGAGTACGTTGTTCTTCACTAAGACTTATTACATGTGGTAAGACAAACATTGTAACTACGTTCACGGTGTCAGGAAAACATTATTTTCACCGCCTAGGGCGGAGCGAAAATAGTACGTCACAGATCACGTGGTTTCGACGTATTTCCACGACGACAAGGTCCCCTCTATGGTGAGTTTCTTTTTTATTTCGACATACACCTTTAAATTAATTTTTCAAAAATGACCTACTTATGACTCTCGCTTGTCAATAACTATAGCAGGGGCGTAGCCAAGGGGGGGGGTTAGGGGTTCATAACCCTCCCCCCCATGAGAATTTTTTTGCCATACAAAATGTATATTCTTCACTACATTATCACACACACGTATACATATATATGCGTTCTAGTAGTCGTAACCCCCCCCCCCCATGAAAAATTTCTGGCTACGCCCCTGAATGTAATTTAAAATATCCGATAAATAAAGCATTCAGATTCAAAATACTGCAGTTATTCACAATTATTTTTATCTTTTTTTAAATGCGAATGCAACCTTGCAACATAGAGTAAAATCTCGGTACATCGGATTTCAAGAGACCGATGGCCAGAATTCGTTAAAGTGAAGTATCATTACAACTTCATACGCAGCTGTATATGACTCTATAGAAAGAGAAATATTTCATTTCGCAGATCTGTGAAGGTTCGTAAATGTGTTTTAACGAGGATTTACTGTTATCGTATAGATGTGGATAGTGTAGTTTGAATTCTTACGCAATTACTGTGAACAAGTTACGTTTAAAAAAAAAAAAATTAGGGATAGTGTATATCAATGAGCTGATTTAAATTTAAAAATTCGAATTATATTTGAAGATTGTAAATAAATGAATAAAAACTGGAAAAAAAAAAAAAAACAGAATGGGTGCCATACCTGGAGATTTTCGGCCGAAATAAAATGATTTATTTTCTTGAATCGAAGCAATGGACAGAAATTACCATTTGTAAAAATAGTTAAATAATCTGGAACCGTCAACCGTCATTTTTAATTAAAATGTCATTTGCATGGCGAAACAGAGCAGGAATTCTTTCGATAAAAGAATTAGAAAGATTTTTTACCAAAATGAGGCTAATTTTAGAGTTTGAGAAAGAATAAAACGGATAGTTTTCTTACCAAATTTAGGGATTTAGCAGGGGCGAGGCGTGAATATATGCCATGGTCATCGCTGCTTACAGATTTACCCCCCTCTTCCCCGCCAGCGCAAGCACACATCCACACACTGTGTTATAAGTTCTAATGAAACGACCGACGAAAAGAAAATTTTGATCATGGTGTGATGCAAATAGTCAAAAGGTGTGATGCAAATAGTCAAAAATATTATGTTCATATATTTTATCAACATTTAAGTTAAATATTTAGTACAAAAATATTTTTTTGAAAATTCCTATTCTAGTCTAAGCTGAATTTCTTATTTGATTCGGTTGATTACTGATTCATTTTTCAAAAAACACATAACTCAAAAGAAATACTAGACGTGTTCATTGGACTATAATTTATTTTTTATGTAACACAATATACATAAGATCGAACACATTAACACAGTAAATTTGACTTACACTCGAATACTTTAATGAGGTGGTGTAAGAATAAAGGGCATTTTGGATGTACTTCAAAGCAAATAAGATAATCTAACGTTTGAAAAAAAACACATCCTAAATGGTTATTTGTATTATTTATTTAGAGATTTAATAATTAAAAATGAAAAATAATCTTAAATAGTTATTATTAGTAGTATTTATTTAGAAATTTATTAATTAGAAATGGGACATTTTGATATGTACAGATATTGTACTTATCAAAACAGTTAAGAATAATATTCATCCATTATTTGAAAATAAAATCCATTCTTATTTTGGATGAATATTTTCCGATTATTATGTCGCAAAAATCTTTGTCTTAAGGATGCCAACATTTCTTTCTCGATCGATAGCAATGAAATATTACTCATCCGATTTTCACTTTGGGTGAATCTCTTACATGTGTGAATTCTTTTTAAAGAATGGGCCTTCTAGCCTCAGACAAATAGTCCATTTTTTGAGATATTCAAATTACAACTGCATAGGACATTTTTTTAAATATAGAAATTTATTATTTTTTTCTTTTTTCGCATTAAAGTATTTATCAAAAGAACAAACAAAAGATTTTCAACATAACAAGTAATTTTATTATATTCAGAATAAGTTACATGAAACAGCAGTGCATTTTCTTATTATATAAAGAAATTACGCAAGAATTTCAAGTAAGAAGAGACAAGAAATGATTTAATTTCAAGAATCATTTTAAAAAATGATTTTATTTATTTTAATTTAAAACCAAATTAAACGCATCCCACAGATAGACATTGCCGTTCTGTAATTCGTTCGTGTCAACTTTCACATGCACACCTATTTATATATTTTTTGTACAATCAATCAGTTCAGTCGCCTAGTGGTGTTAAAACGCTGGTTGGATGCTATCTTTTTAGAGATGACCTGGCTCACTTTTCACCGTATATTCCTCCCGAAATTTTCGCGCTATTTGATTGGCCAAGGAACTGCGCGCGTCATCGGACGAGATGCTCTGTTATCAGCGCATCTCTTTTCAGGTCGGGACGATTTCCTTTATGACCAAAAGATGGCAGCAGTAAGAATCTTGTATAAACGGAGGTTTCTCTGCGAAACCAAACAAGAAAATAATAAAATTACCTTATAAGCCATTCCTTTGCACACAAAAAAAGATTATTCTATTGCGAAAATTTTATAAAATTGGGTTTTTAAATACGCTGAATTCAAGTTCAAAACTCTTCGCATTTTTCGGAAACCTGCTACTCATCTGCGCATCGTGCGCGGACTGAAGGCTTCGCCCCTGGGATTTAGAGCAGCTAAATTGTAGAGGTTGTTGTAAAAAATTTGGCGATGATAATGCGTTAATAAATCCCACAGCGGTTTCAACAAAAAAAAGTCTGTCTTTTCTTTCCGCGTTATGATTCCCTTCATTGCATTAGGCCCATGCATCTTTTTACCCCTACCGGGCCAACTCATCTTTATTTATTTATTTTTTTTTTTAGTTCTATACAACCCGGCAGGATCATTAATTATAAAGTCCAAAGCATAGGCGCACCCACTGAGGGGGCTATGGGGGCTGAAGCCCCCCCTAAAGGTAGAAAGTAAGAAGTGAAAAGCATTAAAAAATGAAAATTGTCGCTAATGAATTAATTTTTTTTAGTTCTTTCTTTTTTTAATTATCTTCAAATTATTTCTAACCAAAAAAGACATTTATTTAAAAAAGTTCTTAAATAAATGCTTACAGTTAGTTGAAACACTGTTACACACACACGGTTATAACGTCGCTCAAAAGATCAGATAATTATTTATGACTTTATAATGAGTTACATTGCTTGTGTTCTATAGGACAGTCGAGTGGTACCGATTATTTTGACGTTATAAGAGAGTTGTAACTGACCGAGGTCACTATGACCGAGTTCAGCAGTATTTGTATGTAGCCCAGCCCCCCCCCCCTAAACTAAAATCCTGGGTGCGCCACTGGTCCAAAGTGTACATTGAAAGTACGATAAGATAAACAGTTGGAAAGAACACATGAGCTCTTACCAAAAAAAAGAAAAATAAAAAAGAAAAAAGAACACTCAAAAGAAACAGGCGTTAAAAAGATGAAATAATTAAAACTTTGTAAACTAACACGCATCAAAGGTACTTATCGTTCTGGATACGCGTTCCGGAAGAAAAAATTTCGTCCTTCATCAGCAGTAGTCCATAGGATTTTAGTTTAGGGGGGGCTGGGCTACAAATACTGCTGACCTCGGTTATAGTGAGCTCAATTATAGTTATAACTCTCTTATAACGTCAAAATATTCTGTGCCAGTCGACTTGCCCGTAGAACACAACCCCACGAGCCATGTAACTCATTTTAGAATCAAATAATTATATGATCTTTTCAGTGATGTTGTAACTAAGTTTAACCGTGTTTCATGCTCTTTTTGTTTTGTTTAAAACAAAACTGTAAGTTTTTATTTAAAAACTAACATCTTTTTTTGGTAAAAAGTATTTTAGAATTATTTTAAGACAATTTTTAAAAAGAAAACATTTAGAAATAATTTGAAGACAATTTTTAAAAACAAAACATTTAACTCATTAGTGACAATTTTCGATTTTTAATACTTTTCACTTCTAATTTCCGACCTTTAGGGGGGGGCTTCAGCCCCCATAGCCCCCTCCGTGAGTGCGCCTATGCATCCATGTATCTGACGGACGAGAACGGTTAAAAAACCATTCCTTTCGATTGAAACTTCCTCCACCCGCCGGCCGGTGTGTTGTTCCACCGACCAATTTTTTTGTTGCTCGCGGGCCAGGTGGGCCCCCGCCGGACATCCGAAGTTGCGTAAACGCCCCGGCGCGGAGCAGATGGTCCGGGAGATGAAACGGCTAACATTTTCTTTTTTTTTTTGCCCCCGCTCCATACAAGGAAGGTCAAGCGAGATTCGAAGAAAAGTATAGCTTTGAAGGAAGGTTCCCTTCCGTAATCACGTTCAACAAACACACTGCTGCTGAGATGGCGAACTTATAGTTTCGTCCTAACAGTGACGGATCCAGACTTTTTTTTTGGGGGGGGGGGGGCTAAATTAAAAAAAAAGCTTATTTCGCCCAATTAAAATGTACTATAAATCAAAATTTTAGTCCAAACCAATGTCCATGCTTTAGGGAGGGGGCTAAGTTACAAAATAGGATCATTTTATCTATGTAACCCTTTAACGCGCAGTGTTCCCGCTCTGGGAACACCCAACACTGACGTTTTGACTGTTGCCAGTCACGAAAAATTGATTGGATTTCTATAAAAATAGTGGCGGGTGACAGAGCTCCACGAAAATCCTTTACTTTTTAGCACGTCCTTTCCCGTCAATAAAATGATCACGATTCTTTTAACAGCACTGACATCTACTGAAAAATGGAAGAATGCGAGAACAGCCGGATGGGTCAGTCGTCAAAGAAGGGTCTCTAGATCTGTGTCGTCGAAAAAGGGGTCTCTAGATCTGTGGCACGCGATGAACGTTTCGATCGTCCGCCCTCTTGCTGGTCGTTAAGTCGAGCGATGGCAACGGCTGCCCTTTTCTTTCTGCATGGGGCCCTCTATCCAGCTGTTCTTCGCATTCTTCCATTTATCAGCAGATGTCAGTGCTGCTAAAAATAATCTTTTTACAGGAAATGACGTGCTAAAAAGTAAAGGATTCTTGTGTAGCTAGGTCACCCGCAACTATTTTTATAGAAATCCAATCGATTCTTCGTGACTGGCAACAGTCAGAACGTAAGAGTTTGGTGTTCCCAGAGCGGAAACACTGCGCGTTAAAGGGCTAAAGTCATAGGCGTAGAGTTATATGGGCCCGTGGGGCTCCCCCCCCAATAAATTGTGAATAGGGGCTGAGCCCACCCAATAATTTACCACTCAATACAGAAAACTAATCTATACTAACATAAAAAAAGTATTCACGCCATTTACAAACGTTTAAAAAAACCTTTACTTGTACTTAAAAAAAATTTTCTTATTTTCATTTCAATCATGATTTAGTATTCATTATGACGCCACGTAACACGCAATGTTAGTATAAGCTGCCCTCGCCAGGCTCTGGTTCATTAAAATCAGATTATGCAATGTAAAGTATGAAATAAAGAAAAGTTCAGATGTGTCTAAAATGCACTATCTCATAGAAAATGTTTTTTTTTTCCTCTTTTGGATTTTTTACTTTGCTACTATTTTTAACTTACAACATGGGTACTTACCTTACATAGGTGCAGAATTGTATGGACCCACACAGCTCAAGCGCCTCCAATAATTTACACTTAGTAAGTCACAGCTGCCAACTACTACGGAATATAATTAACCACTTTTTGTTAACAGTCTATTTTTTACTTATTTTTTACAAAATAGTAACCAGCTCGCGCGCGCAGCACAAAAATTTTGCTATATTTTAAGCTGAAAAATCGTGTAGAAAAAGGGGTTAATTATATTCCGTAGTAGTTGGCAGCTATGAGTAAGTTATATGTACGTGAATCAGTGATGTAGCCAGAAATTTTTCATGGGGGGGGGGGTTACGACTTCTGCAACTCACATATATGTATACGGATGTATGATAAGGGAGTGAAGAATATACATTTTGTGTGGCAAAAAATTCCTCATGGGGGGTGGTTATGACCCCCTAACCCCCTCCTTGGCTACGCCACTGACGTGAATATGTTTGGTTGTGGGGCCCAGCCCCCCCAATAATTTTGAAAACTTTACGCTTATGGCTAAAGTACGTCAACAGAAAAACCTGGCGTAAACGAAAAAGCACTCCAGTTCTTAAAAAATAAAATAAAAAATAAAATAAACAGCTATAAAGAGCGGTAGAGGAGGAGGGCGTAAAGATATCGAAATAAGCAAAAAAAGAGAGAATCTGCCCTGCCCGTGACCATCTGCTTGCTCTGCACGGAGACAGGTGATGGTGAATAGTGGTGATGGAGTTCAGGTTGAGGTGTTCTTATTTGCCTGCGCTCTTAGCAGAGAGAGCGAGAGGGTGGAAAAAAAAATGACACGTTCGGTTTTTCAGAATTTTCGCGTTTCCCCCGAAAAGTGGCCGGTCGTTTCGTCGACTGACTTCCCTCCCCTCCCGCCCACAAAGTGACCTCGCGGAAAAGAATAGGTCTGGAGGAGAGACAGAGAGCTGGGCGATTTCGCTCACTTCCGCGTCGGTCCTAAACGATATGGGTCGAGAGTTCAAAACATTTTTTTATTTTATTTTTTTCGTTTTCTTTTAATGGTGTATTTCGATAAAAATCATGCGGTTTTGGAACATGCGTGCAGTGACGCACCCAGCATTTTAGTTTAAGGGTGGGATAAGACTACAAATACTCATGAACTCGGTTATAGTAACCTCGATTATAGTGATAACTCTCTTATAACGTCAAAATATTCTCTACAATTTACCCATAGAACACAAGGCCACTATCAACGTAACTCTTTAGAGTCATAAATAATTATCTGTTTTTTTCAATGACGTTGTAATAAAGTTTAACTCTATTTCATGCACTAACTCTCAGCTAGTTATTTAAACACCAAAATCGTTTTTTTAATAAATACAGAAATAATTTACAGACAATTTAAAAAAATAAAATATTTTTATTCATTAGTGACAATATTTTCAATTTTTAAAGCTTTTCAGATCTAACTTTCCAGCTTTAAGGCAGGGCATTAGCAGCCATAGCGCCCCGTCCGTCGGTGCGCCTATGCATACGTACAAATAAACTATTTACGAAAAAAAAAATCAAAATTTTTAGAATGGTTTTTTAGAGGTTTAACTACATCCTGAAATAAACATCTGTATCACTAACAAAAAATTTAGTAAAAGGGCTTAAAAATCGAAAATTTTACAGAATGTATCTCTTTATTTAAAAGAAAAAAATTGCTGCCGTGTTTAGTAATTTTTTTTTTTTTTTTTTTTTTTTTTTTGACAGTTTCATAAGAGGCACCGTTTTTTTCCTATTTACTTATCTCAGGATGTAGTAGCAGCTTATAAAGAATAATCCTCAATTTTTTCGAGTCCCTGATGCAATGAGTTTAAGTTGTGCACCAAAAACATGGGTCAGATTTTGTTTCTTGGACATGCACCGATAGTGAGTGGTGTCAACCCCGGACTGGCTCCTTTTAAAGCAGTAGGGAGGCAGCTGGGTCTGTGGGGGGTCCTCCGCTACGCCACTTTGTAAAGGCGTAAGATTACAAGGAAATAAATAATCAAACTACTTTAGTATATTACTCTGATGTATATGAAGTTACTTTAATTATAAAGTAGTATATCCATTTTTGGAAGGCCTCGCTGAGGCCGACTTAGGCCGGGGCCCTCGGCAATCGCCGACCAGCCGACCTGTCCAGTCCGGAACTGAGTGGCATATGTAAGGAGAGTACTGATGGGGCCCTCGCGAAAGGTACAATGATTATTAAAACTTTTTAAAACACGCATATTATTAACTCCAGTAACAAAGATATTTAAGATAAACCAACTTTAGAACGTCATAAGCCGCATTATAGTTGAGTTAGGAGGCTTTTGAATGACTCTAAAAATAATTGATTTCCTTATTTCTCTGGTGGTTTAATAAAAATCTAAAATTTTAAGAGTTTTCAAATAATTTTCATCCAGATAATGATGCCCAACCCTCCCCCCCCCCCCAAAAAAAAAACAGATACGAGATCGGCCCTCTTCTTTCCTGGACCGCCACTGATTGACTGGGGCATTCAAAATACTTTCACTACACTATATGGGCAGTCATTGTTTAAGATGGATTTTGGTTTTAAAACTATTCTGCTTCGTTTGATACGAAAAATATCCTTTTGTCGTATTGGCTAGTTACGTTCGGGAAAAAAAAATAATAATAACATCCCAATCCCGTCATTTGATTGCAATCTGTTTAAAAATCAGAAACACGTGAATCTTTTTTTCTTTCTGTGAAATTTTTGCTTATTACCTCTCCCCCATTCAATTTCAGTGACTAATTTTCAGAATGTAATAATCTTTAAAACCCCGAACCGGTCTTCTACGGAAGGCGACGGGACCCCTGGGTTTCCATATTTCCCAGAAGACTGAGGCAAGGGGCAGGGGACGACGACACACTCTTCTCTAGTCGTTTTACATTTCAATTCCGACAGTAGTCCCTTCCAGTGGCGCAGAGAGGGAGGGGGAGCAGGGGAAAAATCCCCAGGGCCTCAGCTTGTGAAGGGGCCTCACTTTTGCTGTTTATATAATACTTAATTGTGTGTTGAGAATTTTGTAAAAAAAAAAAAAAAAAAAAATCCAAATTCAGATTATGTCCCCGGATGTTTCACATTAATTTTTGAATGAAATTACATAAAGCCAGCTAGAGCATAAACCACCAACTTGACAAAAACGAGGAGTGTTAGTGATTGAGTCTTCTTTTGCAAGAAAAGTAGATATTGACGGTGTTATTCAGCGGTTTGCCATAAGTAAAAGTAGAAAAGATTTATTTCACAAGAAATCTTTTTTTTTTTCCGAGACACATTGTTAAATAGTGGAAGAAAGGGTATAGCCAGAGTAGAGACTGGGCCCACCCAACCTCCAAAATGTTAAAGATCAAGACTTTCTATGAGAAATTTTGAAATTTCCACTTTTTTGACCTTCTGAAATTTTTTTGGCTGTCTGCTTGCATATAAATATTAATTTTTTCAATACTGAGGAAACATATGCCATGCAAAAATGTTAACGTTTCAAATACAGTTTTTCTAAGGAGGTGACGAAACCTTCAAAACAAAATGTTGGTATTTTTTAGAGCATGGCTGTTTATTAAAGTATAATACTTTTTTAAATTAATAATTTTAATTCTATTAATTATTTTCCAATTACTATTAATTTAAAGTTTCTTTAAGTGATTAATAATTTTAATAGGGAATAAATAATTGATCTAATACGACATCAAAAGAATTTCTGGATAGTAAAGGGACCCCAACGATTTTATCCCCGGGGCCCCGACTTGGCTCTCTGCGCCTCTGGTCCCTTCCAGAAAATCGCGTCGCTTTTACGTAATCTCATCACGCTCCCCTGCGGAAATTTTCTTCGAAGCCCTAACTTTCCATTCGAAGAACTAACTGACTGCAGTTCGTCGGAAATGTTCTCAGCGAGAAAACACATCCGATTTCCAACAAACCCCCGCGCTCCGCAATCATCCCCCTCTCGAAAACCCCCGTGAGTCACTTCACTTCGATCCATCGATGACGGAGCGTGCCAGCATCAATCGATGGACGGATTTTCCCACGCCGCACGTGGCTGCGAACGGAGCAACGTGAGTGAGTGACATGCCTCCCCCTTCCTTTCCGCTCCGCTCACGCGCACTCTCCCCCACCATTTAGGTCCCCCCACTCCCCCCCATCTATCATAAAACATTGGAGCGCTCTTTTTGCCTTTTGCTCCTTTGCCTGTAAATGGGTTTCCACCTTCACAAGTGGGTCAGTGCGGAGAAGCAAACATTGCACCCAGTTGTTGTTAACCAAAAAAAACGCTCATTTGAACATTTTATCGGGCCTGCACTGTGTTGATATCAAAGACATTAAGGCTGTTCTTCTAAAATAAAAAACTCTATTTTTAGTCTTGGTACACAAATTGAAATAAACGAATAGCACCAGGGTCTCCAAAAAATTCCAAGAGGGTTCTTCATAAGCTGTTTTACACACTGCGATTAGCGAAAACACTGTGGCTTTTGTGAAATTTTCAGAAAAAATTCTTAAACATGGATCTGAGCTGCAAGATTTTTCGAAGAGGGACACGCTTTGCGAGAATTTGCGATTTTTAAGAATTTTTTCTAAAAGTTTTGAAACGAATACAGATTGGCCTGTCTTCGCAGTACGTAATACAGCTTGTGAAGAGACAGTTTCAAAATTTTGAAGTGCCCGGCATAATTAGTTTATTTGTAATTATGTACCAAAATCACATGATTTTTTCGAATAACACTGTTAACCAACAAACGCTCATTTGAACATTTTATCGGGCCTGCACTGTGTTGATATCAAAGACATTAACGGTGTTATTCGAAAAAAAATCATGTGATTTGGGTCAGATCCATGCTTAAGAATTTTTTTTTTTTTTTTTAAATTTCACAAACGCCACAGCGTTTTCGCTTATGACAGTGTGTAAAGCGGCTTATGAAGATCGGGTTCACGATCAGGGATCGCTTACCTGGAAGGGAGGGAAAAGCAGAGCGGTGCTTAGAGAGTGGCAAGCTGGGCGACCGCCCAGGGCCGCTAAAAGAACTGTTGAATTCATGGATGTCAAGTAGTCCAATAAACTTCCTGGCTTAACGGTGTTGTTCGAAAAAATCATGTGATTTTGGTACATAAGTACAAATAAACTAATTATGCCAGGCACTTCAAAATGTTGAAACTTGTCTCTTTACAAGCTGTACTACATACTGAAATAAACGATCCATCTGTATCCGTTTCAACACTTTTAGAAAAAATTCTTAAAAATCGGACATTTTCGCTAAGCGTGTCACTCTTCGAAAAATCTTGCCGCTCGGATCCGTGTTTAAGAATTTTTTCTGAAAATGTCACAAACGCCACAGCGTTTTCGCTTATTGCAGTGTGTAAAGCACCTTATGAAGAACCCTCTGGAATTTTTTGGAGACCCTGGTGCTATTAGTTTATTTCAATTTGTGTACCAAGACTAAACACAGAGTTCTTTTTTTTTCGGCATACACCCTTTAATGTCTTTATAATGGCTGATATTTTTGGGGGGGGGGCTTGAAATTTTATCTAGGCGTTTACACCGCCGGTTGTCAAATCGTGGCGCATTGGATGATTTCAAGAGGCGCATTGCATCCTCGTGCTTAATTATTATTTTAGACAAATGGGAGGTTTTTTACATAATTTCGTGTCCAGAAATATAAATTCTTATAATTTATAATAACTGCGTTTGCACATTCCAAAATACATTGTCAACAAAAATAGAACCGTATCGGATCCCGTACAGAATATCCAAAGAATGAATTGTAGAATCATCTTCCTCACATTTATTACAGGCAGTATTGTTAATTATGTTTTCTCCCCTAAATTAAAGCTTACCCGTATTCATATTTTCCAACTCTACCCACGAACGTAAAGGAAGTGTAGAAGGTGCTTCAGTGCCATAGTTGACAAATGCACTGTCCTGCAAATGAAATTTAAACACCCTTCCTGTTTTCTGCATCCCTGTATGCAGCTGTTAAAAAAATAAATAATAATAATAACAAGAATCTATGTTTCCACACGCGAACACAGAAAGAGTATCATCATTTTTAAACATCAGTTACATAATAATTATTTTATTTTATCAATATTCTGCGATAGAGATTTGCCGTTTGCTGCTATGCCTGTAAATGTGGTTTCACCTTCACAGGTAGGTCAGCGCAGAATAGCAAACATACTCTAATTACACTGCTTTGTATTTCTTTCTTTCTTTTTTTTTTTTTAAAGCCCTCATACTATTCTTGCTGGTTCTTATGAAAAATTACCAACTGAATATCGGGAATCTCTGACCCCCATTTTCTCGGGACGTTTCGCCCCCCCCCCCCTCATTTTTAATTTCCTTTCGGTAATTTTATGACTGTCAATTTTATTTGGAAAGGGGGGGGGGGAGGGAGGATTATTTTAAATGTTAAATGGTTTTTACAGGAGCTACAGAAGTGAATTCAAATTAAAAATAAACGAAAATGGTCGGTTTCTCTGTTTCTTCGCCAATTGTGCCAACCTTCGCCAATACATATTCCAGCTTCCAGCCACCCTTCCTTTTTGTCACCCAAACGCAACGACTAATAATTGCTTCTGCAGACCAGACATAAATCACACCTGAAATTTAAAAAAAGAAAAAAAAAACACTCTTAGTTTAAAAAAATCTATTACCTGTAAAAACGACAAGTAAAGTAAGTATTTTTAAATAATTTTCCGAATAAAAATCTTATTTCCAAATCTCTTTTTCTGTAGTAAAGAGTTGATATCAACGATAAGAAAGATTATCAAGAAACTTTATAAAGATAAATGATGTACTACAAGTCTTTTTCAGCAAAGAGATTTTTTTTTTTTTTTTTTTTTTTTTTTTAAGGGGAGGGAGGGAGAAAGAAAAAATATCTTAAATTTAACGTGGGAAATTTCACTAATATTACTTTTTTTCCTGTAACGGCATTTAAAAATAAAATAAGGGCAAACAAAAATAAAATTTGTGTGTCAGTGTACTTGATTCACACGAGTTAAAATTATTTCATTCTGGAATTTTTAGCAAAATCATTAGTGAATGCGGGTCGTAAGAGAATAAAACATCGCAAGAATTTTTGGCTAAACAAGTGGTGAGGGGGGTAACATGTCTCGAAGCTGCCTCAAAACTGTTTGGAATATTCGCAGTACAACATTACCGCTCTGAATAATCCCGCTTTTCGTGTTTTGCGCGGTAAATCTTTTATTTTGACACGTTATAAAGTTTATTCGGGGGAAGGGATTGTTTTAGCACTTAAATTTTAAAATAAAATAATCGATAATATCAGGGCCGGATACAACTGATCACGCCTGCCCAGGAAATATATATGAACGGCAGACCACTTACATTTTATTCTGAACAAACATGCACATTATATTTTACATGCATGTGAAAGAAACCGGCCTAGCGGAATATTTCCCGGCTTAGAAGTGGGTGTATCTGCGCCTGGATAATATAATACATAATATAAAATATGATAAATGTAATTTATAATATTAGTATTTTTATCTGGTGTTAGTTCTCCACTTGTACCTGGAAGTAGAAGGCGCTCGCACCAACGCCCACCAGCAGTATTCTGCCAACATGCTCGCATTCATAGGCGCATCCACGGAGGGGGGTATGGGGGCTGAAGCCCCCCTAAAGGTGGGAAATTAGAAGTGAAAAGTATTGAAAATTAAAAATTGTCACTAATGAGTTAAATGTTTTCTTTTTAAAAATTGTCTTCAAATTATTTCTAAAATACTTTTTACCATGTTAGTTTTCAAATAAAAACTTACAGTTAGAGCATGAAACACGGTTAAACTTGGTTACAACATCACTGAAAAGATCATATAATTATTTGATTCTAAAATGAGTTACATTGCTCGTGGGGTTATGTTCTACGGGCGAGTCGACTAGCACAGAATATTTTGACGTTATAAGACAATTATAACTATACTAATAACGTCAAGTACTCAAAAAAAAAAAAAAAAATGATTAATGCTTCACCCAATACACTATGAAACAACGTCAACAGCCAACCTATATGTCTCGTGCAACTTTCAGAAAAAAATCATCGGAAAATTTGCCTTCAAAAATGGGACGAAGTCTTATCCGTTTTAGGGAAATATTGCAACATTCCGCATGTTTAGCATTTTCCCTTGAGTCATTCGTAACTCTTACAAATTCATAGTTTGTAACATTTCACAACACACCTTGTAAAAAGACGTTCTTTCTTTCTTTCTTTCTTTTTTTTTTTTTTTTTTTTTTTTTTGAGTCTCTAGCACAATCGAATTATTTGAAAAACGTGTTCAAAAGTTTCATGATTTCCTAAAAGAAAAACCCTTAACCCTTTCATGCGCAGTGTTCCCGCTCTGGGAACACCCAACTCTGACGTTTTGACTGTTGCCAGTCGCGAAGAATAGATTGGATTTCTATAAAAATAGTTGCGGGTGACCTAGCTCCACGAGAATCCTTTAGTTTTTAGCACGTCGTTTCTCGTAAAAAAATGGTCACGATTCTTTTTAACAGCACTGACAAATGGAAGAATGCGAGAACAGCTGCATAGATTGCCCAATGCTGAGAAAAGCGCAGCCGTTGCCATCGCTCGACTTAACGACCAGCAAGATGGCGGACGATCGAAACGTTCATCGCGTGCCGCAGATCTAGAGACCCTTTTTTGACGCACCTGTTCCGAAATACAGGTGAATTGCCAGTGTCTAGTCTAACTTCTAATCAAGGGGAAAGGGTTGTGAGGAGGTCATAACGTTTTCAATGCTGTTATGAATGCTACCCTCTAATAACGAAAGCAGGGTACTTTTGAAAGTGCACCAAAAGCTGAAATTTCGGACTGCTTTGGACGATTTCATTTTCAATTCTCAATGCAATATCGCAGGTTAAAAACGACAGTACCTTTAGCTGACGGAATGGCAAGTGCGTTATTTCCACGAATGTGATTCCTTGCGTTTATTTTACTAAACAACTAGTTCTAGAACCATAAAAGAGATCCATTATGTTTGATTTACTAGATAAACATTCAAAACATGTATAAAATTCTATTTTCCAGTTTTGCATGGGTTTTATTGTTATCGGACATCGGAACATCGGTTTTAGTGAACTTCGGATTACAGTGAACGAAATTCGCCGGTCCCCAGGGGTTCACTATAACCGGAGTTGGCCGTATAATCTGCTGGCGGTCACAATAATATGGGCAGAGATGCACATTGGCAACTCGGAAGCCAAAAAAAGAAGACAGTCGCGTTTTCATAATCGGTCTGTTTGTCGTGATTTCTCTTTTGCTTTGTCATTTTTGTAGCAAAACTTTTGACCTTGACACCAAGGTTCCCAATTAGGTAAGAATTTAAGGATTTCGCAGTCTGTCATTATGTGTAACCAGGAACTGCATTCGACACGGATCTAGGGAATAATGACAGACTATTTGCCGAAATTTAATAAACGGGCCCATTCCTACATGAAAGAGAGATAAGGTGGGAAAAAATACATAGGTCGAGGGCACGGTTATAGCTAATTTGCGAGTCGCGGGTCCTCGTCGCGCCGACCAAAGTGTTTGTATATTATTAAAAACAGATTATCTCAGCATTTTTTTTTTTTTTCGCCAGTTACACAGTTCCTTTATTTTCTCTTCGATTCTGAGGGCCAGATTATGTAATAATATTCACTTTCGCGGATATAATTTTGTCTGAGTGTCTGAATAAGCCTTGAAAAAGTCGTGCAAAGAAAAAAAAGAATAAATTATTAGATCTGAAACACCGAAAAAGTACGTCGGTATCTCTTGATCTCCGTTGCCCAACGAAGACGGGGGGTGGGAGGATGTGCACACGAAGCTACTCATTATGTACCGCAGCACTGTACTGCCGTGCGTCGGTTTCAAGGTTACATTCTTCCTCATTTTTGTTTTTATTTATGAAATGCGATTCTAGCGTGCAAGTTTCAACACCTCTTGGCGCTATTCCCGTGGGAGGACCCATTCTGGCCCCCACAAGGATGGAATCTGGACAAAGCGTTTGAGACGCGAACATCTGAAAAAATTTCCCAGAGAAACTAAGCCAGAGTCCCGAGTCGCCACGCCTAATACCCGACGCCGAGAAAGGGTCTCCGGAAGTCTCAACAGCCTCGCCTCCTCCGGTACACAATAAGAACCTTTCCGTAGCCGTTTATGCTACATACCTCTCTCTCTCTCTCTCTCTCTCTCTATATCTATATATATATATATATATATATATATATATATATATATGTAATGTATAAAAAGGTAATTTGGGTTTTACTATAGTTTGGGTATTGTTCAAGCGGGTACTTTCACTGTCAGTTTTACTTTCCTGTCATACTTGCCACGCGCGCTCTAGAGCTATGTTTTATTTATTTTGTTATTTGTCAAACATCAGGCCGTCGATTCTGAGTTCTTTAGATGTACACGTGTCCCCACGCCCTTGTAGCCCCGGATGCGGGTCATGTTGGTAAATGTGTGTGGTTCGATCAGAGATAAGAGAGAGGCGGAGTTATGTCATACCAGCCCACGTGGTATGATGAACGTAAATACTCCCGCACATCGAAAATCGAGAGACTTCTGCCACTGGAACTGCTTCATGAGTCCACGCTGATTTTTGTACCCGTCTCCCCTCCCCTCTTCTCATTCTAAATTGTAACTTAAATGTAATGTTCAATAAACCATATTACCTGCCTTAACTCTGAAACTTTACTTGAAATATCTGACGTCTCATATATATATATATATTAACTCGGCTATTCGAGCCTCGTCATAGGGAGACCCCCCTGAACCCCCCTAATTTTTTAGTTTCATTATTGCCATATTAAAACGATATTCATTGACTATGTCGTTTTATCTCTCATCTTCCGCGTATTTCGCCTGGTAACCCTATATTGAAATTTTTATTATTGTAACCTATTTATTGAAAAATACATGTGACGCATATTCTACAAGCTTAAACCCAAAGAGCGAAAAAAACGGTACACTGCGGAGCGATCTGTTTCCTTGGAAACCGGCCGGTATATCCGCGAAAGGGATCTTTACGTAGTCTTTTTTTTTTTTTTTTTTTTTTTTTTTTTTTTTTTTTTTTGAGAATCCTCTCTTCGCTTCCTATCTTTTCTGAGAATCTCCCCTTCTCGCTCATTGTTATATTCCGCTCCGCTCTTGTGCTCGAAAAACGCTCCTAAAGGAGAAGCTCACTTTTGAAAACCTGGCTCACTTTTCGCTCCGACTGATCGAATTTCGCTCGTTTGGTTTAAGCGTGTACAGCTTACGAAATAGTGTAACAATAGATTAAAGCTGTTATGAACTAATAGTATTTAAATATATGTAAACTTATGTCTCTTTTCTATGTCGCATTTTTCGGACAATTTTCAATAAAGGGAGTGAGAGATAAAATGACATTAGTCATTAACCCTTTGAGGCGCAACCCTTTCCCAATGCTGAAAAAAGGGCAGCCGTTGCCATCGCTCGACTTAACGACCAGCAAGATGGCGGACGATCGAAACGTTCATCGCGTGCCATAGATTGAGAGACCCTTTTTTGACGCAGCTGGCTGTGCGGCTCGACTTAACTAGCTCGGCTGTGCTCACGCACAGCCAGCTGCGTCAAAAAGTGTCTCTCGATCTGTGGCACGCGATGAACGTTTCGATCGTCCGCCATCTTGCTGGTCGTTAAGTCGAGCGATGGCAACGGCTGCCCTTTTTTCAGCATTGGGCAATCTATCCAGCTGTTCTCGCGTTCTTCCATCTTTCGGCAGATGTCAATGCTGTTAAAAATAATCGTGACCATTTTTTAACGGGAAAGGACGTGCTAAAAAGTAAAGGATTCTCGTGGAGCTGTGTCACCCGCAACTATTTTTATAGAAATCAAATCCATTCTTCGTGACTGGCAACAGTCAAAACGTCAGAGTTTGGTGTTCCCAGAGCGGGATCACTGCGCCTTAAAGGGTTAAAACGTTTTAACCCATGAACCCAGAGTTTTAAAGACTAAAAATTTCTCCCCAGTAGGGGGAAACGGAGAGTTAGCTAACCGAGCAGCCAATCCAATAACCCTGATTAGAGCAGCCTGAAAGCAATTGAGTATCTTATTAGCAGTGTTATTCAAAAAAATCATGTGATTTTGGTACATAATTAGAAATAAACTAATTATGCCAGGCACTTCAAAATTTTGAAAGTGCCTCTTTGCAAGCTGTATTACGTACTGCGAAGACAGATCAATCTGTGTCCGTTTCAAAACTTTTAGAAACAATTCTTAAAAATGGGAAATTTTCGCAAAGCGTGTCAGACTTCAAAAAATCTTGCTGCTCAGATCCATGCTTAAGAATTTTTTCTGAAAATTTCACAAAAGCCACAGCTTTTTCGCTTAACGCTGTGTGTAAAACACCTTATGAAGAACCCTCTGGAATTTTTTGGAGACCATGGTGCTATTAGTTTACATCAATTTGTGTACCAAGACTAAAAACAGAGTTCTTTTTTTTTCGAAGAACAGCCTTAAGGGTCTTCTCTTTACATTTATTATTTCAGTATTCAGACATCAACTTCATCAGTGTCATTTTATTAGCACTCTGAGATGCAGACACTTTGCCTGTAAATGTGCTTCCGCCTTTACAATTGAGATAATGTGGAGAAGCTAACATCCACAGCAGAAAAAAGTAACTGTTTTTTCAAACAAGGAAGATAAATCGCATTGATTATAAAGCACTCTCCAACATAACCTCCAATTTATTTATTTATTATTTTTTTTTTAATTTGGTGTCAAATTTGGTGTCCCGATTTCTAGAATAACCCGCTAAAAAAGCCAAGCTGTACAGCATAGCTAATGTAGTTATTTTAAGAGATTCTGTAAAAGAACTTTGAGGCTGTTTTACCTGACAAGCGAAAGTCGAATCGGGGACTCGGGGAAAAGCATGAAATATGGGTGGTTTGGGGCTCCAAGCATACATGTCGCGCCATCTTTATTCATGTAATGGACACAACTGTTAGCTGTATTTTTTAGAATTTCTCTGAAAAATTTTAGAAATATAATTATAACTTTAAAATTGAAACGATAAAATGGACTTTTCTTGATGTAAAATATTGTATTAGAGATCAGCGCGAGTTGATTTTTTCAAACGAAATTTGATTGAAACGCGGTAAAACTGCTGAAATTCTTTGAATTTCCGTCTGAAATATCATCTTCATTTATTTACTTATTTTTTAAATTAAATTGCTCCTATAAACTTAATGTTCATAAAGCATCGTAAAGTAGTTTCAGAAGAACCATCCATTTTAAATTTTTCAGTAGCTTTTCTACTGTCATTTTATTTTAAATCTTGATCAGAAGTCATGTTCATTAGGGTTTATAAACTATTACGAGTTTCAATTATAAAATTTGTAAAAAGCAAAATGCAGTATATTTTTGGCCCCAAAACATTCTTAAATACACCTATAAATTTGTACTTCAAAGTTACTTTTGAAAGAAAATTTTTCCGTCAGCCAATTTTGAATTGGAGTTTAAAAACAATGTTTTTCCTTCTTTCTTTTTATGAAAACTGACTGGTTATTCAGATTTTAAATTTGCAGTAGTCCACAGTATAGTTCCCGAAGAAATATTCTGAAAAATTTCATGGTCTAGGAATGTAAGTTTATTTTTTATCTGTAGTGAAAGTTAACCAAAAAGCAGACTTCTCCGAAAAAGTGGCATGTTTAATAATTTTTTTCAAAAAATGAAGTACTCTTTCAAATTTGAAATTTGTTTCGGTTAACAGTATGGTTTCTGAAGAAACAGTCTAAAAATTTTCATAGTTCTAGCATCATAAGTTCATTTCTGATCTTAAGTGAAAGTCTATCAAAAACGTTTTCCTCTGAAAAAGTGCCAAGTTTCACTATTTAAAAAAAAAAAATTAAATTGTTTTTCAAAATTTATCTCAATGTCAGTTCCCAATCTAGTTTCTGAGGAAACATTCCGAAAATTCTCATAATTATATCATCGTAAATTTATTTCTAATCTTGGGTAAAATTCGAGAAAATAGCGTTTTCTCTAAAAAAGTGTCAAGTTTAATGATATTTTAAAAAAAATTAAATAACTTTTCAAATTTTATCGCAATCTCAGTTCTTATTCTAGTTTTAGAGGAAACATTCTGAAAATTCTCGAAGTTATGTGATTATAAGTTTACTCCCTATCTTGGTCGAAAATCAACCGAAATCCTCCGTTTTCAGGTAGAACAGCCTTAAAGAGAAAATTCCATCCTTAAAGGGCGTAATTTCGAAAATCTCCTTTCTTTGATACACACATTAAACTAAACTAACTGCACTAGGGACTCGAAAATATTCAGGAAGATTCTTCATAAAGTGCACTACACTCTGAATAAATGGAAAAACTTTTTTTTTTTTTTTTTTTTGTGAAACTTTCAGAAAAAAATTCTTAAACGTAAAAATTTCGCTGCAAAACGTTTCAAAGTATGACACATTCTTCAAATTTTTCAATTCTTAAGAATTCTTTTCTGAAAGTTTCGTAACTGATAGAGGCTTATTGTTGATTTCAATGTATGCTACAGTATGTAAAGACGCATTCTAAGAATTTTTTATGTGCTTGATATAATTAGTACTTACGCACCAAAGTCATGACTTTTTTTTTTTCGAAATGCAGTAGTACTTCTCAAATTCGGACATGCAACCTCCGGCTGACCTTGAACAAAAAGCTGAAATTTCGAACTGCTTTGGACGATTTCATTTTCCATTCTCAATGCAATATCGCAGGTTAAAAACGACAGCACCTTTAGCCGACGGAATGGCAAGTACATTATTTCCATGAATGAGATTCCTTACGTTTATTTTACTAAACAACTAGTTCTAGAACCATAAAAGAGATCCATTATGTTTGATTTACTAGATAAACATTCAAAACTTGTATAAAATCCTCTTTCCTAGTTTTGCATGGGTTTTACTGTTATCGGACATCGGAACATCGGTTTTAGTGAACTTCGGATTACAGTGAACGAAATTTGCCGGTCCCCAGAGGTTCACTATAACCGGAGTTGGCTGTATAATCTCCTGGCGGTCACAATAATATGGGCAGAGATGCACATTGGCTAATCGGACGCCAAAAAAAGAGACAGTCGTGTTTTCATAATCGATTTGTTTGTCGTGATTTATCTTTCGCGTTTTAATTTTTGTAGCAAAATTTTTGACCTTGACACCAAGGTTCCCAATTAGGTAACACCAAGGTTCCCAATTAGGTAAGGATTTCACAGTCTGTTATTATCTGTAACCAGGAACTGCATTCGACGCGGATCTAGCGAATAATGACAACCTATTTGCCGAAATTTAATTAACGGGCCGATTCCTGTATGAAAGAGAGATAAGATGGGGAAAAAACATAGGTCGAGGGCACATTTATAGCTAATTTGCGAGTCGCGGGCCCTCGTCGCGCCGACCAAGGCCCGACGAGGGCCCTGCATATTATTAAAAACAGATTATCTAAGCGTTTTTTTCCCGCCAGTTACACAGTTCCTTTATTTTTTCTTTCATTCTGAGGGCCACATTATGTTATAATATTCACTTTCGCGGATTATAATTTTGTCTGAGTGTCTGAATAAACCTTGAGAAAGTCGTGCAAAGAAAAAAAGAATAAATTATTAGATCTAAAACACCGAAAAAGCAACGTCGGCATTTATTCATCTCCTTTGTCCAACGAACAGGGGTAGGAGGATGTGCACACGAAGCTACTCATTATGTACCGCAGCACTGTACTGCCGTGTGTCGGTTTCAAGGTTAAATTCTTCCTCATTTTTTGTTTTTATTTATGAAATGCGATTCTAGCGTGCAAGTTTCAGCACCTGGAGACGCCATCTACCCAGGGAGGTCCCATTCTGCCCCCCCCCCCCCCACAAGGAAAAAACTGGACAAAACGTTCGAGACGCGCACATCTGAAAAATTTTAATCATATAGGAGTCAAAGTCAGTTGGTGGGAAAATTACACTATAATTGTGTGGGTTGGTGATTGCTAACGCAACACGACAGAAATAATGTAATTAAATTAACAATCAGTCGATGAAGCTTCTGGTCTGTAATAGTAATTATATAATCGTTAAGTCGAGCCGAATCGATCCAGCATTCTCTCCTCCTGATTATTCAAGTCAGTGGCGTGTACAAGAGAGGGGAGGAATGATTATTTTTTGAAATACATCTTTAACCCACCTCTATAAAAGAAGTCTATGTACGCCACTGATACAAGTGTAATGGAGTACTGTTTCATACTTTAAATTTAATTTTATATACTTGAATATGAAGATATTTATACAGGTTGTCCCAAAAAGATTTTAACACCCTTTCGTTCTTTATCTGTTAAAAATAACTGGCCAGTGTAATGGAAGAAATGCTGCAAAATAACGTAGGAAAAATGACTACGTAAAGAAAAAAATCTCTCTCGTTAATTTTCAAAATGCTTCAATTTTTTAAATTTGTATTCGACCCCCATAGAAAAAATCCCACCTCTTAAAATGTGTCTCATACACTAATTAAGGTGATGTACTGATTTTCGGCCTTTCATCATAAAATGTTTCGATATCTTTCAGTGGCGCACCCAGGATTTTAGTTTAGGGGGGGGCTGGGCTACATACAAATACTGCTGAACTCGGTCATAGTGACCTCGGTTAGTTACAACTCTCTTATAACGTCAAAATATTCATTATCACTTGACTGTCCCATAGAACACAAGCAATGTAACTCATTACAGAGTCATAAAGAATTATCTGATCTTTTGAGCGACGATGTAACCGTGTGTAACAGTGTTTCAACTAACTGTAAGGATTTATTTAAAAACTTTTTTAAATAAATGTCTTTTTCGGTTAGAAATAATTTGAGGAAAATTAAAAAAAAGAAAGAAAGAACTAAAAAATTAATTAATTAGTGACAATTTTCACTTTTTTAACACTTTTCACTTCTAACTTTCTGCCTTTAGGGGGGGGGGGCTTCAGCCCCCATAGCCACCCCGTGGGTGCGCCTATGATATCTTTAAACAAAGATGATCAAGGGATACTACCAAATATCCGAAAAATCAGTTCTAGAATCCTTCCGCAGAATAACAATTTTAATTTTGTGTCAACACGTTGCTACTTTTCCTTCCCTAAATCAAAGCCATATTTATATTGTTACGAATTTTCGGGGCAACCCGTTGTTCTGGGGTTTAAAATAGTTTAAAATTCGTATTGTACGCGTCCAATAGTTAAATTTTGCTTTTTATTGCATCAAAATCGGTCAACTAGAATGCGAGATACAGAGGTTTGGGTTTCCCCATTGATTTGTATGGCGTTTCTAAAAATCTCGAGAAATATGGGTCGTAGGCCTTCGGTAACCTCACTCTTGCGGACTTATTTTTGGCGCCAAATTTGACGATATTTTGGTCATTTCCAAGTGGGGCTTGTGAAGTTAGTTTTTCTGCATTAAGGCTGTTCTTCGAAAAAAAAAGAACTCTGCTTTTAGTCTTAGTACACAAATTGAAATAAACTAATAGCACCATGGTCTCCAAAAAATTCCAGAGGGTTCTTCATAAGCTGTTTTACTCACTGCGATCAGCGAAAAAGCTGTGGCTTTTGTGACATTTTCAGAAAAAATTCTTAAACATGGATCTGAGCTGCAAGATTTTTCGAAGAGTGACACGCTTTGCGAAAATTTCCGATTTTTAAGAATTTTTTCTAAAAGTTTTGAAACGGATACAGATTGACCTGTCTTCGCAGTATGTAATACAGCTTGTATAGACACAGTTTCAAAATTTTGAAGTGCCTGGCATAATGAGTTTATTTGTAATTATGTACCAAAATCACATGATTTTTTTCGAATAACACCGTTAACATGCATAATAGCCTAATATTTCTCTTCTATGACATAATAAAAATTCCCGCTTCATGTGGAATCTTCGAGAGATACATTCTTCTAGAAGCTCCTTGTATCTTCTGCGTCATCTATAAATACCGGCATGACAGACCCCCCTAGTTCAGTGTGGATCGAGCTTCCGATGAGTACGTTGCTTTTCCCTGTGCTATAGAAGCGGTATCTCCGCTTGCCTTTTTGAAGCTTTGTTTTTAAGTGCTATGGGTAAATTCTTCATTGCTGAGTCTTAAGGGACTGTTAGTGATATCCCTCGTATATTTCCACTGAAATTTTGCCTGTGGATGTGCTTTATTTTGTGTGAGAAATACAGCATTTGTGAGAGCTTCTGTACTAAGCGGACTGTTCTGTCTGACTGTGCCTTTGAATTTTATACAGCTGATTTTTCGACGAAGTTCTAGAAGCAATAGTGTTCCATCCTGACTAGTGGACTCTTTACTAGAACTTTCTACACCTACTGGACTTTAGAACGACGAACCCAGGAAACAAGCAGATTATTTCTGTAACAATATTTTCCAACTCCACCCGTGAACGCAATGAAATAAAAAAAAGACGCTTCAGTCGTATGGCGTATCTGAACTCGTCCGTGAAAAAAAAAAAAAAAAAAAATTGGCACGTATTACAAAAGGCTGGCAACCCCTGCCGCATAGACGTATACAGCGGAGGCGGTAGGATGTCTGCACCCCCCCCCCTTTTCTTTAGTCTACGCAAAAATGCTAATATTGGCCGAATATCTACCTGTCTCTATTTTAATGGGTAATTAAAAATAATTGCGGTAAAGATTAAGAATTCGTATCGTAACTATAATTTTTTAGAAGTTATTTATAGTAAAATTTACCGCAAATCAAATTTTACAATGGACCTCCTCCATAGCTGGATCCATCCCATGTAAAAGCTCTACGTCCGTGCTCTGGTGTATAATTTAACCCTACAAGGTACCTGAAACACCACTTTATAACCTCCACGTCTATAAAATACTAGAGCAGCCATCGACCAGTTTTTAAGAATAATTATAGTTAGATAGCAACGATGTAATTCAAGGCCACTGCGTGTAGATGTCTTTACTATTACCATTACTGTCAAATTGGATTATTTTATAAAAATAACAAGAAATAGTTATAGCAAAGATTTTTGACCCGGAAGAAATGATGCGAATATTATTGAAATCCTGAAGAAAAAAATTTGAACCCTAAATTTTCAAAATAAATGTCAAAAAAAAATATATATATAGTTAAGGTACAGTGTACCACATATGGAATTAAAATTTAAAAAATGATTTTCTAGTAAAATAATGGGTTATAATTTTTTAAATTAATTTTACCAATTTCAAATCACTAACATTATCACATTTATTTATTTCAGACACAGAAAAAAAAAACCCGAAGTGTTGTATGGTTAAGACACACACCTTAAAAAATAATAAAATAGCCCCCACACACACACACACTGCCTATTTTTAAGGTAATTAGTTCCCTTTAGTTCCCCCCATTAGTTCTCTTCAAAATAATTGGATGCACAGTCCAATTCAATATCTTTTTAAAAGGAACAATTTTATGTCGACACATTGTCGAATATTTACCTCCTCCCCCCCCCCCTCACCCACCCACATACGGACACATAAGCCCGCATCGGGTCAACCATCGAAAAGGAAATACCAGCGAAAAAAAAAGTATCAGATTAAAACATTAGAGGAAGAAAAAAATCCCAGGTATTAAAGGTTAAAAAAAAAAAAAAAACAGTTTTTTTTTTTCCGACAGGTTGACTCAGCCATCGCTCACCCCTGACTCAACTGCAGCAGATGAGTGAGAGAGGGGGAAGGGGGGGGGGGAAAGGCGAGACAATAGGCAGATCACGCAACGTAATGGGCCTCTCTCCGGTACTTAGTTACAAAACTGTCGTTATCTGCAGTTGACCGCAAGCAGGGGTGTATGACTCAACGCGCTTCTCTACAAGTTCACTTTTTACAAGAGTTTAGAGGGGGGAGGGATCATCTGGGGGTCGCTGAACCTGCCCTATATCTTTTCTACGATTTTATTTCGTATTTCCCCCCTCCCCCCCCAAACCTTTACGGAATTAAGTGTGTATAAGTTGATAACAAAACGTGACGATTCTATCATTTTTGTGACGCTTAATTTTTGTCCGTAGTTCCTGATCCGAGGTGTTTAGTTGTAGGGTTGTTCTTGTTCCGACCCTGTTCTACCGTGTGGCGAAATCGCTTGACTTAATCCGCTTGGCCATCTATTTCTTCTATCTCTCTTTCGCTTGTTTAATGAGAGAGTGCCCCTATCACGTGGTTTCCTGATCGCGGATAAGTGTCGTGTCGTTGTTTTTAATGAGCGTGTCATAGAAGCGTGTAGTAAAAAAGTTTTGTTGACCTCATGCTGCATTTGCATATTCCCATGGACCGTAAATTAAGCCCTCGCCCACCAGGCCAATTCATCTATAAAGGGACCGTAATACCAGATTACGAAATTCGGTTTATTTTAAATTCTGTTAACCCTTTGAGGCGCAACCCTTTCCCAATGCTGAAAAAGGGGCAGGCGTTGCCATCGCTCCACTTAACTACCAGCAAGATGGCGGACGATTGAAACGTTCATCGAGTGCCACAGATCGAGGGACCCTTTTTTTGACGACAGCTGGCTATGCCGCACAGCCGTTATGAAACCGTACCTGTTAGACGTTATAAAAACGTAAAACGTACGTCTGTCTCTGGTGCGCAAGGAATTAAGGATGTTCCTTTTAAAAAGCGATCGTAAACATAGGACTTTTGAACAGCATTAAAAACGAACCCATGACGTTCAACCCTCGGGGGAAAAAAAAATGAGTAATAGTGAGTAAAGTGAGATCCAGGGGAGGGGCTAAGGGTCTTCAGCCCCCCCCCACACAAAAGAGATTGCTAGAGGGTAATATTCTGCTTTATTATACACATTAAGTAGTCGAATAATTTGAAAATAATTTTTTAATAATAAAATAATTTAATTCATTCGTAATAATTTTCAATTTTTAAAATTTTTCATATCTAACTCTTGAGCTTTAGGAGGGAGGCTTCCCTATGTTAGGTTACACCTATGTCAAGAATCATTCTGGATTTTTTCAAGTGGCTGGTGCAATAAATTTTTTTAGTAATACTTTTCCATGGGGAAAACTGCCTTTACAAATTCAAGGTTTTATAACGAACTATTGAATATTTTTCAACCATTCTTCCTTCCTCCAGCCGCTTATTCTAAAAGAATTCATCTAATAACTTTACGATCTAAAATCCCTTTAATTATAATGGAATCATTCTCATTCTAACTGCATTAGAGAAACTTTATCGTAATAGAATGACTGTCCTAATTGCATAAAGAGAATTTTCGGATCTTGCAACTATTGGATGAATGTTTTGTCAGAATAAGGGGGTGAAACGATTAAAAAATATTCCATAGTTCGTTCTAAAAACTTGCTGCTGAAGACAGTTTTCTCCATTAGAAAAGCACTGTTTATCAGCTTTAAAATCAGCTTTAACCCCTTAACGCACAGTGTTCCCGCTCTGGGATCACCCAACTCTGCCGTTTTGACTGTTGCCAGTCACGAAGAATAGATTGGATTTCTATAAAAATAGTTGCGGGTGACATAGCTCCACGAAAATCCTTTACTTTTTAGCACGTCCTTTCGCGTAAAAAAAACTGTCACGATTATTTTTAACAGCACTGGCATCTGATGGAAAATGGAAAAATGCGAAAATGACTGCTTTACAAATTCAAGGTTCATAACGAACTATTGAATATTTTTCAACCATTCTTCCTTCCTCCAGCCGCTTATTCTAAAAGAATTCATCTAATAACTTTACGATCTAAAATTCCTTTAATTATAATGGAATCATTCTCATTCTAACTGCATTAGAGAAACTTTATCGTAACAGAATGACTGTCCTAATTGCATAAAGAGAATTTTCGGATCTTGAAACTATGGATGAATGTTTTGTCAGAATAAGGGGATGAAACGATTAAAAAATATTCCATGGTTCGTTCTAAAAACTTGCTGCTGAAGACAGTTTTCTCCATTAGAAAAGCACTGTTTATCAGCTTTAAAATCAGCTTTAAAAGGGTCAGGAGGTGGTAACAGAGGTGCCCAAATGATATCCTAGCAAGAACCTTTTACCCAGAATTTATTTCGGAGCCTGTCTATTTTGGACCCCCGTCTGTCAGGTCATCATACGATTTCAGAGAATTTAAACGTTTTCCAAACATCCTTCTTCAGTTTCTGGGATGAAGAAGACGGAAGAACAACGAACCCCATCACCCTTGCCGTAGCGAGTAAAGAAAAGAAAATGGCGCAATTCACGCCGACACAATGAATATTTGCCCCCAAAATACCAGCCATAACAAAAGGAAAGGTGTAGCAACTTGCGCAACGGTACAAACAATAACGTTTCGGAGAAGGAAGAGAGAGACAAGCTTCATTTCAGAGCATTATTCAAAAGAGATCTTACAACAGTTCTCAGAACTGAAACGAGAAGAGGGCGCCAGACAATTTTTCTCTCTCTCAGGACGGACGGAAGGTCCGTCTTTCTCAGAAAATCCCCGGAGTTGGACGACTTGGTAATCACAGGGCCGCGAGGTATATTTATATGCATGCAAGAGAAGGCATTTGCAGAACAAAATGGAAGAGGATATATATTTTTCGTGGTGGCCTGTAATTAGGCTGGGAATAAAAGCAAAAGGAATAGACACGATTGCGTATGATCACCGATCTCGAATGGGAATGAAAACGAGGTTGGACCCGAGATCGTGTCCAGACGTCTGTTTTCTGTTCTTTCTTTCCTTTTTCTTGCTTCTCTTTAAAAGAAAAAAGAGAGGTTCAATCTGTAGGCTAAATCAGATGAGTCACTCATGAAAGGCACAAGGATTAACTCGTTGAAGCATTTTCACATCCATGTAGAAAACCAGCTGGATAGACTGCACAACGCTGAAAAAGTGCAGCCGTTGTCATCGATCCATTTAACCACCAACAACATGGAGGTCGATCGAATCGCCCACAGTTTTCTGACACAGCCGGCTGTGTCATAAAACGGCTTTAGCTCTGTGCTACCAGATGGGCTGTTCGATAGACCACCATGTTGTTGGTAGTTAAATGCTGCATGGCTACACTTTTTCAGAGTTGGGACCATTTATACATTTCTTCTTTTTTTTAAACTAGCAGTGGAAGCTCTGAAATAAGGTGCTTTCACGACGCAATCGCCGCACGTCAAAGGGTTAACAGTCGAACCCACTTAATGGAACAACACGTTTGCCACGAAAATTCATTACTGACTATTATGCGAGTCAACACGATACTCTAATAAGTAAAGTAGGATATTCCATTATGAATCCGGGATCACACTGATTTATTATTAACGATTTGGTAGACTGAAAATTTATTACAATAAACGGGATAGTCCTTCAACGTAAATTTATTGCATTCAGCGGTTTCGACTGTGTAGTTTGAATAAAGCATCTGATTTTGGTATTGCAGACGATGGCGCATTTTCCTGGTCATTGCGCAATACGTCCGAGTACACGATGCATCCAGCAGAGGGTGGGGAAAAGGGAGAAATGGTAAAATTTTACTATACTAAATGTGTGCACTAAAAATACAATCAATATTCCAAGCTGATCGGGACCTACACCCACTAGGATTATGCGGGCTACATTATAACAGTGAAGAAAGAAATTCCAGAATAATATTTCGGGTTTTTGTTTTTGAAGTAAAACTTCTTTAGGCGCAATTAGGGAGTAACTAAGATTTTTTTTCTGACGGAAGTAACGCTCAGTAAAGGAAGTGACGTATCTTTTCCCCCCTTGTTACCTTCATTTGCGGAACAGCTGTCGGGCGTTCGTTTCTGCGAACGTCGACTGTGCTCCCTACGCAGCGACATTACTCTCTACCTGTTTTGAAGCAAGATCTTGTCTGATGACTGTTCAGTGGAAGAGTGGACCGGCTCTTGTCAGAGCCACTGTGGGAAGCCTTTCGCTGAACAGGCGGCGATCCTGCTGACTGTCTCTCACTGTTGTTACAGGCGGCCAAGTTGTTGGTAGTTAAATCGAGCGATGGCAACGGCTGCCCTTTCCCACTGGGAAACGGTTGCGCTTCAAAGGGTTATACATGGAGCCCCTTTTCTTTTGAACTCTAACTAGGTTTGGCGCACCTTTCAGAACTGGGCTCGCGCGTTACGGCCACATAGTGTCGAGCTACAAACGAATACTCTCTCTTAACAGTGTAGTTTGAAAAAATCATGTGATTTTGGTACATAAGTATAAATAAAATAATTATGTCAGGTAGGGGCGTAGCCAAGGGAGGGTTAAGGGGTCATAACCCCCCCATGAGGAATTTTTTGCCATACAAAATGTATATTCTTCACTCCCTTATCACACACATGTATGCATATATGTGAATTGCAGTAGTCATAACCCCCCCTCCCCCCCAATGAAAAATTTCTGGCTACGCCACTGATGCGGTTATTTTAAGAAATATTTACAAAAATGACTAAAGTGTTTGTATTCCATACATGTTAGCAACTGTGATATAGCATTTCGAAGTAACGTTTAACTATCTGTTTCTTTGATTTCAGTTTACTTAACACAAAATTTGTGTTAAGTAAGTAAATCCATTCTATATTTCCAAATATGGAAAAATTCTTCAAAATAAAATACAATTATACTACGAAATTGATTTCAAAATCAGTCGTTTGTCTCGATTTTGGCCAGCAGTATTGCTCATGAGTGTTGCGGTACTGAAAGTTTTAAAACGTGTGCTGCTCTTAAGTTTATATTATGTCTATTTCCCTATTAGTAGAGTCTCTAAATCACACATAAAATTATTTTAATTTTGATGCATCCCATGGAAAAATAAAAGAAACAAATAACACATCGCCCACTTATCAATCTGGCGAGAAAACGGCGTGATAAGTCACTTCAAACTTTAGTCACAGCTTCGTGAAGCTTAGTAGCTGAACGGATAGCGCGCTCGACTCCCAACCGAAAGGTCCCGGGTTCTATTTTAGCCACGAACACTTGATGGATAACACCAAGTGTGCCATCACGGGGCACCGGTCGGCGAGTTCGCCGACCGGTGCCCCGTGTATTTAGGAAATTTTTTTTTTAGGAAAATTTTTTAAGCTTGAAATGTCAAGCTTGATTCAAGCTTGAAATGTCAAGCTTAATGCAAGCTGGGCAAATGTAAACTAGAACACTTGATTCAAGCTTGAATTAAGCTTACACGCTTGAAATTTTCAAGCTTAATTCAAGCTTATTGACTTGATAAATAAGCTTGCTGCAAGTTTGATGCAAGTTTGCTGTGCTGTCTGGGCATGGTGCTATTAGTTTATTTCAGTTTGTGTACCAAGACTAAAACCGGAGTTTTTTTTTCTTCGACATACGCCCTTAATCATGACACTTCCATTGCTAGAAACCTCTGAAAACGACCAGATAATGTTGATTTATGAAAAAGCACACTGTACAAGAACAGAATCATGTTCATTGACCCCCCAAGAGATTAATGGTACGCAAAACTTGCCTAGGTTTAAAGATATCACTTGCATATTTCTCGATATACTTATCTCCTCATTGTAAAGGGAATTCGATGATCCAGAATTCGCGCTCTATGAACCGATTCACATGCAACAAAAGGAAAAATTTCCGACAACTTGACTCTCAGAGCATTCATCTTTAGCCTAAATTAAAGCTTATAGAAGCAGATCGTTCCACTAATTCAGGGTTAGTACAGATACTGAATTTGCTCATATTCCGAACTTTTGAAATGGTGTCCTAAAATGGTCTGACAGTTTAAAAGTGGTCCTGTTTTTCATAAAATAACTAAAGAAGTTCTCTCGAGTATCTCAGTTCTCCCTTGATAGGTTTTAGGAGCATTTTTCAAAATTTCGGAATTTCAGCAAATTAAAAACGAACCCTGAGAGACAGTTTTAGTAATAATAACAACAATTTTTTAAAAAATGTTTTTCGCTTTTGTCTCGTACTGTTGTTCAGTCTGCTACCTCAGACCGGCGATTTGCAATTATCTTTAATCTGCATTGTCTCTGAACGCTTTCTGTTCGAAAAAGAAAAAAAAAAAGAATTTGCAAAGCAAGTGTAGATCTCCCGCAGACCCCTTCCATCAATGTCATGTATCATTACAGACTGAATGCGAACCATATCACTGGAGGTCCGGCCACTTCTTGGGCTAATTTCCTCCCGTAATGAGCTTCATTTCGCATTTGAGATTGACTTCTACTCCCCTTCCAATCCTGATCAATCAAACAACATGACACGGAGGAAAAACGCAGCATGCCCGATTGTCTTCTTATTTTTCCTTCCTCCATGGACATGAACAGTCTGGCGAATGCGAAAGGAAGGTAACAATCGGACCGTGCCTTAAAAAAAAAAAGTACCATTTCTTTAAGTATTTATAACAAACTGTTGGTTTATTTATTTAACGAATCAAACCAGGATTTCGGAACGACGCCCTGGCAGACAGGGTGCAACTTTGTTCGTGTAAACGCTCGCCCGCCTTGTCGTATGTCAATCTTGTCCTGATTATTAGGAGTTGTGGCGGATATTGCTGAAAATGAGTGTGCTTTTACAGGGTTTTTTTTTTTTATGACAACTAGCGAATTCTTTTTCTCTTTTTTTTTTATTTCAAAGTTTTACCTCTAGCTTCTTCTTACAAACCTTGTAATGCAAGCACTGTCTGTTTTAAAGGGCTACTTCAGTCTCTGCAGTCGGACAGTCACCACAATGCTTAATTGTGGAGAAAACTGCCTTTACAAATTCAATGTTCAAGAATGAAATATTGAATATTTTTCAACCATTGTTTTACTCTCTTATTTTGAAACCATTCGTCAAATAATTTTTTGATTTGAAATTTTTTTCATGCAATTAAAAGAACATTAATTATAATGGAATCAATGTGCTTCGAATGTGTATCGACATCTTTCCACTGGCCCGACCGCCTGCCAAATGGGCAGGATGACTTATCAGACGAATTTAACAAACCCGCGGAGATAATCCCAGTCAATCCTTTTCGGTTCGCAAGTGAAATCGACGTCATTTTGATGTCACCAGTTTGAAACTGCATAAGAAAGACAAGGATGTTCGCAGGCTCGGAGGGGAAAATTGCATCACGAGCGAAATAATAGCGTATTCTCAGATTTCTATTAGCTGTAAATTTACCACATCACATCATATACAGTTACGGCACCATGTTGAAAGTATTAAAATGCTTTCAGTTATCTATCGGAATTCTCAGAACCACTGGATAGACTTCATGGTTTGAAAAAAAAGAAATTCTTCCCCTCCCACCCATGACGGAATAGGTCATCCAGGTTTTCTCGTTGTCAGACGATTTTGTGACTGGAAGATTACTCAACTTATGCAAAACGTACAGGTTACCGTGGAGATTAGAAGCTTTGAATTCTTTCTGGAAATGAAGAATACTGGGGATTTTTAAGGTATGAAATTTATCAAATTTTCTTTTGCTGGTGCAATTGAGCTATGAAAGTTTGCTAATGCAGTAGTAACAATATGCCTGCTTAGCAATCGATAAAAACTGCACCGGTAAGGTGTGCTTTACTTCTAATTAAACTGTAAAACGTCAGTATCACGTTTTTCATCAAAATTAGTGTTCGGAAAGTTGTCAGATTAATAATGTACATAATTTCTTTCATGAATAACAATTTTATAAGAATGCTTGTGTAATTTCTCTTGCGTTCCACTTCGTGAGACCCAGTGGCTCCAAAATACGCTAAGACAATGCTTCCTAGTTAGATTTGTTCCTGTAGAACAAAAACTAAAGTGTGTTATGTGCATTTATTCTTTTATCTTGTTACTTATTCAATCTCAGAGCGTGCAGTGCTATGTCGTTCTTCGTGCTATAGACATCAGAACATTTCGAGGAACTACCTTAGCTACTGTAAGTTTTCATAACCTCTTGTAACCAAGGGCGGATCCAGAAACTTTTTTCGGAGGGGGCGCAAATCGTGAATACTCATTTCATCTAGTGTAAAGCACACTTAATATTGGTGAAAGCTCTATTTATCTAGTGCAAATAAATTTTTTTCGGAGGGGGCGCGCGTCCCCTGCGCCCTCCCCCTGGATCCGCCTTTGCTTGTAACGTATGGAATGAGAGAAATACTAATTTGAACTTCAAGAAAGTTTGATTGTCAAGTCATTGTAATAGATTGAATTGAATACATTTGAAATTAATTTTAAAGCGGAATATTATGTTTGAAAGGATTCAAGATAGTTCCCCAATTTATATATTTAAGTTTTTTTTTTTTGTTTTTTTGTTGTTGTCTAATACGGTAGAAGAACAATGGCAGGATCTCTGTGCCACGCCGAAAGGAGTGCCTATAGAATGACTCTGAAGTGAGTCCTATAACAGCTAACAGCATGCTAAATCATTGAACATAACTGCTTCATGATACTGAGAAACCTCCCATCTTGGACACCTTCCTATTTTGTACAATTATTTGATGCAGAGGCGTAGCCAGAAATTTTTCATGGGGAGGGGGTTATGACTCCCCTTGGCTACGCCCCTGATTTGATGGAATGGTATTTTTCTGCCCAGCGTACCGCCTCAAGCTGGAAAATGTTTTAGGGAACCATAAGTGCCCACCTTTCGAAGGTTTTTTTTTACTGTATCTCAGTGCATTGGGCAATTTTTGTGTAAGCCACAACTGTTCAACTTTCAGAGGTTTTCCTGTACCTCCAAAAGTTGGGCACTTTTTGAGGGAACTCATGGGAGCCCGCCAGTACTTATGGGCAGGGAGGGAACATGGGCCCCCTCTAGCTCCCGTATTATTGTTATGATTTACGTGCTGATATAACGTAGACGTGGTTATACATTAAATATGTCTCTTTGAGTCAGGACCCTTGACTTCCCCCTCTGCGCTCATGAGGGAACTATACAGGCAGTAGCGGATCCAGGGGAGGGGCTAGGGGGTTTCAGCCCCCCCAAAAGAGATTGCTCAAGGGTAACACTCTGCTTTATTATACACTTTAAATAGCTAAAATGATCCTATTTTATTACTTAGCCCCTCCCAAAAGCCTAATTAATTGGTTTAGACTAAAATTTTGATTTATAGTACATTTTAATTGGGTGAAATAAGCTTTTTAAAAAATTTAGCCCCTCCCAAAAAAAATTTCTGGATCCGCCACTGTATACAGGTACGCAACTTTCGGAGGTTTCTACATTAGGCACTTTATTGGGGACCCACAAGTATCCAACAAACTGAAGTTTTACTGCATACCTTCATAAGCTGCACACTTTTTGAGTGTAACTTTCGAAGGTTTTCACTAGATTTAGGGCGAGATTCAAGCGAAACGCGCGCGATCGTGTTCGAATCGAACGTTTTTCAGTTCCCAGTTCAGTCCCCAGAATGCTTCCAATGAACGAACCTATCGCGCTGTCACGTGATCAAAACACGATTGTTTTGTTTCAGTTGAATAAGAAACATGGATATATATTTCGAAGTTTCCCCTGTTGGACGCAGAAAACGTTCGAATTGTGTTCCACTTGAATCTCGCCTAGGGATGGACGCGAGACGAAAAATAAGCGTCTCGCGTCTCGCAAAATAGCCTAAAAGCTTGTCTCGTCTCGCAGAAACCCCTATATCGTAATGTTAAAAATGTGTGTCTCGTCTCGCAAAAAAGCTATAAATCTCTGTCTCGTCTCGCAAAAAAGTCGTCTCGCGTCCATCCCTTCTCGCCCTTAGTGTTTAAAAAAGAGTGTATTTTCTACGACGAAATCAAAAACTATTTTCAGAGGATCATTAAAATAAAATAAAGGTCAAAACTAGAATAAAATCATCGACCCACGCATCCAGCTGACTGAGGTATGAGTCGTCGAAATCCCGATACCACCCGAATTTTAATGGCCTCTCTTGAGGTTAGAGTAGAGAGAGAGACAGAGAAAGGAAAAAAAAAAAAAACAGTTTGGGGAGGTTCGAAAACGAAACTGGCGCCTGCCCGACAGACGGATCGAGTCGAGGGTCGACCCCGAGAAATAATTCTACAGGCATTTCAGATCATAACAGTAGTTCTTGTTCCAGAATGGAACGACAGCGCGCGATTCCAAGTCTGATTTGGGTTTGAAGTGATTGGGTATTCCCATAGTTCTATGGGTATTCCTGTCACAAAACCAGTCATTGTTTGGGTGATGGGGGGGGAAGAAGAACAAATGTAATTTTGAGTAATTGATTTGTTTACGAAGGGATTTTAGGTTGCATGCGAAGTTTGAGTTATTATTTCAAGAGCTTTCAAGGAAGGCGTATAGGAATGAGATAAGCTATCTACTCGTATACATGTAGACATGTTTCTTCTATAAATTATACCTTGCTTGATCTCTATTTCGTTCGTTTGGAGGGCGATAGGTTCTGCCCAACACGGTAATTCGAAATCCGCCCGTCTTGCCTCTAGAGGCCGATAACTGATCCGCAGGGATTAATCCTCTGAGGCGCAACCCTTTCCCAATGCTGAAAAAAGGGCAGCCGTCGCCATAGCTCGACTTAACTACCAGGAAGAGGGCGGACGATCGAAACGTAAAGGGTCTCTAGATCTGTGGCACGCGATGAACGTTTCGATCGTCCGCCATCTTGCTAGTCGTTAAGTCGAGCGATGGCAACGGCTGCCCTTTTTTTCAGCATTGGGCAATCTATCCGGCTGTTTTCGCATTCTTCCATTTTTCAGCAGATGTCAGTGCTGTTCAAAATAATCGTGACCATTTTTTTACGGGAAAGGACGTGCTAAAAAGTAAAATATTCTCGTGGAGCTATGTCACCCGCCACTATTTTTATAGAAATCCAATCTATTCTTCTTGACCGGCAACAGTCAAAACGCAGACCCTTATTATCGCATGGGCAAATCGGGACTTTGCCCAGGGCCCCCAGTTTCAAATGCTGTTCTGAAATATTATTTTATATGTCAAAATTTTTATGAAAAAGAAAACAAATTTTATGGATGGGGACACCCAAATTCATCAATGCCCGTGGCCCCTGTTTTGTCATAATCGGGCCCTGTGAAAACGTCAGAGTTGGGTGTTCCCAGAGCGGGAACACTGCGCGTTAAAAGGGTTAAGCTACGATCGCATTTTTCGCGAAATGCAAAAAAAATTAAAAATTTTTAGAATGCGAAAGAAATAAAACACCACTTAGCTAAAATGCCTCGAATCTCGGTGCTTGTGTGCGCCAATGCATCTACTTGAACAATTTAAAATCGAATCGCAGTCATTGCTAATCCCACGGTTGTCCGAAGAAGGTGATTGCCGGTGACTTTACGTGAAACCATTCCCCCTCTCAACGTCCAAGCTAATGACCACATTAACCCCTCGAAGCCCCTTTTCAAATAATGGGCCATCCATCCATCCAAAGTAATGCACCCTGGCGATTTCTTTATGCTGTTTTAATAGCTTTAAATTCCACTCTCCGTGCAATCAGGGGGGAAGAAAGAGAAATGGACTTCGGACTCGGATGTTCGAAGAACAATCGACTCTCGTGGGCGCATACACACACACACACAGTACGGCAACCCTTTGATCTGAAACTTTCTCCTCGCCCCACCCGCCTTGTTGTCATCCAGGCCTGGAGGCACGTGTACGGACTCTTTCCACCTCGTCGAGCACACCTCTTGGTGTTTTTGCCGGATGCCGTGTACCGTTGCGTGCAACTCAACTCAATTTCCTTTCGGCAATCCCTTCATTTGTTTAAGGGTGAAGCGGAGAGAGAGCTATTTGTGAGATATTGAAAGTAGCTTGATGTTCGTTCAGGCAGGACGTAAGCAGGGGCGTAGCCAGAAATTTTTCATGGGGGGGGGTTACGACTACTACAACTCATATATATGCATACATATGTGTGATAAAGGAGTCAAGAATATACATTTTGTATGGCAAAAAATTCCTCATGGGGGGGGGGTTATGACCCCCCTAAGCCCCCCCGTGGCTACGCCCCTGGACGTAAGGTACTCAAACGCAGCTGACCGAACTGCACGACCACGCCACTAGAGTAAGGTGACCAAACGTCCCCATTTTCCGGGGACAGTCCCCATTTTCGGGACGTTTTTCAAATTGTCCCCAGAATGTAAAAATGGAAGTGGGGACAATTTTTAATTATTGCATTGTTTTTTAATTAAATTACTGTTAATTATTGCATTAATTATAAATGTCCCCAGTTTTGTTGTCAGAATCGGGGACATGTCCCCGATTCTGACTCCAAAAATCTGGTCACCTTACACTAGAGATCTGAAAGGGTCCGAAAAATTTTAACCAAAATTAAACTAGGTAGGGGCTCGTTGCACAGCCAGCTGTCGTCAAAAAAAGGTCTCTAGATCTGTGGCACGCGATGCACGTTTCGATCGTCCGCCATCTTGCTGGTCGTTAAGCCGAGCGATGGCAACGGCTGCCCTTTTTTCAGCATTGGGAAAGGGTTGCGCCTCAAAAGGCTAAAATCACGATTTAAAGCCATCTACCCAGGGGGCAAGGGCGGCTGCAGTAAGGGGGCCATAGGGGCCATGGCCCCCTCCGAAATTTTGTTTTACAACTTTAGATTCGCATACTTCACGATTTCACACGTTCAATTTGCATTTTGAACAATTTATAGACCTAAGTAAAAAGTTCGATGGCCCCCTCCGAGAATTCTGCCTGGAACCGCCATTGCCAGGGGGTGGAGCTGTGTGTATTATAATTCATGCTGGTCTTACATGAAAATATTTGGCTATTGAAACCCTTACGGTTGTTCTTTTCGGAAATCATGCAACTTTTGAGCAGCTTTTTAAAAAAAATTAATTGCGGTAGATATTCGGAGAAATTTAAAATGTCTCTTTACAAGCTGTATTGTGAACCATTACAAACAATAAACCTACAGGAGTGACGAAATACAGGAAAATGCTATATATGTGGAATTTTACAATATTTCCCCAAGCGGATAACACTCTTCGGTCCATTTTTGGAGGCGATTTTTGTGCTTATGAATTTTTTCTGAAAATTGCATGAGACACGCATTTTGACTGTTAGTATGAGTCCATAGTCCATGGCTAACGAAGCACTATTCATTTTTTCGAGTGTTTTAATATGATGGGTTTGTTTTTTAAACTGTTCAAAAGTCCAGTGACGACGATTGCTCTTCAAATGGAACACCCTGTATGAAGAGAATTCAAAAAGACTTCACCAGAATGACTGAGTGGGAGAACTTAACGAGTTCGCCACAAAATAAAATGAAGATATCTTTGACTGAAATATTCCGGAGCAATGTTTTAAGGATTGGTCATAATCGCTTTGAATAGTGTTCACTTTAACATGCGTTCAGTTTAACGGTCATCTAGCTAGTCACTCTTCAAGTAGTTTGCAATTGTAACACCACTTGGACGTTCTATTTGAAGAAAGACTGAAATGCCCAGGTACACTACTTCACTAAAAGATACCCCGAGGCAGTTCGTTGCGCAAGAAAACAACTTTGTATATTCTTGATTAATATGAACAGAGGCCAGATAATATTACTTTTACACTTTTGGTTTTATCACTTAGAAAGGACTCGACATCACCTTGAAGAGTCCACCCTACTAGCAATTTTGCTCGGGCCATCATCGGCTGGCTACGTGGCCGGTGGTAGCCCGAGCAAAATTGCTAGTAGGGCGACGCCTTCTCTCTCGTTACCAAGAGTCGTTAGTTCTTTGGCACCCCTCTGCCAGCCAGGGAGCGGTGAACACTGTGGTAATGTAGTCACGTAGCAAAAGTCACGGCAAAATTTCCTGTATTATTTATTTATTTATCCTCGCTTTGTTTGCTGGTCAGAAAATTAATTGACTTTGCTTAATCCTTGTGTTAAAAGTACAGTTTAAATTTCTAATTTTATTGTTAAAAATTGAATTTGAATTTTTTTCCCATGTAAAATGCAACTCAACGACATTTTGGGTGAAAAAAAAATAAAATAATAATAATAATAATAATAATCTATCAATCTGACAAAATGCTTGAAGGTTAGTGTTATATGAAAACAGAAAAATCAACTCATAATTACTTCTCAAATTTGATGAAAATTTCTGATGATTTTAAATTAAAAAAGAGAAAATTACTCCTTTAGACTTAAACAGTTTATTTTTCAAAATGTTTGACACAACATGTAATCCCGTAAAATTTGGATATTTTCTCCAGACTTTAAGCTTGAACATGTACGCATTTTTAGGTAGCATAGTTATTATCATGATGAGTAGTTGTTCATTCTTCTAAAATGAGTCAAATTATTACAGTAAAATTTTAGGGAAAATCTATTTTAACTTAAGCATTAAATTTGGCTTTTAATTTTTCTTTCTTTCTTTTTTTTTCTTTTTTTTTTTTTTCTTTTTTTTTTTTTTTCTTTTCTTTTTCTTTCTTCTTTTTTTTTTTTCTTGTATGTGTGTGAGAGATTTTTATTACTATATTTTTATGGCCGTTTCGAATAAAATTGAAAATAAATAAAATAAGTGAATAAATAAATCAAATTTGTAGCATTTTAATTATTCATAACTATAACTTACAATAATGATATACATAAAATATTAATCTTTAAACGTAAACATAAAAAAAAAACCTATTGAAGATAAACAGACATTTTAAGATTGAATTTAAATAACATTTTGCAATGGAGGTGAATTAATTTTTTTATGCATTTTATAATTAAGTATTGGATGCAGCAACTGCTCTTCTATAAATATTCTAAAGTTTTTCTCAGTAACTATAATGTAGTTAATTTAACAAATTTTTAAAAATGTTTTCATGTCTTACTGAACATGAAATTTCAGAAATCGTTGATTGAGGGAGCTAACGCACTTTAATCTTTTGACGACGTCATTACGCTATCCGATTAATGTCCGGCAATCAAAGGCGATTACTCCTTTTGACAATCGCCGGCGCTCATCATCACGTGATCCAAAGACACAACGTCCTCTTTTCCTTCCACCCTATATCTCGGAATGCGATGACACGCCGATGGCCGACCGATCATCATTTGCGTGCCTAATCAGTGGTCCTTTAAATATCCGATATAAAGAGGTACATTGTACCCCGAGCCAGTTGCGGGTCGAAGCACCCTTTTTGACGGGTGTTTTACAGGCCGAGAGAGACCATTGTCTCCGGGCACACGTACCCGACGATTATGCAGATTGGGAGAGGATGACAGGTGAGTTGAGTTGTCTGAACCCTGGGGGGATCCAATCGATTGTTTTTCTTTTTTTTCTTTTCTCCGAAGCGAGCGATGTCTTGCGAGCCAAGCACCTCCGACGGTAATTACGGGCAACTAAAAAGTCAATTGATAGGACGTCCGGTTAATTGTTTTATTTATGTGCGGCGATGAATTAAAACTCGTTAGAGAAGCGGAAGGATTATGAGAGAAAGCTGATTTCCTAATTAATTTACGGGCATTCGCAGTTTCTTTGCCTTGTTACTTTCCGAACATGTACCATGTAAGGAAAGTATTGTAATCATGAAAAAATTCGAATTCGAGATTTTGGTGTATTGACACGTTTTGAGGTCTTCTGAATTCATTTATGCTATTTTTACGAGATGTATGTATGTATGTGTGTGTGTGTGTATGTGGGTTTGTGTGTATGTGAGTGAACACGATAGCTCCTGAACAGGGCATGCGATTGAGCTCAAATTGGGTATATATGTTATAAACCACCGTCGCAAGACCGGTATTGATTTTGGTGTGTATAGGACTTACAGTTTTTCTACAGGGCTACGACAAAGATTTCTTTTACATGATGGCCTATGGAGGAAAATTCTGGAAAGTGCGCTAGCGTTTAAACGGTCCATTCGATTGAGCTCAAATTGGGTATACATGTTATAAACCACCATTGTATGACCGGTATTGATTCTGATGTTTTATAGGACGTATAGTTTTTCTACAGGGCTACGACAAAGATTTCTTTTACATGATGGCCTATGGGGAGAAATTCTTGAAAGAGCGCTAGCGTTTAAACGGTACATTCGATCGAGCTTCAATTTGGTATATATGTTTGAATGATTCATCGATTAAAATTTATTTAAATGCTTGGTAATGATCTTAATCGTAAGTGTTCGGAAAGTCGAGTGGAGTCACTCCAGATTTTTTTTTCACGAGAGAAATGAAGAGCCGAAGATGGATGGAGTCTGGTCTAAGTAATAGTGAATCAGGAGATAGATTCTCTGTTTGTGGATAAATGCTGATCCAGTTTTTGTAATTAAAGTCATTGTGGCTTTGTAATCGCTGCTGTTATAAAAACTGGTTATTGAGCCTGAAAAGTTCCTAGTCCATGAGGTATAATAAGTCGACCCTAAATTATACCATGAGATATAATTTATGGTTAAAAGAAAACACATTTTTTTCGAACTAGTTTTAGTGAAATGTTATAAAAAGCATAACAAATGTTATAAAAGCATTCAGAGGGAGAAAATATGAAAATGAGTGAATCAAACAAGTATGATTTTTTTTAAAGAAAACCAGTCTCAAATTGCTTCACTATTAAATTGAAAACTATTTGTAAAACTATTCGACTTACTATTTGCCAATTTCACGGCAAATATAGACGATAGTGCCAAACTAAAATCAGCATAAGAAACTTTTTTTATTTTTGACAAATTTGACGATAAGCCATTAAAAGTGGCCAACTTTCTCGAGTTTCGACTTACAATTTAAATGGCAACCCTTTAAGGATGTATGTCGAAAAAAAAGAACTCTTTTAGTCTTGGTACACAAATCGAAATAAACTAATTGCATCATGGTCTCCAAGAAATTCCAGAGGGTTCTTCATAAGCTGCTTTACACACTGAAACAAGCGGAAACGTTGTGGCATTTGAGAAATTTTCAGAAAAAATTCTTAAACATGGATCTCAGCTGCAAGATTTTTCAAAGAGTAACACACTTTGCGAAACTAATGCGTTTTATGTACCAAAATCACATTTTTTTTGTTTTTTTTTAACAACACCGTTAAGCAAAAGTTAAGGTTTAAAAATCACATGTTTCAATTTTCTGAATGAAAATACCATCAGGGCATGGCCAAATTAATGTTTTTTTTTTTTTTTTTTTTTTTTTTTTTTCCCAATGGGCGGGCACTTGCTCATCAAGCATTCGCCTCTACAAAGGCCCGAGTCACTGTCCATTTTATTATGGGAGCACCCAGTGGGCGGACAGCATTGCCCCCTATAAATGGACGGACAAGTTAACATCCATGCCCAAGCCGGGATTCGAACCCGGACCCACGGCGTGATAGAATGGTTCTCTAGCCACTACACCACCTGTGCGGTTGACGAAATTAATGTAAAATCGTAAAATCGCATAAAATAACCTGTTTGAATAACCACGACGTATAAACTGTAAGATGAGACCACGAGAAGATACCTCCGGGTGCGAGACGATATACCTCGGGTCAGCTCTCTAGCGAGACCAGTCTCGCGGTCTCACGCTAAAACAGGCAAATATATTATAGTCAGTACCCATGGGCGCCGGCAGAATATTTACCAGGGGGGGGGTGCAAACGTATGGTTACCAAATTGAAAAGAGCAAAAAGTAAGGGAAAACACTGCGTACAAAAAATCCAGGGGGGCATTGCCCCCCTTGCATTATGCTGCCGGCGCCCATGTCAGTACCTCGAGTGTATAAGACATTGCTTGCAAGCCGGTACTCCAAGGAAACACGGAGGAGGGTCTCTTCTTACCGACAAAGATTGGAGCCCCCTAGCTGGGCCAATCCCATGAGAAACTCTAGCGGAATGATGAGAAACCTCCCATGAAAAACCTATCCCGTGGACAGGCCTCTGAGTGACTAATTCTAAATAGAGGGGGCACAAAATTGTCAGCCTTGTTCTGAACTACAAAAATTCTTGGCGGAGCTCTGCTGAGAATCACGGGCAGTACAAAAAGAAATGGAGCCCGTTGGCAAAGTCCGTCATACACTTGATACAGCAAAAGAAAAAGTAATTATGGAGCAAACTGGAAATGAATGGGCCTCAGGCCACGGGCCACGTGCCTTTCCGTCTCTCCGCGCGAAACGAGCAAGCACCTGCCGCCTCGGCCTTTTAATAACCGCAATTAAAGAGATTCCTTAGTTACGGTCACAGTTTGGTGAACGCCCCTGTCGGACTTCTCTCTCTTATCCGGGAATTCCGTCCAGCTCCCTTAACTTTCGGTGTGAACTTATGGTATATCCTTTACGCAACACGGGACTGAAAAGTGCGCCGAGAACGAGGTTAAGGATGCCATCTCGATGCGCCCTACTTTTTTCTTACGCTTTTTCGATATCCCTCCCCCCATCCCTGCTCACAGCGAAGTATAATTTTTTTTTTCACCCTTCTATTAACACCGGCAGTTTTCTGGCGCAATTCTGGGTGCCTTCGAACGATCGAAAATTGTTGCGATAGCATCGGATATTAGCTGACCGACAAGTTTAAAATAAACTGGAACATTTTTTTCTCTCTTTTAAATCAGTGTATAAATGTTACGGAGAAAGGGGTTAGGAAGGAACGTTGAGTTCAGTGAATGGAATTTTTTTAGGGTGTGTGTGTGTGTGTGTGTGTGTGTGTGTGTGTGCACGGACAAGGTTGGGGGGGTTCAGGGGGTCTGGACGCCTCCCTTTCCTTAATCTGCACACAAATGCTAATTGTAGCCAAATATTCAACTCAAAATAGTATTCGGTAAAAAAAAATATATTTAAATTTTATATAAATTTTGAAAACTTGTTAAATTGTAAAAAATTATATAATTTTGTAAATTTTGTGATTTAGTGTGTATCAAACACGATTTACTATAAAAAATAAATAAAAAACTTTTTGTCTTATTAGAAAAATTTTGCCAGATATTTATAGAAAAAGTTGACTGCCAATCGAATCCTGCATTCGAATGAAATCGCACCCCCCCCCTCCTTTCTTAGCTAGACCGGGGCCATCGCTAAGCAACGGGCCTGCTTATGAGTTGCCATCCCTAAAAATGAGTTTATCATTGAGGCCTGATTCCCCCAGTCACAGTATTCTATTTTATTATTCTAAGTATTATAAATGTTATATTATTTTATTATTTTAAAACAATTTTTTTGTACTTTTGTCGTACTAAAGAACTTTAGATGTAGGTAATCGTTTTGTGAATCTTGCGCCATTTTCTTTCATGAAAATTTATCCTAAAATTCGAACATTTTGCTCTGAATGTAATGGTAAGTGAACGCTTATAATGTATTTAGAAATTCTAAAAATATGTATGTAAATCATGTTTAGTGAATAATTACTCATGTGTTATTTATAAATAAATTATTTTAATCAGAAATCGTATTACTTGAGTAGTTTTTATTCTTGTAAATAAGCATGACGTTGTGATATTATTTAGACAATTTAATTTTGCCAGTTGAAAATGTTATTTATCAGTTATATATGCCTTGATTATGTGATTAAGACTTACATCTGGTACAGTCTGTGCTACTGTGCAGAAATACAGTAAATTATAAATTATTGATTTTTGCCCGTTTATACAGAAACTTCAAATGTAGTTAATATTTTGTACAAGCGTTCATTATGCTTGCTCAATTCCTAAGTTCGATTGAGAAAGCGACAAAAGAATAATATATACTACATGAAATGTCTTTATTAAAGAATAATTAATTCAGGGATCACGCTATAGAGCGTATTTTATCAATTTTCTCCAATATACAGGATATCCCGAAAACACTGAAATGCGCTTTAATAATCATTTGTTAAAGATTAATGTTGAATTGTTTAAAATAACGTAGGAAATACGACTACGTTCATGAAATATTCATTATAAAAATGCCTTTCTCATTTGTGTATTTAGTTATTTTAAAGTATATTAAATATAAATATCCACTTGTGAAACTAAAATAAGCAATCGTGAATCATGAGAGTAAGCGCTACTTTGTTTTTCCTTCAAATTATATGCATCTATTTTCTTTATTTCAATATGTATCATAGCAAACAAATTAATCATGAGTTCGTACTTGAAGGAGTAACACAATTACTACTTAAAACTACATTAAATAACGTTTGAAAGCACTGGGAAGCTTAAGAAATGCCTGATGTATACGTGAAGACTCGTGACACCCCTAGGCCTCTTGGATGGCTCATCAAAATACACGTGCAGGCCCGTTACTAATTGCGAAGGCCCCGGCTAGACCCGTCTTACGAGAAAGCTACAGCCCGTGTTTGAGTGATACAGAAAGATAAGATTCGGCAAACTCAGGTCTTAAGATACCTCGCAGCTGAATTCCTTAACTTATTGCACTCCCGATTATCCGTTCAGATCCGTGTTCTGTTTTAAACGGGATATGAGAAATCGAAGATAATCGAACAACTATTCGGTAACCTTTAAACACAGAACATTGACATAAACTGGATGTGAGCAGAAGATTTTTCAAACTCCACGAATTACCAGGAGTTCAGCGTCCTGTTCTTTCTGCAAATGATAATGAGCAGTGTTCACTCACGTTTGGCGTTTTTCAAAGGACACCGCGCCCTATGCCGCCTATTCTCGAGTGCCTTATGCCCCCTGACTTTTTTTCTTTGGTACTGATGTACCCTGCCCTTCTCTTGTTGAGTGCAGGCATATACATCCTGCTTTTTATAAAAAGAAGTCTTGCAGAGCCGTGCCCATCAAAAAGATTTAAGGGAGAGTCTAAAAATTTCGGAGGGGTTATACCAAACGGTGAAAAAGGTCGAATTTTTCACAAAGACTTCATCATTATTACTTTTTTAACCCATTTGTGCCTGGATATTTTTGCGACTTTCTTCGATTTTTACTGATAACAGAAATAATAGATAAATTTCTGATGTCAACTTCTGAACAAGGAATGATTTATTTTAAAATCATTTTGCAAAAAAATCGAAATATCAACATCCTACTGGGTCATGTTAAGATATTGTGCGGAGTTGAGGCTCAATACTCATGAATAAAGGCTAGGAAAAATAAATAACGTTTTCGACTCATAGCGAAAATGCCGTCCCAATAAAGGGACGCTAGGCATAAATGGGTTAACAAAACTTCATATTTCGGGTCGGGGACCGGACCCCCTGGTTCAGCCCCCTGGGAACGGCCTTGAAGTCTTGTCTTATTGTTAAGTATTTACCAGTGGCGGCTCCTCAACTCCCCAGAGGAAGAACTATAAAATAACACATTAACAAATTAAACTGCAAAAAATATTAAGTACACGTCTACATTTTTTGTGAATTTAAACCGTGAGTTTTACTTTCCCCCGCTCCCGCCACTATTATTAAATGCGCACTGTATCGTAGGTTACTACAGCATAGTATTTCGCGCTCCCACGTGCGATCGGCCAAATGGCCTTTTGAACCGCTCACTGAGAAAAGACGCGGAGAGAGTTGCGGGAGAAGTAAGGCACTGCTGATATCACTCCGCTCGCACATTTTCAGTGTGCGCACTTACCAATTTTTTTGCGGTTATCTCTTCCGGATTCTCCCTTAGTTTGTTATGTTCTGTTGGTTAATCTTTTTTTTTAAGCATTCGGGTGCTATTTCTTTCAATCACGGGATTTTTGTCTACGCGGTGCGCCGTGGACATTTTTTCGTTTTCTTGGTTTATGACAAATTTTTAATGTTGTAGGCAAAATTTTAGGTGTTCTTGGGATATAATGAGATCACTTAGTGTTCTTCTTTCAATCACGGGATTTTTGTCTACTATGTCTTTTGTTGTATTTGCGGCCCGTGGTCACTTTTCCATTGGATCCATGTTTTCTGCAGAGTGATTGGATATTGCTAACGGAAAGATGGGCCAGGCACTTCAACATTTTGAAACTGTCTCTTTACAAGCCGTACTACATACTGAAATGAACGATAAGTCTGCATTCGTTTCAAAACTTTTAGAAAAAATTCTTAAAAATCGGACATGTTCGCAAACATAAGCGTAAAGTTTTCAAAATTATTGGGGGGGCCGGGCCCCACAACCACATATATTCACGTCAGTGGCGTAGCCAAAGGGTGGTGTTAGGGGGATCATAACCACCCCCCACATGAGGAATTTTTTGCCCTACAAAATGTATATTCTTCACTCCCTTATCATACACCCGTATACATATATGTGAGTTGCAGAAGTCGTACCCCCCCCCATGAAAAATTTCTAGCTACGCCACTGATTCACGTACATATAACTTACTCATAGCTGCCAACTACTACGGAATATAATCAACCACTTTTTCTACATGATTTTTCGGTTAAAATATAGCAAAATTTTTGTGCTGCACGCGCGAACTGGTTACTATTTTGAAAAAATACTTAAAAAATATACTGTTTACAAAAAGTGGTTAGTGGTTAATTATATTCCGTAGTAGTTGGCAGCTATGACTTACTATATAAGTGTAAATTACTGGAGTCGCTCGAGCTCTATGGGTCCACAGAATTCTACACCTATGTAAGGCAAGTATCCATGTTAGTATCTTCCTACCATGTTATAAGTTAAAAATAGAAGCAAAGCAAAAAATCCAAAGGAGGAAAAAAAACAAACATTTTCGATGAGATAGTGCATTTTAGACACATCTGAACTTTTCTTCACTTCATACTTTACATTGCATAATCTGATTTTAATTAACAGAGCTTGGAGCCAGAGGAGGGCAGCTTATACTAACATTGTGTGTTACGTGGCGTCCCAATGAATACTAAATCATGATTGAAATCAAAAGAAGAAAATTTTTAAAAGTAAAGGTTTTTTTAAACGTTTATAAATGTGTGAAATACTTTTTTTATGCTAGTATAAATGAGTTTTCTGTATTGAGTGGTCAATTATTGGGTGGGCTCAGCCCCTATTCACAATTTATTGGGGGGGATCGAGCCCCACGGGCCCATATAACTCTACGCCTATGTTCGCAAAGCGTGTCCCTCTTCGAAAAATCTTGCCGCTCCGATCCATGTTTAAGAATTTTTTCTGAAAATTTCACAAAAGCCACAGCGTTTTCGCTTATGGCAGTGCGTACAGCAGCTTATGAAGAACCCTCTGGAATGTTCTGGAGACCCTGGTGCTATTAGTTCATTTCAATGTGTGTACTACCAAGACTAAAAACAGAGTGATCGATCCATCCGTGCATGTGGAGTCGCCTCCATTTTCACCCACCGCCCAGATGCATGCCTTCTGTTTTTCCAGCAACGCACGCCACCCCAACAACCGGTCGGGCGGTGGTATGGAAGGGAGGATGAGAGAAGCGCTTTTGCCGGAGAAAAACTGGGTCGTGGACCTTGAAGAGAGAGAAATCCAGGTTTTGTTTTTGTGTTTTTTCCTTCCTTTCTCCTCCACTCCTCCTTGCTAACCTTCTGCTCTCCTGTTGCTAGGCGACGCTCTCTCTCTCTCGCTCCGCATCATCCTTCCCGCTTCTCCCCGGTGACATGAAGTGTTGTTTACGTTCTCGTTTCTTGGTGGTCCTCATGTTGGGTTCCGAATGGTTTTACGGAAGACGCGTAGGCGACAGCAGTGGCGCACCCAGGATTTTAGTTTAGGGGGAGCTGGGCTACATACAAATACTGCTGAACTCGGTCATAGTGACCTCGGTTAGTTACAACTCTCTTATAACGTCCAAATATTCGGTATCACTTGACTGTCCCATAGAACACAAGCAATGTAACTCATTATAGAGTCATAAATAATTATCTGATCTTTTGAGCGACGATGTAACCGTGTGTAACAGTGTTTCAACTAACTGTAAGGATTTATTTAAAAACTTTTTTAAATAAATGTCTTTTTTGGTTAGAAATAATTTGAGGTAAATTAAAAAAAGAAAGGAAGAACTAAAAAAAATTAATTAATTAGTGACAATTTTCACTTTTTTAACACTTTTCACTTCTAACTTTCTGCCTTTAGGGGGGGCTTCAGCCCCCATAGCCCCCCCCCCGTGGGTGCACCTATGGGCGACAGACAAACATGGCCTCGTAGAAATGCTGCTTCATTAGTTTCTTATAAAGATATACCAATAGAAAGTTGCAGTTTTCGAATGCAGTCAAACCTCGTTGGTAAGTCACCTGGATTAAACGTCATTCCGCATATTCCGTCCTCTCTTAGAAGTTCCGACCTTTTGAACCCTTTAACCCACCGCAGTGTTCCCGCTCTGGGAACACCCAACTCGGACGTTCGGACTGTTGCCAGTCACGAAGAATCGATTGGATTTCTATAAAAAATAGTGGCAGGTGACAGAGCTCCACGAGAATCCTTCACATTTTAGCACGTCCTTTCCCGTGAAAAAAGGGTCACGGTTATTTTTAACAAACAGCACTGACATCTGCTGAAAAAGGAAAGAATGCGAGAACAGCTGGATAGATGGCCCAATGCTGAAAAAAAGGGCAGCCGCTGCCATCGCTCGCCTTAACGACCAGCAAGAGGGCGGACGATCGAAACGTTCATCGCGTGCCACAGATCTAGAGACCCCTTTTTTGGACGACAGCTGGCTGCGCGATGAACGTTGCGATCGTCCGCCCTCTTGCTGGTCGTTAAGTCGAGCGATGGCAACGGCTGCCCTTTTTTCCAGCATTGGGAAAGGGTTGCACCTCAAAGCGTTAATACGCCTTTTCACATAGTGCGCTCCTTTTATTGCGTGGTTATTTTTTTAACCACTCCGTTTTTAGAACGTCCCTTTTAAGAGTGTAATCTACAAACTCGGTCTCATTTTGTTGAGGAGGTTATCTACCAAAAGCAATTCAATTTTGTTGAGACTCTAGGGATTTTTCTTACAAAGATGGACGAGTCTAAGGAATTCCTGCAGGACTCTTCCTCGTTTCGACTTCCGTACGATGGCACAGATTGCACGATTAAATTATAAGTACTACGTACCATCTTTACTTCCTTAATTTGTCATCTATTAAATTAATTTTATTTCTTATTCTACACGTTTAAACCAAATGAGCGAAATTCGATCAGTCGGAGGGATTTTTGGCCCAGTTTTCAAATGTACGCTTCTCCTTTAGGCGGGTTTTTCGATCAGAAGAGCGGAGCGAAATATAACAATAAGCGAGTAGGGGAATTCTCAGAAAAAAGACTACTTAAAGAGCACTTTTGCTGAAATACCGGTAGGTTCCTATGGAAAAGGATCGCTCCACAATGTATCTTTTTTTTTCGCTCTTTGGGTTTAAGCGTGTACTAATTTATACATTATAATGTCAAGTAATGATAGGCACACTTATGATATAAAAATTTAGAATTTCTTTTTGCATTGGATATAAACTACGCACAAATAAATTTTTAACGAGCATTGAATGACAAACAAGCTGTGTCTAAGCATGGCTCTCATATGTTAAATTTTTAAAGAAAGAATTTATAGATAACATTTTTTCTTTTCTTTTTAAAAAAATGGCCACCCTCCCCTTTTTATCGGTTACTTCCCACACATCGGCACGCCAAGAGATCGCCAACAATTTCACCCCCTTTTCAAGAAGGGTCAGTTAGTGACCCTGCAGATCTAGACTCACGGAAAATATCACGAGGATGGCCCCCGTTCTAAAGAGGGGATGGCAAAAGCGGGAAGATAGCAACCCATAAATTACTCCAGCCAAGTGTCATTGTGAAATCCGTGTGTGGTAGGGGAGAAGTGGCATGAATGGGACAGGTTATGAATGGGACATTAGCAATAAATCTTTAAGTATACATCTTTTTAATATGAAATTTAGCTAGTAGATGGCACTAAGTGTTATACCTCTTCACACAAAACAAAAGTGAAATGAATGCAGGAGTGTTGACAGAAATTGCCATTTTGTGATTTCAAGACTCAAAAGTAAGTAATTCTTAACACTATAAATATCAAAATATTATGTTTTAAGAGTTTGTTTAGATAGATATCCGCTAGTAATTTATATACCTTATCTATTTTACTTTACAAACAGCAGGATTAAATTAGATAGATACAAAGTTATTATACTTTTGATTTTGATTTTATCCCAACATAGGTTAAAGTAATGAATGGGACAAAAAATGAAGCGATGAATGGGACTGTCCCATTCATTACTCAGAATGACTTTCTATCTAAGAATGTTTGTTTACATCTTTCACACATCCTTTTAATAGTAGAACTGACGGATCATTTAAAACTTAGATTAGAACTTCTCAGTATGTAATATTATAAAAGCAGATAGTATCAAATTATATAAATTATAAAATATAGTACTTTTTAATTTTAGTACATAATTTTTTTTCACTGTCTAATATTTATAAAGAGGCAGTGATAAAATAATTGCAAGCTTCATGGATTTTTTTTTTTTTTTTATACAATTTATTTCATTCTCGTTTTTCATACTTTAAATTATTCAAATAAGGCAATTTAAACAAAATAATTTTGTTTCAGATTGAAAATGACTGAAGAAAAAATAAAGGGCAAAAGATTAAGAATATCTTGTCAAAGCATGGAGGCAGCTGTCTCTGAAGTAATAAGCAAGGGTCTTAGCATTAGAACAGTTTCAAAGGCATTTGGAATTTCCAAGTCTTCCCTAAGTCGCAGTGTTTGCAAAGCAAGAAAAATAGGGATAGAAAAGTTTTCACATAATCCAAATATTGGAAATCGGAAAACATTTAGCACAACCCAAGAAGAAGAACTATCTTTATATCTACAGACAGCTTCTAAAATGTGCCATGGTCTTACTTCTGTTCAAACAAGAGAATTAGCTTTCCAGTATGCTGAAGCATTAAATATTGAATATCCAGAAACTTGGAAAATAGATCAAAAAGCAGGAATAGATTGGTTTAAAGGTTTTATGAAACGTCATTCAAATTTATCAATTCGCAAACCAGAAGCAACTAGCTTAGCTAGAGCTACAGCCTTCAATCCTCATAATGTAAAACTTTTTTATAATAATCTAGAAGAAGTGATGAAAAAATATAAATTTTCGCCAGAAAATATTTGGAACTGTGATGAAACTGCCTGCACTACAGTGTGTGAGCCACCAAAAATTATTGCAGTGCGTGGCTTAAAACAAGTTGGTCAGGCTACTAGTGCAGAAAGGGGACAATTAGTAACAATGTTGCCTTACATTAATGCAATAGGAAATTCTATACCCCCAACATTTGTATTCCCTAGGGTACATTTTAAAGAGTATATGTTGAATGGAGCTCCAGCTGGAAGTCTGGGTTTGGCCAGTGGTAACGGCTGGATAAATGAAGACAGTTTTTATGAAAGCATTAAGCATTTTGTTAAGTATGCAAAGATTACGAAGGACCAACCAGTTTTGCTATTACTTGATAATCATAAGACTCATGTTACTATCCAAGTTATAAAGTATGCTCGTGAAAATGGTGTTGTCATCTTGACTTTCCCTCCTCATTGCTCCCACAGGTTACAGCCTTTAGATGTCTCAGTATATGGTCCATTCAAAAGAAGGTATAAAGAAGCCATTAATGATTGGATGACTTCTTTCCCTGGAAAAACAATTACTATTTATAATGTTGCAGAGCTTGCAAATAAGGCCTATATTGCTTCCTTTACTCCACAAAACATATTAAGTGGATTTCAGAAAACTGGAATTTATCCATTCAATAAATTCTTATTTTCTCCTGATGATTTCCTACCTGCTTTTGTTACAGATCGGGATCAGCCTAATGAGAAAGTTTCAAGCATTCAAGAAGCTATATCTCCTGATACCCCTGTGTTAGATGACCCTGTAGAAAGTAGTTCAGATTGTTCTTTTTTGAGTGAATGTCTAACATGTATCCGTCCATTTCCCAAAGCTCAACCAAGAAAGAATAAAAGTGAAAGACCAAAGAAAAAATCTGCCATAATTACAAGTACCCCTGAGAAGATTCAGTTAGAGAACCAAAATATGGACAATCTGAAAAAACGACTTTTGAAGCGAAAGAAAATTGAAAAAACATGCAGTAATGGAGAAAATCAGAAACAAATTTTGAAATCAAAGAAAAATAAAAAAATTCAGGATGAAACAAGCAGTAGTGGATCAAGTATTGATATTAAATTTCAGGATTCGGAAGACTCTATTGATTGTGGATGTGACACATATGATTATGAGAACTGTGATCAAATCACCTTAACTGAAGAAGACTTTGTAATTGTGAAATTTCTCACCAAAAAAACAAGCGTATGTTATGTAGGAAGAATAATGTCTACACCTGATTGCGATGAAGTAAAAGTACAATTTTTACGGAGAAAAGGCGAATCCACAAGTTTTTTTTATCCTATAAATGATGAAATTGTTTATGTTCATCTGAATGACATTCTTTCAAAGCTTCCCAAACCAATCAAAAATTGTGGCACAGCACGCACTAAAGCATTTTTATCATTTTCTACAAACTTTGAAGTTTTGGAGAGCAAATTTGGCCCAATAAAATGAATGTACTTCTGTTATTTCTCCAATAAGGACCTTTTTCTTTTACCTTTTTTTCTTTTGATATTTTTAAATATGTAAACCAGCTGTTTTGTTTGTAACCATTAGAATTCTTTTGCAGATTAAAATAATTGTGCTATACATAGAAATAAGGATAAAAATTTTCTTTAAATATTTTATTTTAGTATGTCCCATTCATGCCTTATCTTGTCCCATTCATGACACTGTCAGGCATGAATGGGACAAATTATGAAACTTTGTATTTTTACTTTTCACACTTATTAAACTTGTTTAAATGTTTTTTTGTGAATGTTTCCTGAAAACTAAGACATTGATGTTTATTTTCAAACAATTTTCATTAAAATAATTGCAGTAGATTTTTTTTTAAAAATTGCAGAATGTAAAATGTCCCATTCATGCCACCTCTCCCCTACATGCAACGCTTTGAAGTACAGTATTTTTCAATGAATTTCGTGTATTGATATCGGAGATGTCTAGCAAGGGTATAATAAGAGTTCCTTTATCAGCAGCAATAATTAAAACTTGTCTTTAGAAAAATATTTTAAAACGCTAGAAGCATCGCACTTACTATCGCTTTTTTTTGAAAAAAAATTTTTTTTGATATTTTATTCTTTTTTTCACGATTTTAAAATTCGCTAATTTTAATTTTAAATGCGTGCGCTCACTGTCTCAGGAAGGAAGGAAAAAAAGAAATGAAGGGAAATTTGAAGGAAGAAAATTGCGTTAACTATTTACAATTAACAATTTTAACAATTTACATTAACAATTTTAATGAATAAATATGTAAAAGTAAATTGATCAAATTAAAAGTAGAGTAATTTTAATTTACTTAATTCGATAATCAGACATTTACTTTGATTAGCAGGTAGAAATCACTCGTTTAAAGTGTTCGAAACATAATTTTAGCAGATATTTGTGTTCGTGATTAAAATTAAAAATTGATGTATGAAATCTCCAGTAAAACGCTTAGCCACAATTGGTGTCCCATATTTTAAAATTATGTGAACCCTACAGTGTATTGAATCCCCTGACTGTATCCAAGTTACATTTATACGTTTTCAATAATTTGTTCTTAGTTAAATTAATTCAAAGACCGGCATTTGGTGGTTTTATCATTCAAGAAATGAAAGTCCGTTTGCTATTGCTTTTGACCAACTCACTTCTGTACAGAGTTGGGCAGTATCGCAAATACATGTATTTGAAATACTATTTTCAAATTACATTTGTATTTTTTATTTTCACAAGAAAAAGCAAAGTATTTTGAAAATGTATTTTAAAATAAATTTTAAATGTATTTGGTATTTTCAAAATACTGAAAATACATTTTTCATTTTGACGTTAAATTAATCTTACACAAAAAAATTAGCTTGGTTTGGGAAAATCAAACAAAAATAATAGAACTGTAATTAATTTTTTCCCAGTTCATGATATAAACAATTCTGTTGCATCTGCAATATTTTAGTGTTATATATGGTAACTAAAGAGGTGTTGAGATTTTTTGCAACGCTTAGGTTCTGTTAAACAGGAAGGAGGGAGGAAATCTCACACGCTAATTTAGATCAGTTTAATGATATTCGGGTCTAGGAGGCTTTCTGTATTGCTGATAACTGATTCACAAATGTGAATGCAGCTGAAAAGGGAGAAAAACATGTTTCAGTAATATTCATTAGATTTCTGAAAAAGAATTTATCAGTAATTCCAAATGCGTTACCAAGTTACAGAAAAATAAGCCAGTCAGCATTTCTGAAGTTATATTACGAGATGTATCCAGCTTCCAGTTAAGATGAGTTTGCGAGTCGGGCAATTCTCAGTGGAAAAATTTTCAAATTTTATCTGTAGATGCAAATGAGAAAGTTAAGGAGAAGTGCCTGCTTTGTCAAACCAAAAGGTCTAGCATAAGTGGAACATTCAAAACTACTACAAAGTTTAAAACTCACTTTAAGGTAAAACTTCAATTTTATCACAAAATTGATTAAGCTGAGTTCTTTTGCTCAAATGTTTAATTGAATTCAATAAGTCATAAATATTAATATGCAGGCTTTTCACCGCCTTTTTTTTCAAGTGAGGAAACCTTTTTTATTGAATGCTCGGCAAGTCATACTTACTTCTCTTTCCATCAAAGCATGTTTGTCCTACAGTATACATATATTTATTTAGTTAGTTAATTTTGTCCTGTTTGGAAATCTAAGTAAACCCTAAGTTTCTTTTATTAATTTTAATTGTTCATCATTTACTTATCTTTTTCTCATCAGATATTTAGAATCATGGATGGATCGTATTCGAGTTCTCCGAAATTTAAACCTCACCATTGATGTATGTATTAAAAATATTAGATATAGGTTTGAATACGCTTTAAGAGTTTGAACCCTAAATTTACGCTTCTTAACATAATTTAAGGTTTTATTTTATTAGCTTGGATGAAATGAAAATTTCAATAAACTTTTCAATTTTTAATGTTGTTCTTATCAAATTATAAGCAATTTCAGAGTGATACGAGAGAAGTTGACGATAGCGACCGCCCCCCCCCCCCCCGAGAAAAAGAAAATGTAAAAGATCCTATTTTACTTCCATGAAATGGATGTATATGTCAATCTTCTAACTAACCGCCCTCACCGACAACAAAGTAACCCCCCCCCCGACAAACTTGCATTAATCCGCCACTGAAACTTCTACAAATGATGATGAAGATTGGTTTGAATTTAATGACTCCGAACCATATACCAAAAATTCACGAAATGCGGTTGAACTTGAACTGCTAAAGTTTCTTTCCGAAAAATCAAAAGATTTGAAAGTTTTAAATTCATATCCGACAGTATAAGAACTTTTCATGAAATTCAACACAAGTTTGTCGACTAGTGCTCCTGTCGAAAGACGTTTTTGCTTTACAGGTATTATAAGTGCTCCACAGAGAAATTTACTAAGCGATAATCAGTTCGAAAAACTAGTTTTTTTAAAGCAAATTATTCTCGTTCTAAATCATAGTGCTTAGAATAACTAACTATGCCATCTTTTAAAAATCCTTTTCAAAATTTCTTTATTAAATTGTATACTGTTAAGTAAATTAATACAATGACACACTTTTCTTTTGTAGTAATATATGAATGCATCTTATGTTTGCGTGATTATGGAAACGCTATACTAGGGCAATCTGCCAAGGATGGGGGGGGTGCCTAGGTAGGAGAACTTTCTAAGGGGTTCTAAAGCGTATTTACGTTGCATCTGGAAAAAAACCTACCAAAAATCCAGACTGTTAGATCGACAGCTGCTCGATGAGACCCAATCCCGGGACCTTCACTCTTCGGCCGTCTACAATTTTCAGTGACATAACTACTGTGTGATGGTAAGGCTATAAATTTATCTTAAAGTAGAAATATAATTCAACGCATCTTCGTTTAGAAATATATTTAATTTTATATTTCAATTCCATTCATTATCACTGAAAAATAACGTTCAATAAATACTTGTCACACATTTTTGCTTTCATGCCTTTTAAGATGCAGTTTATTCCAGGAAAAACTCATGTATATATGTAAAAAAAAAAGTTACTATTACATTTGTTTGTTCATCTTAAAATACACGGGAATAAAATAAACTAGAAGTTTCTGTAGAAAATTTTACTTAATTGAAGTTTTAGACGTATTTCGTGTGTATTAAGAAAATACATGTAGTTTGTACTTTTTCAATTTAGAAAGCATTTTGTATTTTGTAATTTTTTGTGTTTGAATAAATGTAATTTGTATTTTGCATCGAAAATACATTCTTTTATGTATTTTGCCCAACTCTGCTTCTGTAGCTGCTTTCAAAGACCATTGCAGAGCAAGCAATAATTATTTTTATTTCCAACGGAGGGGAGTAGAATACTCCCCTCCGTTGCACTGGAGAGAGTATGAGGGAACGTCCTCTAAGTGAAACTGTACTCCCCCTCTCTATACAACGGGGCATGAGGGGGAGAAAAGCAATAAATTTTAGGTTTACCCTTGCCGATCTGTGGGAAGATAGGCTTTTGGTTTATCGCGTTCACCCTCCATGGAGGGTTACCGTATAACACGCACTTTCAGCTTCAAAAAATGACTTCCTTTTTTAGCGTGCTCTTATACTCCGAATATAAAATGCAAGACATACAAGTATAAAATGAATTCCTCGACCTATCCTAAATTTACTGATGCGTAATATACACCGGGATATACGGTATATTCGAGTAAAAAAGCCTTTTTTTTAACCTAAACAAAATGTATAATAAAGCAAAATGTTACTGTGAAGTCATGTAATATTGTTTGGAGGGGTTAATTCATAAAATAAATCTCATTTGACTGAATGGGAGAGTACAACAAAGTGAAATGTTTAATGAGTCTTATTTTTCTTTCTTTTTTTGCGGTGATGGGTGAAGTGCCCAGCCCCTCCCCTGCATCCACCATTGTGTGTGTAAGTGTAAGTCACCCACCGGAGGGGCCGACCCAAAAGGGTTTACGGCAAAAGATCCCTCCGGGGAAGCACCCCTTTATTTATTTTTTTTTTATAAACAAACCAAAATACTAACTATACCGCTGGCACCACCAAACTATACTGCTGGCACCACCACACCACACACACACACACACCATTGTGTGTGTGTGTGTGTGGTGGTTAGAAATGACCGGTAAACCTGTTGACGAGATGATTTTATTGGAAGGTTGAAGATGACGGTTTTACTTATTTATTTGCTTCAAACGATGGTTATGAGTTCGAAAAACCTCCGTAACCAACTCTTGACATTGAATCTCCTTTGAAATGCGGATTTCGCATCTCACGGCATCGAGATTGTTTCGCAGCACACCGGACATCCCGTGCATTCCTGCGGTTGGAGAGAAGTTCTCTGGCCTCTCTCTCTCTCTCTCTCTCTCTCGCAGAAAAGACGGACACGGACAAGGTCGAGAGGAGACAGGAAAACGGCCGGTTCCTACCCACCTCCACTTCGGGCCGGGCACGCCTCGCCAGAAGCTCATCTTGGGAGAGGTGCGGTACTGCCGCGGTGGGTTCTTGTCCGAACTATCAGATCTGATGATCTCTGTTAAACAGAAACAAGAAAGATAAATCACGTCAAACTCTTTGATTATAAAGCCCTTTCGAGCATAATACTATTTTTAAAAATATACAGAGGGTGTTCACGCATTTTTGTAACGATTTTGCAAAGATAAGAATTTTATTTTCTAATGTGTTCAGTCTGATAGCCCTTTCTTTGAACTATCCTATTACAGCTTGATTTCCAAGATAAAAGTCCTTTTCTTAAAACATCAAGGCTGATAATCTTCCATTCCTTCACAATCTTTCAGAGTCCACCCAATGGTTTGGGAGTCCAAATGCACAGTAATCCATAGGAGATACGTCAGGGGACTTGGGTGGGATGCATTTAAAGGAAATAGCTTCAATTCCAGTTTCATTTCTCATTTTATCAAAAAAAAAAAAAAATAGAGCAGTAGATTTAGAGGTATGGATTGCAGCTTTATCCAGATGGAACTTAACACAGTGAAGATTGTTTGGATTAAGGGATGGAATTTCTTCTTTAAAAATAGGTGTTAAAACATACTTCTGATAGTAATCCGAATTAATTTTGACATTTTTTTCTACTTTCCTTATTGAGTGTTTTCCATTATAAGAAAATCCAGCAATAACCATAAAACCTCTAGAAGAACTTTCCTTGTTTTCTCTAAACCAACTTCTTAAGTCTTTTTCTCCTCTTTTGCGGTAGTAAATGGATCTTTTTCTATTGCAGTCAGATAAATGTATCCAAGCTTCATCCATTGTAGCTACATATTTCTATTTTTCACCCGCCAAATAATTTTCATACAACAATCTACACATAGCCTCACGCTGAGAAACATGTTTCGGAGTTAGGCGATGAACATCGAGTTTTTCTGCTTTGATTAACTTAAATCGGATTTTATAATTTTGTTTACAGTTCCTACAGAGAAATTTAAAGATTTTGTGATAGTTCTTTGAGTAGTTGGATTTTCCTTTAAAACATGAGGTGCGACTTTAGATTTAATAAGAGGTATACGTACCTTTGCTGGGTATGCATTTTTTGCCTTTTCCCCAGTGAAATATAAACTTTGACGTTTCTTTCCTTTCATATTAATTACTAGCTGAAGTACCCGTCCTAGACGGGTTAGTGAATGCAAATTTCCAAAAAGCAAGAACTTTCGTCAGCATTGTAGGAGTACACAGAATGGATGTAGTATGTTGCCAAAGTAAAGAAAGCGAAGTTATGATTTTTATGTATTGTTAAAATATTACAGGTTAGAGAGTAACTAAGTAATATTTCATTCGCTTTAGTCGTAATTATGGGATGCGCGAACGAATATTTACGCATATTGAAATAATTTTCGCAAAATCTCAAAATTTAATCAACATTTTTGAAAAATTGGAAGCATAGAATTTAAGTTGAGTGACAACCTATCATGTCACCCAAATTCGTTTCATTCCCTGCAGTCTTATTTCGTGATGCTGGAACAAATTTTCAGCATTTTGAAACGATTTTCGCAAAATCTCAAAATGTAAACAAAATATTTTTTAAATTCTCTCTCTCAACACGTATAAATTAAAATTAGCAACTACCTATCATATCACTAAATTTCGTATCATTTGTATTAGTCGTTATTAAGCGATGTTTGAAGAAATATAAATGTATTTTGAGAGAATTTTCACAAAATCTCAAAATCTAATAAAAATGTTTAAAAAATTGGACTCCTATAGTTTTCGTTGAGCAACCATCTATCCTGTGACCAAATTTCATATCATTCACTTTAGTTGTTATTACGTAATGCGGGAACAAAGATTCACTCAGTTTTAAACGATTTTCACAAAATCTCGGAATCTGATCGATTTTTTTTAATTAGATGCTTATAGTTTAAGGTGAGTGACCACCTATCATGTCACCAAATATCATTTTTTCACCTTTGCAGTTATTACGTGATGTGCGAACACAAATTTACGCAGTTTGAAATGATTTTCGCAAAATTTCAAAATCTAATCAAGATTTTTTAAAAATTTGACGCCTATGTTTTAAGTTAAGTGATCACCCATCATGACACCTAATTTCATATCATTCGCTTCAGTCGTTTTTACGTGATGCTTGAACACAAATTTACGCAGTTTGAAATGATTTTTGCAAAATCTCAAAATTCAATCAAGATTTTTTTTAAATTCGACGCCTATGTTTTAAGTTGAGTGACTATATATCATGAAACCCAATTTCATATCATTCGCTTCAGTCGTTTTTACGTGATGCTTGAACACAAATTTACGCAGTTTGAAACGATTTTCGCAAAATCTGAAAATCTAATCAAGATTTTTTAAAAATTCGACGCCTATGTTTTAAGTTGAGTGACCACCTATTATGACACCCAATTTCATATCATTCGCTTCAGCCGTTTTTAGGTGATGCTTAAACAAAAAAAGCGTCATGGACAGAATGACAGAATGACAGAATGACAGACAGACAAACTTTTTTTTGAGGGCCGCATCGGATTCCCGGGTGCTTGAAACGGATAGAAATCGCAAAATTTTTTAATTCCAAGAAATGTACAGACAAAAGTCTAATTTTATTTATATAGATGTCATTTATTTTACTTGTAGAAATATTAAAACTATGATTTTGACATTTTTTTAAATAAATGAATAAGAGTATTTCTCTCCGGATAGCACAAAAATTATAGCCTTCGATCCTTGTTTATTTTTCGACATTTTAAAGCAAAGAATATTTTTAATGCTGCAGACGATAAATAAGCCTTATTAAAATTTGGTGCCAATCACATTTTTATTTTCAAATTAATATTTAACTTCATGGAGAAAATCAAAATCGTTACAAAAATGTGTGAACACCCTCTGTATATGTGGAATTCTGCAATTTTTCCCCAAACGGGTTACATACACTCTTCGGTCCATTTTTGGAGGCGATTTTTGTGCTTACGAATTTTCTGAAAATTGCGTGAGACATGCATCTTGACTGTTAGTATGAGTCCATGGTCCATTGGCTAACGACCATTGGCCAAAAAATTCCAGATGGTTCTTCATAAGCTGCTTTACGCGCTGCAATAAGCGAAAACGCTGTGGCGTTTGCGAAATTTTCAGAAAAAATTCTTAAAAATGGATCTGAGCTGCAAGATTTTTCGAAGAGTGACACGTTTTGCGAAAATGTCCGATTTTTAAGAATTTTTTCTAAAAGTTTTGAAACTCATACAGGTTTATCGTTTATTCTAATATGTAGTACAGCTTGTAAAGAGACAGTTTCAACATTTTGTCTGGCATCATGAGTTTATTTGTACTTATGTACCAAAATCACGTGATTTTTTCGAACTACACCGTTAAAGAGTACAATAAAGCAGAATGTTACCCTTTAGCAATCTCTTTTGGGGGGGAGGGGTGAAGCCCCCTAGCCCCTCCCCTGGATCCGATACTGCATACATGCATATATACATGCATCACCATTAAAATAGCATAAATGAATTCAGAAGACCCCAAAATGTGTTGATTAAAATCTCAAAGTCACCCGCGCGAATTTTTCCATGATTAGAATGCTTTTCCTTACATGGTACATGTTCGGACATTAAAAAAAAGATATGCATTCACGGTTAAAATAAATAACACGATACACAGAAAACAACTTCCAGCAACTGTTTTTTTTTTTTTTTAAGACAAAACTTCCAGAATACCGGCAACTATAACCGAACAACAGTCATTCAGAGAGCGATTTTTGTCGGCCATCTCTTTGTCTCATTACGAAGAAGCAAGCCCATTTGCGAGTGCATCTTAATTAGCGTCGCAGAGGGAACACTTAGCACGGATGAATAGCGGCGGCCTCTTTGAAAGCGGCGGCAAGAGATGCGTAAGGGGGGGGAGGGGGGACGAAGTCGTTTTTAAAGTAATTGGTTCCCGAAAATTGAACTTTTTGTTTCTTTGCTTGCTTTTCGTTTGCTTAAATCCATAGAACTCTTAAATTCGTACGAGGCGGAAAATATCTTCTTTTTTTGGAAAAAAATAGTAGAAGCAGAGTGGAGCTTAACCCTTTGAGGTGCAACCTTTTCCCAATGCTGAAAAAAGGGCAGCCGCTGCCATCGCTCGACTGAACGACCAGCAAGAGGGCGGACGATCGAAACGTTCATCGCGTGCCACAGATCGAGAGACCCCTTTTTGACGACAGCTGGCTGTGCCGGCACAGCCAGCTTTTTTGACATCAAAAAGGGGTCTCTCGATCTGTGGCACGCGATGAACGTTTCGATCGTCCGCCCTCTTGCTGGTCGTTGGGTCGAGCGATGGCAGCGGCTGCCCTTTTTTCAGCATTGGGCCATCTGCCCAGCTGTTCTCGCATTCTTCCACTTTTCAGCAGATGTAAGTGCTGTTAAAAAGAATCGTGACCCTTTTTTGACGGGCAATGACGTGCTAAAAAGAAAAGGATTCTCATGGAGCTATGTCACAAGCCACTATTTTTATAGAAATCCAATCGATTCTTCGTGACTGGCAACAGTTCAAACGTCAGAGTTGGGTGTTCCCAGAGCGGGAACACTGCGCGTTAAAGGGTTAAGGCTGTTCTTTTATGAAATCATGCGACTTTTGAACAGCTTTTTAAAATATCGAATTGCGCTGGAAACACTGAAAAATTTAGAATGTCTCTTTAGAAGTTGTCATGTGAACTGTTACAAAGTTACGAGAAAACAGAGAAAATGCTGAACATAAGAAATTTTCCAATATTTCCCTAAACGATTAATTCCTAGACCCATATTTGTGTTTATGATTTTTTTCTGACAGAAGTGTGAGGCGTACAGCCTGTCAAGTTTAATAACATTTTTTTAAGGGTGTATGTCGAAAAAAAAAGAACTCTGTTTTTAGTCTTGGTATACAAAATGATATAAAGTAAGAGCACCATGGTCTCCAAAAAAATTCCAGAGGGTTCTTTATAACCTGCTTTACAGACTGCAATAAGCGAAAAAGCTATGGCTTTTGTGACATTTTCAGAAAAGATTCTTAAACATGGATCGAAGCTGCAAGATTTTTCGAAGAGTGACACGCTTTGCGAAAATGTCCGATTTTTAAGAATTTTTTCTAAAAGTTTTGAAACTGATAGAGGTTGATCGTTTATGTCAGTATGTAGTACAGCCGAGATAGTTTCAAAATGTTGAAGTGCCTGGCATAATGAGTTTATTAGTGCGTATGTACCAAAATCACATGAATTTTTTTTGAATAACACCGTTAAAACATTAAATGACTCTTCAAATTTTAGTTCAGTGTCAGTTCACAGTACAGTTTCGGAGGAAACATTCTGAAAATTTTCATAGTTATGTGATTGTAAGTTTACTTCCTACCCTGAGCGAAAGTCAACTGAAATACTCCCTTTTCCAGATTAAACAGCCTTGACCGCATTGTTTGTTTTTAAAGCGCTGTTCAAAAGTCTTTTGACTACAATCACTCTTCTGGTGGAACACTCAGATTCGCAGCTAGGGTCATGGATAAGGTGACCATACGTCCCGTTTTTAGGTGGATTGTCCCGTTGTCCCCAAGCACAGCTTTAGGACACCGTAATGTATCGTTTTTAGAAAATGTCCCCTTCAATGTCCCGTTTTTAGAAAGAGAGGTAACGATTTCAATAAAAGCATCTAAAAATCTAAAATCATCCAATGTCAGTGTCTGTAAAAAAAAAAAAAAAAAAAAAAAAATCTGACCTCCCTCCCCTCTCGAGACGCAAAGAAAACGCCGGGGGGGATGTATTGTTTTTGTGTTTGTTCCTTTTTTTGTCAACTATTTCAATTTATTTAATTTTTATTTCTTTTTTTAAAGTCATGTTCCTCTTTTGCTTATTCCTCCCCCTCCCCCGATCTCCACTTTATTTTCCCTCTTCACTCTGGTTTTCTAAGAATTTGTTTCCCTTCCGAATGACAACTTTCTTTTTTCTGAGTGTCCTTTTGTTTAAATTTCTCACTTTCTTACCATCCTACCTTGTGTCGGATGGTGGTTTTGAAGTCGAAGAAGGGCCTACCCCTTGTACCACCCGAAACGCATGTCTTGCACTATTTTTTACAATATATGTGTGTTTTAACAAAGTTTTGTTTTTCATTTTATTTTGATATTAGCATTAATACAAGCTTGTTTGCACGTTTTCTTGACAACTAAAAGATACCCAGACCGGTAAATTCAGTCTACCTACACTATTACCTTAAAAACAGCAGATGTCCCGTTTTGAGGAAGAAAATAAATACACTATTGCCAAAAAAGTAGTAGATGTCCCGTTTTGAAGGAAAAAATAAATGGTCACATTAGTCATGGAGCACCCTTGGCAAAATTTTAACTTTGCGCCCACCCCCCAAGACTTATTTTCTAGGAAGACAAATAACACACAGTCTCCAACAGGCGCCCCCTTAAGGATTGCGCCCCTGGCAGCCGCCCACCGGACCAGCCCGTAACTACGACGCTGCTTCACACCAACAGCGTCACACAACAAAAGGAAAGAATTCTTGCATTATGCATGACGAATCGTAGTTCGATGTGCCCCTTTTCCCTAACCACAAAATTTTATTTTCGTACAACTGTCGATCCAATGCACTTCTACACTCACGCTCTGAGTGTCCTGTTTTTCCAAGTCAAAACCAACATGAAATGGAAACCAGGTAATAAGGTATAATGAATGCGAAGAACTGTGAAACCACGTCTTGCGCGTTGTTTCAAACGCCCACGTCTCCGAAAATATTTGTCCCGTATTATTTTTTTTTCTTCCCAATTACTAAGATGTAGTGTCTGCTAAAACCAGCACACTCTTTATTATTATTATTGATATTATTAGTACTAAGAGTCAGAGGCTACCCTAGGGTACGTAGCGTAAAAACGTAAAGAAAGGCGCCTCATTTTATACTCTAGATCTGTGCGAATCATCCAAATGGCGCCCCTTCAAAGACGGCGCCCCGATGCGATGCTTACCTTGTTTAGCGTGTCGGACCGCCCCTGACTAGAGTGCTGTTTCGTTCTAGCCGATGTTTTCTGTCGACATTTCTGTTATTTGTGGACATAATTTATGCACATCGAAATGTTTTCAATCGGGTTTCCAGACAGCGGGGAGGGGAGGATAAATTGTTGAAAGTCGTCAAGGCTTGCAATTTTTGATGATTTTTCGCCAAGGTTTGGCGGGGGAAAAGATAACTCTCCAAAACTGAAACTAGATTGGCGATATTTTCCATATTTGGCGAGGAACTAGCAAAGGCGATATTTTCCATATTTGGCGAGGAACTAGCAAACGCTATACACCTTACAAAAGAGAAGTATCGTTAGAATATGCTTGAAAAGCTTGATGAAGATTGCAAAACAGTATTAGTAGGCTATTTTAATATAGATTTCGATTCCAAAGAACTGTTTTATGGAACATGGAAGAAGAATACGGCTCATTCACAAATATAAATACACTTTATTCCAACTTAATGGAACAAGGAAGACAAATAGGAACGACGCACGGATTTTGATACGCTTTTAATATAGAGCACTTTAGTGCGTATTTAAAATAAGAAAGTGTTTCAGATTTTTATTAGTATTATTATCATCATTATCAGAGACGGATCCAGAAAAGTTTCAAAGGAGGCGGGAGGGGGGGGCGACCAGTAGGAAGCATTTTACTAGTAGTAGTTCAATTTGTTTTTTAATACCTGTTCGCCCTCGTCATTTAAAGAGGCGCAAAGTAAAAGACTCCTTCTTTGACCGACGTTGCTCCCCAGAATGCTTCTGTGAATGTTCCGCTGAGGTCCAGCGTTGCGGTTGCGCAATCAAGAACACATTTTGAGTGACCAGCATCGCGGCATTTTCAGAACCGCGTCCGTGGAGACTGGTACAATACAAAAGTATTTTTCTCGTGTGCAAAAAATATGAAACTTCAATTGAAAAATTACCGAATTTCATCAACAAAAAATCAGAAACAAACGCAACGAATAATGTGTATTTTACTTTTTTAAAGTAAATTAGCTACATAGTTTTTCCCCCCCCCTCAAAGTGGCTGTTTGTTTCTTGACGTCTCGTATTATTTAATTATTATGTATTATTTTCCGAACTGTAATTTAAAAAATAAATACTAAAATTAAAAAAGATCAGAAATGTAACTTTATCTTCTTTTTTTTTTACACTGGGGTTCTAGAAGAGAAAAAGACTATTTCTATAAGTGACACGGAAGCTAGAGTTAAGCTAGGATTTTTTTGAAATTTTGACTCGGCGCGGAGCTCTGAAGATTCGCCGTCACTGGATGATCGTGTTCAATTGCTATACTATCCACCCAAGTGCCCAGAGTTAACCCTTTGAGGCGCAACCCTTTCCCAATACTGTAAAAAGGGCAGCCGTTGCCATCGCTCAACTTAACAACCAGCAAGATGGCGGACAATTGAAACGTTCATCGCGTGCCACAGAACTAGAGACCTTTTTTGACGCAGACGACCTTTTAAACTACCTTTTTTTGACGCAGCTGGCTGTACCGCACAGCCAACTGTCGTCAAAAAAGGATATCTAGTTCTGTGGCACGCGATGAACGTTTCGATCGTCCGCCCTCTTGCTGGTCGTTAAGTCGAGCGATGGCAGCGGCTGCCTTTTTTCAGCATTGGGCCATCTTTCCAGCTGTTCTCGAATTCTTCCATTTTTCAGCAGATATCCGTGCTGTTAAAAATAATCGCGACCATTTTTTGACGGGAAATGGGGTGCTAAAAAGTAAAGGATTCTCGTGGAGCCTTGTCACCCGCAACTATTTTTATCGAAATCAAATCTAGTCTTCGTGACTGGCAACAGTCTAAACGTCCGAGTTGGGTGTTCCCGGAGCAGGATCACTGCGCATTAAAGGGTTAACCAACAAAAACAACCACCGAGGACAAACACGGGACTATCTGCACAATACACAAAGCGTAATCGGATTCCGCATTCTGTTAATTGTCTCTGCGACACAAATAAGGTTCGCTGAATACAAACACCACCGAAAACATGTGATTAGAAGAAGAGACACACACACACAGGGATTCACTGGGACGGACACTCCGCACAAGGAAGGCTTTCGGTTTCAAACAGGAAAGGTCGTCTCTCCGATAGCCTACACACCATGGCACAATGGGGGTGTTCAGTCACCGACAGATCGCGTTTCGGTTATTTTTACGAACGCGCACAAGAGCTCGACTGTTGCTCGGAGCTAATGACACACGTTCACGAGTGTGACGAACACAAGTAGAGAGAGAGTGATCAGCGAGATAAAGTGGAAAACGCGTACGAATCTGAGATGCTGGCGGATTTTTTTTCGTATTCAGTTTCAACGCGTTAACCCCTTGAGGCTCAACCCTTTCCCAATGCTGGAAAAAGGGCAGCCGTTGCCATCGCTCGACTCAACTACCAGCAAGAGGGCGGACGATCGAAACGTTCTTTTTTGGCGACAGCTGGCTGTGCGGCACAGCCAGCTGCGTCAAAAAAAGGGTCTCTAGATCTGTGGCACGCGATGAGCGTTTCGATCGTCCGCCCTCTGGCTGGTAGTTAAGTCGAGCGATGGCAACGGCTGCCCTTTTTTCAGCATTGAATGACGTGCTAAAGGATTCTCGTGGAGCTATGTCACCCGCCACGATTTGTATGGAAATCAGATCTATTCTTCGTGACTGGCAACAGTCAAAACGTCAGAGTTTGGTGTTCCCAGAGCGGGAACTAAAGAGTTAACTGTGTCGCAAAAAGAGAAAAGATTTTGTCAGCAGACGAATCGCCTTCCAACGAAAGCGAACGCATTCCCTTCCATCGTATGTAATAATCGATTGACTGACGGACAGAATAGAGGCAGTGTTGCCGACTCTGCCAGAGAAAAGTAGCTATAGAATCAAAACGAAAAGTGGCTAAAAATAGGTAAAAATGATTACGAGCTGAGAAACAGATAAATCGCTCATAACGGATTTCAGTAACAAAATTAAAAAAAAAATTTGCCTCATTTTTGTGGAATGCCTGTCGTAAAAGGAATGAATTGTGATTGTGACATAAAATGAAATTGGCCTCGGACAGTTGTATGTAGCGTTGCCAGGCGTCCGGATAAAGCCGGACATAGCTAGGCTTTTTGATTGCGTGTCCGGCCAAACTGAACGGTCTCCGGCTTTTGTTAGGCTTTTACTGGTGACTTTGGCTGATTAGTAATAAAGTACTTGAACTGATTTGGCATTCGATGTTATAGATGATATAGATGATGATTTATATTTCATTAGAATTTAACAAGATTCATGGTAATAATAAAAAAAAGCTTCATTTTACATACAATTTTTTTGTCGTACCTATTAATACCGAGACAAAATCCTCAATATTGTAGGCTGTCCGGCCTTTTAACCCAAATGTCCGGCCAAACTGGCTGGTCTGTCCGGCTGTTTGGTTTGGCGACCTGGCAACCCTAGTTGTATGCGATGTTTTATTTCGCTGCCGCACATCGTCTACGTTTTTAAAAAGACCACAATGGTGAAATTTTCTGCCCTTAAATTTGCGCATGCGCATTATAAAATAAAATTTAAATAATATTTAATAATGTAAATGGAAAACTACAGGTACCTAGCGGAACGGACAGTGTGATCAGCGGCGGTTGAAAATGGCTAGAAATTGTTTGAAACAGAAAGAATATGGTTAAAATAGCTACTAGTAGCTTTTTCGAAAGTTTGTGGCTAGTTAGTTTCATAAAGTGCCAGATCTAGCCACAAAATGGCTAAGTTGGCAACCCTGATCAGAGCATTTCGACGAGTCTAGCCTCGCTGCGACGGGCCCCCTCTCCTACGTGACAGCTTTGGATCCTCGTAATGCATTTCAGTTTGAAGAACTTGATTTTCAACTTTCAAAATGTATTCAAAATGCGTATTGTATTCAGTGTATGTCACGCATATCGGTATTCCGATGGTGTGAGGATTTCGCAGTGGAAAAAGCAGTACAGTCGGCAGGTCACGTCCTGGTCAAGTGCATGTGGCTATCACCAAGGAAAGGTAGCAGTTGCAGCTGTGGATGGCCTCGTGAGAATGAATCGGCGAATCCCCATTTGCGAAATGGCCGAGGAGATGTCTATGAGAAAAGGAAGTGTGCACACAATACTGCAAGGAAGGTTGCTGAAGGTACTGCTGATTTCAATACAAAAGACACAATTAAAATATTTGCGATACAAAAGAAGTTAAACGGCCATTAATTATCGAGATGCATTAGATATTGAGGATTGCAGTGAGTTATCAGCAGTTTGTAGGTAGACTTAACGGTGTTGTTCGTAAAAAATCATGTGATTTTGGTACATAAGTACAAATAAACTAATTGTGCCAGGCACTTCAAAATTTTGAAACTGTCTCTTTACAAGCTGTACTACATACTGAAATAAACGATCCATCTGTATCCGTTTCAAAACTTTTAGAAAAAATCTTGAAAATCGGAAATTTTCGCAAAACGTGTCACTTCGAAAAATCTTGCAGCTCAGATCCGTGTTTAAGAATTTTTTCTGAAAATTTCACATATGCCACAGCTTTTTCGCTTATTGCAGTGTGTCAAGCAGCTTATGAAGAACCTTCTGGAATTCTTTGGAGACCCAGGTGCCATTAGTTTATTTCAATTTGTGTACCGAGACTAAAAACAGAGTTTTTTTTTCTTCGACATACACCCTTAATTTTTTATTACAGCTTCACATCGATGTTCCATTGAGCTGACGGGAGTTTTAAGCTCAGAAAAATAACAGCGATTGAAATAGAAAGTTAGAAATTAACGACCCACTTCATCACTGTGTTTGTTTTTCAGATTAAAGTAATTATAACTTTTATTCCATCGCACATATTTAAATTTAGTCTTGTGTATTGAAATCAGTATTAAATTCTCTTTAAAGGTGTACATCAAAAGAAAAAGAACTCTGTTTTTAGTCTCGGTACACAAATTGAAATAAACTAATGGCACCATGATCTCCAAAAAATTCCAGAGGGTTCTTCATAAGGTGCTTTACGCACTGTAATAAGCGAAAACGCTGTGGCGTTTGTGAAATTTTCAGAAAAAATTCTTAAACACGGATCTGAGCTGCAAGATTTTTCGAAGAGTGACACGCTTAGCGAAAATGTCCGATTTTTAAGAATTTTTTCTAAAAGTGTTAAAACGGATACGGATGGATCGTTTATTTCAGTATGTAGTACAGCTTGTAAAGAGACAGTTTGAAAATTTTGAAGTGCCTGGCATAATGAGTTTATTTGTACTTATGTACCAAAATCACATGATATTTTCGAACACCACCGTTAAAATGATGTATGTGTTTGCATTTTGTGAAACGTAGCACTTCCTATAAGCCTACAAAGTTAAAAAAACCTAAACGTTTCCAAAAGTGGCCAGCATTGTGGCCACCACTGCATATATAGTACATATATGAAGAACTTCATTCTTGGAGTCTTTCCAACATCTGTAGCTCGCGGTTACTGCATCTCTCTGAAAGAGCACACTTACGCACACACGTCCTGTCACTCACTCTTGAGAGAGAGAGAGAGATAAAGGTGAACGCCACTGGAGAGAGAAAAGGATCCTCACACAGTGAGAAATAAAAAGAAAGGGGGGGGGGAGGGAAAGGAATAGAGAGGAAAAAATTCACGTCACCATTGACATTTCTCCTCCGTTCAGTGGCATCAGGTCCGTTCGGGAGAGGCCACGTGATGAGAGCAGAGGAAGAAGAAGAAGAAAAAAAAAAATGGATGGGTATTCTGGGAGCAGCAGTGGCGTTTGTCGTAGGATTATTACCTTTGATAGGGCTTTTCATCGAGTTATTTTTCGGCACGTGGTTTTCCAGGAATTTTTCCACCGGTGGCTGTTTGGAACGATTCCATCTTCCTTCCCATTATACGAATGTGGGATTGATTTTTTTTTTTTTTTTTTTCCTCCTGAGCATGTCATGAAAAGGTTACTGGACTTGTGTGTGTGTATATATATATATGTGTGTGTAGGTGCGCACGTACGAAAACATGCGAATAAAAGAAGTGTATTTTTGTCTTTTTTTTTTTTCAACATCTATATGTATTTTCAGTTCTCTGGAGCTAAAAAGTAAGGCGAAGGTTTTCGGGAGAGAAGGCGCTTTCAATTGGGTCAGGGTCAGTAAAGTACTGCAATAATAGAAGCTCTACACTCCTCCCCATATTTCGGTAATATATGCGCAGGGTGATTTAGACTGGCAAACTTCTAGGAGGGGTAGGATACACCAAGACAGTTCATAATCACGTAGCAATGTGGGGTTGAAAACATCGTCTTCATGTACCTTTAACGGTTACTAAGTTTTTTTCGATTACTAGTCCAATTCTTAACCATTGCACTTTGCCCCGACCCTTATAAACTAGTGTTTTTGTTTGTTTGTTTTTTTTTTGTTGTTTTTTTTTTTAATCCGTCGGGTATGCAAATTATAGGTAATCCAAAAATGTCGACTAAACAACTTTTTTCGTTCGACGATATTCTGCCTCTACAGTGAAACCACTGAGTAACGGTGGTCACCCGTGGGATCATCCAAAAGTGACCGCCATACGGAGGCGGCTGTTGTTTAGAGGTTTAATATTTTAAAAAATAGAGAAAGAAAGGTAACAATAGGGACCAAACACGGTATTTTAGCTTCACTAATTCTCTTTTTTCTAATTTACATTTAAAAAAAATAGGTTACTCTTTTTTTAAAAGAAAATATAGGAAATATATATTTTTTTTAAAAATGATAATGTTAGTTGTTTTCCTGTGCAACTCATTATTTTTTTTAAAGCAAAATTTTGCATTTCCCGAAAGTTTCTAAGAACATCGGAATATGTTTCAATGTTAATAGTAATACCTGTATCTTCTGGTTGTAGCCAATAAACTTTACACTGCTCACACAAGTTGGGTTGGGAAAAAAAAAAATAATAATAATAAAAAGCACGTTTTGGTAGGTGTTAAACTTTTTTCGTGATGCCAACTGGCGGCCGTTGATCGGAATTCGCTGTTCAGAGGTTAGGTCCCAGACAGCACAGCAAATTTGCATCAAACTTGCAGCAAGCTTGATTTATCAAGTCAATAAACTTGAAAATTTCAAGCGTGTAAGCTTAATGCAAGCTTGAATCAAGTGTTCAAGTTTACACTTGCTCAACTTGCATTAAGCTTGATATAGCAAGCTTGAATCAAGCTTAATTCAAAAACATTTTCCTAAAAAAAAATTTCCTAAATACACGGGGCGCCGGTTGGCGAACTTGCCCCATATATTTTATTTTTCCACGGATTTACCCCTCTACGCTGACACCTCAAGTTATTTTAATCTGTTTTCTTCTAGCGTCCGCGATCGGTGATCGGGTGGCCCGCGTCCTAACCACCAAGCCAATTTCACTTGAGGTAATATGACTAAAGTTTGAAGTGACTGTTATGGTTGTCACGCCGTTTTTGGGCGAGATTGATCAGTATTGACCGATGCCGATCTGTTTATTTTGTTTTTCCATGGCATGAATCAAAATTAAAATAATGTTATGTGTGATTTATAGACTCTACTAATAGGGAAATAGGCATAATGTAAACTTAAAAACAGCACACGCTTTAAAACTTTCAATATCGCAACACTCATGCTGGGCAATATTGGCCAAAATCGAGACAAACGACTGATTTTGAAATCAATTTTGTAGTATATTTGTATTTTATCTTGAAGAATTTCAATATTTGAAAATATAGGAAATATATATATTTTTTAAAAATGATAATGTTAGTTGTTTTCCTGTGCAACTCATTATTTTTTTTAAAGCAAAATTTTGCATTTCCCGAAAGTTTCTAAGAACATCGGAATATGTTTCAATGTTAATAGTAATACCTATATCTTCTGGTTGTAGCCAATAAACTTTACACTGCTCACACAAGTTGGGTTGGGAAAAAAAAAAAACATAATAATAAAAAGCACGTTTTGGTAGGTGTTAAACTTTTTTCGTGATGCCAACTGGCGGCCGTTGATCGGAATTCGCTGTTCAGAGGTTAGGTCCCAGACAGCACAGCAAATTTGCATCAAACTTGCAGCAAGCTTGATTTATCAAGTCAATAAACTTGAAAATTTCAAGCGTGTAAGCTTAATGCAAGCTTGAATCAAGTGTTCAAGTTTACACTTGCTCAACTTGCATTAAGCTTGATATAGCAAGCTTGAATCAAGCTTAATTCAAAAACATTTTCCTAAAAAAAAATTTCCTAAATACACGGGGCGCCGGTTGGCGAACTTGCCCCATATATTTTATTTTTCCACGGATTTACCCCTCTACGCTGACACCTCAAGTTATTTTAATCTGTTTTCTTCTAGCGTCCGCGATCGGTGATCGGGTGGCCCGCGTCCTAACCACCAAGCCAATTTCACTTGAGGTAATATGACTAAAGTTTGAAGTGACTGTTATGGTTGTCACGCCGTTTTTGGGCGAGATTGATCAGTATTGACCGATGCCGATCTGTTTATTTTGTTTTTCCATGGCATGAATCAAAATTAAAATAATGTTATGTGTGATTTATAGACTCTACTAATAGGGAAATAGGCATAATGTAAACTTAAAAACAGCACACGCTTTAAAACTTTCAATATCGCAACACTCATGCTGGGCAATATTGGCCAAAATCGAGACAAACGACTGATTTTGAAATCAATTTTGTAGTATATTTGTATTTTATCTTGAAGAATTTCAATATTTGAAAATATAGGAAATATATATATTTTTAAAAATGATAATGTTAGTTGTTTTCCTGTGCAACTCATTATTTTTTTTTAAGCAAAATTTTGCATTTCCCGAAAGTTTCTAAGAACATCGGAATATGTTTCAATGTTAATAGTAATACCTGTATCTTCTGGTTGTAGCCAATAAACTTTACACTGCTCACACAAGTTGGGTTGGGGAAAAAAAAACATAATAATAAAAAGCACGTTTTTGTAGGTGTTAAATTTTTTTCGTGATGCCGACTGGCGGCCGTGGATCGGAATTCGTTGTTCAGAGGTTAGGTCCCAGACAGCACAGCAAATTTGCATCAAACTTGCAGCAGGCTTGATTTATCAAGTCAATAAACTTGAAAATTTCAAGCGTGTAAGCTTAATGCAAGCTTGAATCAAGTGTTCAAGTTTACACTTGCACAACTTGCATTAAGCTTGATATAGCAAGCTTGAATCAAGCTTAATTCAAAAACATTTTCCTAAAAAAAAATTTCCTAAATACACGGGGCGCCGATCGGCGAACTTGCCCCATATATTTTATTTTTCCACGGATTTACCCCTCTACGCTGACACCTCAAGTTATTTTAATCTGTTTTCTTCTAGCGTCCGCGATCGGGTGGCCCGCGTCCTAACCACCAAGCCAATTTCACTTGAGGTGATATGACTAAAGTTTGAAGTGATTGTTATGGTTGTCACGCCGTTTTTGGGCGAGATTGATCAGTATTGACCGATGCCGATCTGTTTATTTTGTTTTTCCATGGCATGAATCAAAATTAAAATAATGTTATGTGTGATTTATAGACTCTACTAATAGGGAAATAGGCATAATGTAAACTTAAAAACAGCACACGCTTTAAAACTTTCAATATCGCAACACTCATGTTGGGCAATATTGGCCAAAATCGAGACAAACGACTGATTTTGAAATCAATTTTGTAGTATATTTGTATTTTATCTTGAAGAATTTCAATATTTGTAAATGTAGAATTTTTTTTTTAATTCTATGGTCAAGTACATTTATGACTGAAAATAAATTATTTGTTATGTGGATGTGGCTTTCCGAATCAAGCAATCATCAAGTTGCATTCAAGCTTGACATTTCAAATGACTTAAATTCGGCGGGAAAATATTTGCTGACTCATTTTTTTTTGTCATCTCCAAGCTTGCTGCAAGCTTAAAATGAATTGAACTGTCAAGCTTGTATTAATACGTCAAATTCAACTTGATTTAAGCTTATGTGCTGTCTGGGGTCTAATGTTAAGCCTACAGATCGCGTTCGGTACCACTGACGTGCGACCGGTTTTCCGAGGTCGCCATTAAAGGAGGTTTCATTGTATTATCGAAAGGCGTCTTGCCCTGCTACAGCCTAGGTACGCCACTGCAAACAGGACTCTCTTTCCTCGACCGACACCCAGGTATTTATGGAGGCGACTGCTACGAAATGAGGACAGCCACTGCAAAAAGTGATGGGGTTAAAAAACGACATCTCGGAACTTTTCTTCGCTTTGTTTGTTTATTTTCGTCTTCCTTTCCTGCGCCCCACTATCTGACGCAACTCTGGCCTTCCTCCAAGGACTCCTCGAAAACGCAATGTCACACACAATTTTAGGGGTGAATGTCGCCTGTTGAGGAAGGTGCCAAGAATCGCTCGTCTGAGCTGATAAAAAAGCGCAACCGCTTCTCTTATTTACTTTTTTTCTTTTTCCTGCCAAAGGCATTATCGGGCATGGACATTATCCACCTCCGTTGGAGAGTGCGTGTGGGAGATTTAAAAAAAAAAAAAAAAAAAAAAAAAAAAACATGCGCGTTTTCTAAGGAGGAATATTTTTTTTTTTTTTTTTTTTTTTTTCCCGGTGTGCTCGAAAGGTGTCTCGAATCCATCGAAACCAGAGGCGGCTGGAGGTGAAAAACATGTAAACAGAAACGACATGTAGTGCGAAACGCTGAGAGCATTGAAAAGTCTGTTCCGGGAAGCAACAGTGGACCAAGACCGGCCTTAGGCAGGGGGCAAGCGGGACAGCTGCACCGGGCGCCCCGCGCCCGCAATTACAGTTTTCAGGGAAATATAACTATTAACCCATTTGTGCCTGGATATTTTTGCGACTTTCTTCGATTTTTACTGATAACAGAAATAATAGATAAATTTCTGATGTCAACTTTTTGAACAAGGAATGATTTCTCTTAAAATCATTATGCATATAAATCGAACTATCAACATCCTACTGGGTGATGTTAAAATATTTTGTAGAGTCGAGGCTCAATACTCATGAATAAAGGCTAGGAAAAATAAATAACGTTTTCGAATAATAGCGAAAATGCCGTCCCAAAAAAGGGACGCTAGGCATAAATAGGTTAACTATTTGGCAATATATTAAACATTACACTTTTTTTAAACTTAAAAATGTGTGTCTCTTATTCAACAATTGGTCTCTTATTCAACAATGAATATAAGCTGCTTTTCCTTGTCTCAAATCGTGATACCACAACAAAAATATTTTTTACAATGTAAGCAAAAAAAAATTTTTTTGTCTTTGTTTAACTTAGCAAATATTTTACAACTTTTAACGCACCAATCTTTAATTTCTAAAAGCGTTGTTTTTTTTTCTTTATTTGTTTACAATTTTACTACTGACATTTAGTGGAAAGGCGCGACTCGCGAGTAACTTCCGAGGTGGACAGACAGACTATGTACCCCCCCCCCCCCGCGGAATAAGAGCCCCGCGCCCAAGATTTGCCCAGGGCCCCGCAATTGCTAGGGCTGATCCTGCGATGGACACAGTCATCTTTTGCAACGGTGGGAACGACTCGATTACAGCCGATTCAAGACACTCCAGTTTTATACAGCGGTACTGCAGATGGATGGACGCGAGATGAAAATAGGCTCGTCTCGTCTCGCAAAACAGTTGCGTAGATTTCTCCCGTCTCGCAAAAAAATCCCTGTTTAGCAGTGATAAGAACGTCTGTCTCGTCACGCTCTTAAAACTTGTAAGTCTCCGTCTCGTCTCGTCTCGCACTCATCTCTAAGTGGTACCTTGAGATACCACTTTTGGATAATAGGCAGGTCGCCCTGGCTTTTTTTAGTTCCGCCAAATTAGATTTTGCCGGACATCATTAAGAAATGCAATTGCCAATATTTTCGCCAAATCGTATTTTCTTTCGCCAAACTAATTTTATTATCGCAATTTGCGACGTTGGCGATCGACAGCTCGACCCCTGATGATAGGTACCTCCTAGGGATCCCTAAGTGGTACTCGAGATACCGCACTCGAGAACGACTTTAATTAGCTCTTGACCGAGGTCTTTAGTCAAAATACTCGTTCGTCCCTTCCATTTCCCTCAGTGGCGTAGCCAGGGTGATGGATTGGGGGTCAGAATCCCCCGAAATGTTCAAAAGGGGTCCTATTTTTTTGGAAATGAGAATCGGGCCCATAAAATATCTTTTATCAACTCAATAACTTTTAATTTCTAATTTTATTTCAATTATTTTATGGATAACTTTCTTCTGCTGCTGTAAATGCGAAATAGAAAAACGTGACTGAACTTGTGCAGGTAGTTTTGTCCGTGGTTGACTTCGGCCTTTCAAAAATTCACAGGATTCACGTAAAAACATTTTAGTCACCGAGAAATATTCCGTAATGATAATAGTGCAGACACTGTGGTGGGAGAACATCGGACACTAAAGGTAGGCAGGTTCATAACTATATACTTCAAGTCTGTGAAAACAAATGATAATAAGACCCAATTTTAGTGTTTCCTGCAAGTTTAACTACTATTACCCTAGTTATGCAGAGGTCGATCCAGGAATATTTTCCAGGGTCCCATTTTTGGGAAGATTGCTTATTTTTGTGAATTTCAATTCTTAATTTTGTGAAATTATTCAACACTTATTGTGAATTTTCATGCCAATTTTTAATAAAAGTTACATTTCTGTTAAAATAATTGATAAAACAGATTAAAATTCCAGTGAAAGATAGTTGTAATCGATTGTATTTTTGTAAAGGGCCTTTTAATCCCTTGTATTTTTTGTGAAGGGGACGTTTTAATCGATTTTCATTTTGTGAAGGGGCTCTTTTAAACGATTATATTTTTGTAAAGGCGCCGTTTTAATCGATTGTAATTTTGTGAAGGGGCCAGAAAACGAACTCAATTTTCGTCTGGATCGACCCCTGTTATGGTCCACTTTATTCTTTGTAGCCCGGGGCCTTGGGCAGTTGCCCTTCTTGCCTATAGTTGTTGTTATATCCCTGGATAAGTGGTCTCGGTGTTATGTCTCCTAATTTAACGAAATCTGAACGGCCTTCCGTGTTTCCGAAGGCCGCGAAATTTCGAACACAGAGGGGACATAGATGTTCATAGATGTCGAATATTGAGAGAATGTGCACATTTCGTCGAATTTCATGAAAAGAACTGAACAAATTGTAAACCTAATAATTCTTCAAAACGTAAGCGAATTCGTGCGTGTGCTGGGCTTATGAAAAAGATTTCTATTCGGCGACCACGTCTCTCTGTTTAATCGAACTGATACACATTCTCGCAGAAGCACTGAAAAAAGAACACTTGTTTCTGTGAGGATCAATAGAAAAAGAAAAGTACGGCATGCACTTGTGTATGAAAGCGTGTGCGTCAGCGCTTTCAAAAGTTGAACGGCCTTCCGTGTTTCCGAAGGCCGCGAAATTTCGAACACAAGAGAGGACACGACGGCAAAAAGCATCTCTTTGTTATAATTTATTTGCGGCCGAAAGACAGAAAAGACCCGCTGTTGTTGGAGAGAGATGCGATTTCAAGATGAAGGAATTCTGTTTCAGAGGTCTGCCACGGAGGTCGCTGCGAGTTCGCGAGGTGGCACACCATCGCCAGAAATAGTAATGTTATATCACGGAACAGGAGCTCGATTATAATGGTGTAATTTCAGTGGCGGATCTAGAAAAGTCTCGACTCAAGGGAGAGGCAATAAGTAAGGCAAAGGATGCTAGAGATTAGTCACTCATATTTATATTTATTTATTTATTTTTACCTTTTCATTTTTAATATTGAATCCATGTTTAACCCTTCGGCGCTTGGGCTGTGGTAGCCCAGTGGTTAGGGCGTTGGACTCAAAACCAGAAGGCTGCGGGTTCGATTGCGACGTACCACTAAAGATCACCGTGCACACGCGGTGTACGTGCACTGTTAAATCCGCGGTTCTGAAAGTCCTCTCGGCGGTCACTAGCCGTTTCCGAAGGGTGCCAATTTTCATAAGTTCCCCACCTGCTGATGAGGATCCAAATTGTGGCGGGAAACTCCGGGAAAGAAGTTTGTAGCTGTAAACGACACATTCAGTGACATGAGCTGTCTTCTGGCAAACAAAAACTTTGACGCTCCGTGGTTGCGCCGTGAAACCACCTTATTTCAGCGCTTTCAGTCGCAAAAAAATAGGGTTAAACCTTTAACGCGCAGTGTTCCCGCTCTGGGAACACCAAACTTTGGCGTTTTGACTGTTACCAGTCACGAAGAATAGATTTGATTTCTATAAAAATATTTGCGGGTGACATAGCTCCACGCGAATCCTTTACTTTTTAGCACGCCATTCCCCGTCAAAAAATGGTCACGATTATTTTGAACAGCACTGACATCGCTGAAAAATGGAAGAATGCGAGAACAGATGGACAGATTGCCCAGTGCTGAAAAAAGGGCAGCCGTTGCCACCGTTCGAATTAACGACCAGCAAGAGGGCGGACGATCGAAACGTTCATCGCGTGCCACAGATCTAGAGACCCTTTTTTTGACGCAGCTGGCTGTACCGCACAGCTAGCTGTCGTCAAAAAAGAGGGTCTCTAGATCTGTGGCACGCGATGTACGTTTCGATCGTCCGCCCTCTTGCTGGTCGTTAAGTCGACGATGGCAACGACTACCCTTTTTTCAGCATTGGGAAAGGGTTGCGCCTCAAAGGGTTAAGTCGTTCCAACGCTGAAAAAATGCAGCCGTTGCTGTCGATCCATTTGACGACCAACAAAATGGCGCCATGTGAGAGATTCGATCGATCGCCATGTTGTTCGTAGTTAAATGGATCGATATCAACGACTGCACTTTTTCAGCGTTGGGCAGTCTATCCAGTGGGTCTTCTATGTTGGTGTGAAAATGCTTGCGCTTGAAAGGGTTAAGCCCTTTGATGACTGTTGCTCCCCAGAATGCTTCTTTGAACGCTCTGCCGGAACCCAACGCAATTGCACAAGCGCAATGCTGGGATCAAAGAACCATTCTGGGAAGCGTTTGCACAATCGCTGAGTTCTGGCGGAGCGTTCTTCTGGGAAGCGACATCGGTCTTGTCCGCTGCGTCTTTTTAATGAGATCGAACAGATTAAACGTGAGTTCAATGGTGGGTTTAAGTGCTCTTAAGGGGAGAGGCGATCGCACCATCGTCCACCCTCCTTGATTCGCTAACTTGCAACTTAGACCCTAAATAATTAAATCCTGTATAATTTTGGTCTTCATCAGCGGTTTTTTTTTTTCATATCCTCCCCCCCCCTTAACAAAAACCTAGGAAAACCCCCAAAACCAATGTAAGAGGGATGCCCCTTTGAGTCCTAATAGCACATATTGTTACATTCATGTTGCTTTGACGTCACTAATCGGTCGCTGTCATAGACATGCTCTCGAGAAGGGTTATAGTAGTTGCTAAATCCTCGTTAAAGGTGAAGAAATATAGGTAAAAATCTTTTTAAAATAGAAAATTGTTACCGGGTTAATGAATAAAAATATTTCATTTAAGAATTTTCTGCGAAACAAGTTGGCTGTTTAGTAAATAGTACTTGCAGATAGTACATGTACAGTTGAACTGGGTTACAACGTCAATGAAGAGACTATACATAATTATGTATATGACGCAACAACCGAGTGGCGTTATACGTGGGCTTATGTTCTTGCGGGGGCAAATAAAAATATTTTGATGTTATAAGAGAATTGTTACTATAGACGAATTCAACTGTACATGTCCCCCCCCACACACACACCACTCCTATAGTAAAATACTGGGTAAGCCACTGACCCTTTTGTGCCCAGAGCGCTTTTCAAATTTTGTGTCGATCATGTTTTCGTATCCTGGGAAAGTGCACTCTTCTACTAAATTATTAAAATATTGGCTCACATATCTTAAAATATTGGAATTGGGTCACATTATTATTATTTTAACGATTTTTTCGGAAATTTTACAAAATTCGATTTTAAACATTTAAAATTAATTTGATCTCGAAATAATCTCTTATGAAAGATTTTTCACGCTTTAAAAAAATAAATCCTTGTGCGAAGAACTGTGGGCACTCCGCTGATACTTAAGAAAAATTCTAGTTATTTGTAGCAGATCAATCAAAGTAGTGAATCAGTTAGCATTTGTTCATCAAACACATTATTTAAAAATAATAAATAAAATAAAATAAAAGATCTGCCGCAGAAGTTTGGTTTTCGTGTTTTGGCATCCGTCCAAGGGTTTTGAAAGCTTTTGTTGGGTTCACTTTACGCATTAATCTTTTGGATTGCTCTGTGCCAAAATAAACTCAAAATTGGTAAGCTTGTTTATTTACCAAGCACATGTTGCTTAACATGACCTTAAGGGATAAATAAACTCCATTGGGGCGGCTTTAAATAGGGACCCGCAAACAAAACTAGTATTCTTGTTTAATAAAGAGGGGGGGGGGGATATTGTTGACAAATTGGTTAAATCGTCTCATTTGTACTTGAATCTTAAAACTGTAGTTAGAAAAAAATAATGTGATTTTGGTGCATGGATACAAATAAACTAATTACGTCAGGGACTAAGAGTTTTAGGACGTGTCTTCACAAGCAGTACTATATGTAAAATGAAGTAAACTATAAACCTATTACGGAAATTTCAGGAAAATGTATACAGGGTGTCTACCATCATGCAAAGGTCATGAAAGTCACAAAAAAGTCAAGAATTAGAAAAATGGTCACGAAAGTCAAGAAAACGTCAAGAAATGAAGCACTAGGTCACGATTAGCGACTCAACTCCCTTTTTCCGTTTCATTCAAATTCTTAGTTGACGATTTTCGTAACTAAATTTTCTAAACTTTTGTGCACCATTTTTACAGTTTTGCTAATAAACGTACAGTTTACCACATAATTCTGTCGATCTTTGTTGTAGAGATATTTAATTTTGAAATCGGGGCTTATTCGTTGATCACCCTGTATATTAATAGTGCTAAATTTGAAAGTATAATTTTTCTCCATTCTATCAGTATGATGCAGGGGTGCAGAAACTGTTTTTACTCTCAGCATTTCCCTCAATCCATATGCAAATTTCCCCAAAATTTTATGATATGTTTATAGACTTGCATAAGTTCTGTATTACCATAAGTGTAAAAATGTTTGCAATGTACAAGCTACATACATGTTTACTAAATAGCAATTGGTCCAAGTTAAGAGAAAGCAGACTGCTGATCGGTGAAAAAGTTGAAAAAAAAATCGCTTTAAAAATAGGAATGGGAAAGAATAACTCGAAGAATTTTGTAATTCAATGTTTAAATCGAAATCAGTTGTATATTTTCTGCAGAATTTCCCCCTATCCTAGATTGCCGGATCGTACATATTCTGCATCCCTGGCACGAATGTATTTTTGATATTAGTGTTTCGTATTTGTTATGGTCAAGAAAAGGTCAAGAAATCAAGCTTACTTTATATGGTAGACACCCTGGTATAGTAAATTTTGCAAAATGCGTCACTTTGACTCTTGAAAACTGTGCATTCATGTTTAATACCTCGTTTAACACTCAGCCCACTTTCGCAGCAGTGAGCAGGAGAAATGGAAATAACAAGAGTTTAAATACCTCACTCGTCCTGCTCATGCCATAACCTTTCTTGCTGACCTTCCTGCCGCCAGGAGCTCCCTCCTGAAGTGATTTTGAAGCCAGTGAGGAGGGAAGTACAGCAGAAAAGCACAACAGAAAGTAAAACCCTCACCGCTTTTGGAGCTGCTGCAAAAGTATTTTCTGGGAAAAAAAGCAGCAACGAGAAGAGAAGTGATAAGAATTTTTTTCTAAAAGTTTTGCAAAATGAATAGTTTATCCGTTTGTGTCAATCTGTAGTCAGCTTATGAAGAATCATTCGGATTTTTTTTTAATTTTATTATTATTATTATTATTTATTTATTTTTTTTTTTTTCGTTAGACAGACAGCTGCGCGTAAGCCCGAATGCGAGACTTTCAAACTTCAGCCATCTACCATGTATTATCCACTCGGCCATGGTGGGAACCCACTATGTTGGAAAGTGCTAAAAACAATCCAAAAAAATGCCCTCCCCCCCCGGACACGAGCTTAGGGTTTTAGCGGCCCCGGTCAAAAAGTAGTGGCAGGACTTTCAAATTTGTCTACTTACTGAATTGAGAATCTCGATTAGCCTGCCTCCCCCCAGTAAATGCTACTGACTCTAATCAAGTAAACTTGATTAATAAATTAAGATTTTAATGCAATACGTTTCCATAATGTGTAGAAGATGCATTCTGTCTACTTACCATGCTATCAATTTGGAAAAGAAACCTACACACGACCGTAGGCGCATTGACTGCGTTGGCTGAGGGGACTGAAGCCCCCTCCCCCCCCTCAAAGCTATATAGATGTGAAAAGCTTTAAAAATTTATAGCTGTCCTAACGAATTAAAATATTCTGTTTTTAAAAATTGTCTTCAAATTATCCCTAAAATATTTTTTTACCAAAAAACAACAAAAGTCATGTTGGGTTTTAAACTAAATACTTACAATTAGTGTATGAAATACAGTTAAACTTAGTTAACCGAAAAGATTAATTATTTACGACTGTATAACAAGTTACGATTATAGTTAACTTGTGTTCTATGGGCAAATGGCGCGAATATTTTGACGTTATAACTGTAATCGAGGTCGCTGTAACCGAGTTCAGCAATATTTGTAGCCCAAGCTCTCCCCTCCACTAAAACCCTGGATGCGCCACTGCACGCGAAATTAAAAATTCTGTTATTTTTTTTTTTCTCGGCCGTGGTTACTGAAATACAGTTTTCAGTTTTAAGGGTGTATGTCGGAAAAAAAAAAGAACTTTGTTTTTAGTCTTGGTACACAACTTGAAATAAACTAATAGCACCATGGTCTCCCAAAAATTCCAGAGGGGTCTTCACAAGCTGCTTGACACACTGCATTGAGCGAAAACGCTGTGGCTTTTGTGACATTTTCAGAAAAAATTCTTAAACGTGGATCTGAGCTACAAGATTTTTCGAAGAGTGACACGCTTTGCGAAAATGTCCGATTTTTAAGATTTTTTTCTAAACGTTTTGAAACGGATACAGGTTGATCGTTTATTTCAGTATGTAATGCAGCTTGTAAAGAGACAGTTTCAAAATTTTGAAGTGCCTGGCATCATTAGTTTATTTGTACTTATGTACCAAAATCACATGATTTTTTTCGAATAACACCGTTAAGCCAGGAAGTTTATTGGACTACTTGACATCCATGAATTCAACAGTTCTTTTAGCGGCCCTGGGCGGTCGCCCAGCTTGCCACTCTCTAAGCAAACGCTCTGCTTTCCCCTCCCTTCCACGTAAGCGATCCCTGATCGTGAACCCGAGCGTTTTCAGTTCTACCGCAGAGAAAGAACGATCGGGTCAAAATCCCGTTTAGAATGGATCAAAACGAGAAGAAATAAAAATATAAAAGAAACAAGTTCCACATAGTACGAGGGCGCAACACAAAAGAAAAACCAAGCAAGTGCAGCAAAAACCCATAAAAAAAATAAGAAGGTTTTGAGAGAGAGAAAAGAGGTTCAGGGCGATCCCCCGGCTCCTTTACTAAACGCACCTGGCGGTTTCCATGCACCTTTTTTTCTACTTCTTTCTTCCGAAAACGAGTCTATCGCACGGGAAAGGCCCTATTTTAGAAGGAGGTTGCGCCCCACACGAGAAAAAGGGGGGCGCGACCCCGATGCGGCGCACAAGTGGAATTCGGCAAGGGTGAGAAATGCACCTGATCCCCCCCCCCCCCCTCTTTTCCTACGAGAGTGCAGAAAACTGAGACGGTTTTCTTTTGAAAATTGAACTGAGTCAAGAAAACTGCCGAATAAGTCAATAAACACGGCGAGAAAAAGCAGGAAATAAACATTAAGCATCGATTATTTTGAAGCTTTACATTGTCCCCAGTGCCCAACCCACTAGACTTTGTATACTGCTATCGCATTCAGTTGCTTTTTTAACAAAATGAGGCCACTTTCGAATAATTAAAAAAAAGAAAAAGTTCAATGATGGCATGTACTCGAAAAAATTTAAAATATTCATGAACCCCCAAACGATTTTATTAGTTTAAGTCATTCTTAAAATAAAATAGCGTGTAAACGTGGATGAGAGGAAATAAAGAAATGAGCTTTTGTAATGTATGCCGGCCCACCATGACCGAGTGGATCAAGATACTGACCATGTAATGGCTCAAATGTGATGGTCAAGTGTGAAGGTTCGGGCCTATCTCGCGGCCGTCGATCTAACAATGTTCAGTTTGCGCAATTTTACCCAGATGTAACGTGTATGCTCGTTAGAATCTCTTAAGAACCCTAAAACATCCCTCCTTAGCATAGGCGCACCCACGGAGGGGGCTATGGAGCTTTAGCCCCACCCCCCTAAAGGTAGAGTGTTACAAGTAAAAGCTTACAATTTTGAAAATTGTCACTAATGTGTGTGTGAATTAAAGTATTTTATTTTTAAAAATTGTTTCAAATTATTTCTAATTTTTTTTTTTACCAAAAAAAGTCGCTTTTAAAATAAATACTTACAGTATTTGTGTATGAAACACACAGTTTAACTCAAATACAACATCACTGAAAAGATCAGATAATTATTTATGATTCTATAGATAGCTACATCGATAGTGAGCGTGTTCTATGGGCAAGTTAAGTGGTTCAGAATATTTTGACGTTATAAGAGAATTGTAAGTATAATAGAGGTCACTAGAGGAGTATTTGTAGCCCTAAAATCTTGGGTTTGCCACCTGCTCCTTAGACAGATAGCCCTCAAATAGCTTTACCTAATACACAATGCAACAAGACAGTACAGCGCAATGTATGCCGCTGTGCAAAAGTATTTGTTTACACATACATACACTGCAATCAAGAATAGAACAAACACCATGTTCTATTCTCCAAAGCATTCCACCAGTGAGCATTCATCGATGTGGAGTCTTTAGCACAACTTATGTAATTTAAAAATTAAGTGTGTTCTATTTCAAGAGCGATCTTATTCACTGAACTTTTGAGTAGTTTTAAAAACAAACCCATGGTGTTAAACACAACTTATGAAGGAACACGTTGAATTTCTTTTGAGCCGCTAATTTAATTTGTTTATTTATTATCGCTTGCTAAAATGCGATTTTACAAATCTGACAGAAATGCTTTGCCAAAATTACATTCATTGATTGATTCACAATTAAAATTTATTTTTAAAAAACGATTGCCGCCTCTTCACTAAATTCACATTATCTAATCATAATATTTTTAACGGTGTATTTCGAAAAAATCATGTGATTTTGGTACATAAGTACAAATAAACTCATTATGCCAGGCACTTCAAAATTTTGAAACTGTCTCTTTACAAACTGCACTACATACTGAAATAAACGATCCATCTGTATCAGTTTCTAAACTTTTAGAAAAAATTCTTAAAAAATCGGAACTTATCTCAAAGCGTGTCACTCTGCGAAAAATCTTGCAGCTCAGATCCGTGTATAAGAATTTTTTCTGAAAATTTCACAAACGCCACAGCGTTGCAGTGCTTAAAGCAGCTTATGAAGAACCATCTGGAATTTTTTGGAAACCATGGTGCTATTAGTTTATTTCAATTTGTGTACTAAGACTAAAAACAGAGTTCTTTTTTTTTCGCCATACACCCTTAAAGAATTAGTAGCAATCGTAATCCATATCTATTCTTTGTAATCGAACGGGGAACAAGACTACTTTGCCTCTAAAACCCTCTTCACTGCCCATTTCCAGGGCTGCCAGTAAAACCATTTCGCAGACCCATCATCTGGACACTACGTGACTCGCAGCATAATTACTTCATTCATCCATCGAATTATGGATATGTGGATGTACGTAAAACACATGGTACGCGATGAAACACAAAAAATGTATCCTATCTCTCAAAATGGTTGACAGGGATAATCTGTCATCGGGCTGATATCGGAAATAAATCGGCATAATTGCCACTAAAAGACATACGTAAACTCCCTTTAACGAACTCTTGTTTCCAGTTAAAACATTCCGTATTTCGTTGTACAGAGATTAAAAATTTTTGCAGTTATTTCAGTAAATATTATATACATTTTAGTTAATTCGATGTTTGAAAGTATTTAATTAAGACTTTCAATTAAAAATAAATTAGTATGTTCTATAAATATCTTAAATTTGTGTGTTCTTACTTTTTATCGAATAAAAGAAATGTTCAAGAGTAAAGGCAATTCACGAATTTAGAGACTAAAATATGTGCTACTACTTACTTTTATTTTACTTGAAGAATTCCGTTATTTTATATTGCTTTGTTTCGGTGATGTTAAATTTTCACACACATTTTAATAATCTTTCTATGCCTTATTCTTGGAATCTTGACCCGATACAAGAAATTCATGGCCCACAAATGTATGCGAAGCAATTCTTTATTATCGCTGGAATGACCAGCGTCAAGGTGATTTCAGCAGGTGGTCTGTGCGAATTGAAAGCCCATATTTTAGAAGCTTTCTTCAAAAATCACAAAAAAATCTCAAAGATAAGTCTGGAAAAAAAATCGTTATAAAGGGAGAAACTCTTCGTTGTATGGAGAGTATTTTTAGTGTTATTTAAGCCTTAGAATTATGTTCCGAGTAAAAATTTCGTTATAAGGAGAAATTTCGTTCTAGGGAGACTTCGATATAGGGAGTTTCTACTATATATCCTTAGATTTTATCTCATGTCTTACAACCGTGGTTTATGCGAATCTAGAATTCCGACTTTTCTAGACAGAATAATTAAATAAATAATTTCTTTTTTTAATTCGATTATTTTTGCTAATAGACTCCCTTGTTACAGTTATTTATCGGTAATAACTGAAATTCGAGCTTTAAATTCGTTAAAAAAAAAAAAAAAATGAAATACTTTTACCTAACGAAATAAAGTAAGCAGTCATTTTTACAGAAATACGAGCTTTGGGAAATACTGAAAGCAAATCTGAAGATTTAAATCTGAGCAGATTGGACCACAAGTTGAGAGGTTTCGGTCGGCCGTTTTCTACTCTAATCGCCGGCGCATCCGGTCTTGGGTTGATTCTCATCAACCCCTAGACTAGATGTTTATACCTAACGAAATATTGTTCTGTAATAATAGAAATAAATGTAGGATAAACCGTTCAGTAAGTGAACTCTTACGCACAATTCCTTCAAACTAATAATAATAATAATGATGATAAAAATCCTAATACTTTTTTTTTTATGGAGCTTTCTCTATTTATCTATCTAAACTCAATTTTTGTTATAGATAATTTATGTCAACAAATAAATAAATAAATAAATAAATAATTAAAAAAAGGGGGGGACTGATAAGTAATTGGATTTGGGTTTTTCGTGGACTCAAGTAAAAAGTAGTACAATAGTCCAATAAATGAACAGACAATGACACTGTTTGTTCATTTACTAGAATTACAAAATATTTCCAGTAAATGAACATGATACAGTACACATCACAAACTTAACCAGGGAGGGTGCCATGGGGGTATCTGGGCACTCACCGTAATTTTACAGAATTTTGTTAATTGGATGTCAATAAATCGAGCTTTTTTGTGAGAAATTCTACCTTTTTCAGCTTTTGGCCAGTCCCCGAAAATATTTTCTCGCTACGTCTTTGGTACATATCAACAAATGATTATTTTTCAGGGAAATGACTTGTGAACCATTGCGAGGGAGAAAATTGCTGTTGCCAATCCACAGACTGAAAAACTCTCCAAATCATAACCCTGTTTTTGTAAAAAATAGTACTTGAAAAATGTTTATTCACTGGTTGTGTTCACTCACTCGCTGCATTTGTGAGCAAGGAACAACTGAGATGAAGGCCTAAGACAAGCCGAATAGATCTTGATAAATTCTCGTTTCTCACTCAAACCCAGAGAACTAATCCCTACCGTGAATAGGCATTTATTGAATTTTCAGTACTGTCACATTCGAATGTCAGGCAAGCGCCCCCCTTGGCGTAAAATAGCGGGGAGATTTAGAGTAGCAAACGAAACTGACAAAATTTCAAAGGAGGGATTGGGAGGAAAATTGCCAAAAGAAATAAATACTGGGCAGCCGATGGTTCGAGGTTGAAATGCACCCGAGCAGAGAAGCCTGAAGTGGGGGTAGAGGAAGTGGTTTACTGGGCACTAAAAGCATATCGGGCCGCTGGAAAAGCAATAGAATCAGACAAGTCCCTGATGCATGGACCAACCCCCCTTTCAGAAAAAGGGATCATCTATCCTCATAGAGAGAGAGTAGCCAAAGGGGAACTTTAAATCCCACGTGGCCAGTTTTCCATTCACTAACACAGAAAGAAGGGGAGGGGAAAAAGAGACTCTGGCAGCTGACGGGCAGCATCCACCCGTTGCCTAGCAACGGCAGGTTTTCTACCATTCTCTCTCTCACTCTTCTTCCCCGCAGGGCGGAGTTGAGTCGCTCTCTCCCTGCTCATAACTCAACGTAAACATGCTCTGTGTTTTGGATTTTAAAGAGAGGAATGGAAGAACTGCACAAAAAAAAAAGGGCTTTTCATCCACATCTCAACTCAACTCTTCCTCCCTCTCCCGGAGCCAGTCAGTGAAAAGTGGTGGATAAATATTAGTTTTAAAAGCAATGTGTGTTGTATATAACACGCGGAAATCTGTTCCAAGGGACCAGTCACGTGTTTCTTAAGTGCCGTAGATGCCCAAGCTGTCATTTTTACAAGGCACAAACGGGATCAGGGAACTGTTACAAAAACACTTTTCCCCGCACAGAAACGTTTACAATCACACATTTTCGTTAACCTCTTAATATTTCAGTAGTTTCACTGTAAAAAAAAACTAGTTCTTAATATTTTTTTTTCTTTTCTGTCAGTTTTTGTTGTCTCAAAGATTAATAAATCTGATGTTCAGAAAATACTGAAGAATAACAAAGACGTATGTAAATCTGTAGAACTTTAATTTTGCGAACACATACTCTTTTTCTTAATGCTTTTTTTTTTTTTTTTTTTTTTTTTTTTTTTTTTATTCCCCGCTATAGGCAATCTGAAAAAAACTTGAGAATGCTATAAATGATGTTCATGAAACGTTTATTTATACTCTTTAGGACAGTTAAATTACCTGAAAGTTAGGACGAACAAATTTAATGAAAAAGTTTTTTGTTTTGTTTATTTTATTGAAGGAAATTTTGTCCGAGAACCCGCAGGGTTGCAAAAGAAAATAATTTTTGTACATTACGGTCTACAGACGCAAACCATTTAAGATATGCTAGTATTTAAACGGTACATTCGAATAAGTTCAAATTGAGTATTACAATAAAATCTCCCGCTATTCTGGGCACCCTCATCACTTGGATACCTCCCTAAGTTGGACACTTTTGTGGGAAACGGGATGTGTCCATAATACAGGGTGGCAGAAAATTAAGAGCCCAAACTCTGCACAACCAGATTCCTCGTTGGAAGTACATAAAAATTGTCCAAAGAACTGTACCTGTACGACCCATAGTTTTCGAGAAAAATAGGAAAAACAAAGTATGACGTCACATCCGACGTAAAGAAAACAATTAGAAACATTGAATTGGACACTGGATTAGATTTGGGGGACTCGGTTTTATGGATGCTACGATCATCAGACCTGACACCTTTGGACACCTTCCAATCATAAGCGTAAAGTTTTCAAAATTATTGGGGGGGGCTGGGCCCCACAACCAAACATATTCACGTCAGTGGCGTAGCCAAGGGGGGGGGTTGGGGGGGGTCATGACCACCCCCCATGAAGAATTTTTTGCCACACAAAATGTATATTCTTCACTCCCTTATCATACACCCGTATACATATATGTGAGTTGCAGAAGTCGTAACTCCCCTCCCCCCCATGAAAAATTTCTGGCTACGCCACTGATTCACGTACATATAACTTACTCATAGTTGCCAACTACTACGGAATATAATGAACCCCTTTTTCTACATGATTTTTCGGCTTAAAGTATAGCAAAATTTTTGTGCTGCGCGCTCGAGCTGCTTACTATTTTGAAAAAATATAAGTAAAAAATATACTGTTTACAAAAAGTAGTTAATTATATTCCTTAGTAGTTGGCAGCTATGACTTACTATATATAAGTGTGAATTATTGGAGGCGCTCGAGCTCTATGGGTCCAAAGAATTCTGCACCTATGTAAGGTAAGTATCCATGTTAGTATCTTCCTACCATGTTATAAGTTAAAAATATTTAAAATCCAAAGTAAAAAATCCAAAGGAGGAAAAAAAAACATTTTCGATGAGATAGTGCATTTTAGACACATCTGAACTTTTCTTCATTTCTTACTTTACATTGCATAATCTGATTTTAATGAACCAGAGCCTGGCGAGGGCTGCCTATAGTAACATTGCGTGTTACGTGGCGTCACAATGAATACTAAATCATGATTGAAATCAAAAGAAGAAAATATTTTAAAGTAAAGGTTTTTTTTAAACGTTTGGAAATGGCGTGAATACTTTTTTTTATGTTAGTATAAATTAGTTTTCTGTATTGAGTGATAAATTATTGGGTGGGCTCAGCCCCTATTCACAATTTATTGGGGGGGCTCAAGCCCCACGGGCCCATATAACTCTACGCCTATGCTTCCAATGAAAACGACTGAAAGAACAATCGAGACCTAATTACAACAAAAAGTGATTCCGTCCCCTCCCCTTCATGCTGAGTGTATTTATGTGGTCACCAGACTGATGCAGCGTGAGCAGTTAGCCATTACATGGCGCACGCAAGCCTCGATATATGCACGGTGGGCATTTTGAACATCATTTTATCTAAGCATATGCAAAAACCTATGTTCACTCTTCCAATAAAGGCTCTTTTTGGTACAACGGATATGACGTATTTCTGCTTTTTCCTCGCATTTTTCTTGAAAACTATGGGTCGTAGAGGTATGATTCTTTGGACAATTTTTATGTACTTCCAACGAAGAATATGGCTGTGCAGAGTTTGGGCGCTGTTTTTGGGACACCCTGTAGAAATGTATCTCTATAAGTCGGACTCCTCTAAAAGTTGGACATTTTTTGAGGGAATCGCAGGTGACCAACTTACGGAGATTCCACTGTATATTATAAGGTACCATTGCACAACCTGCATAGATTTGGTGTGTTTAGAGATTATGGTTTTTGTACAGGGCTTCAAAAAGTAAAGAATTTTTTTTTTTTTTTTTTTTTTTTTTTTATATTATGACCCGTGGAAGCAACGTATTTAAAATGCACTAGCGTTTGAACAGTGATTTCGATTTTCGTAAAGTCGAGTGTCCCTCCAGATTTTTTTTTTTTTTTTCAGTGTCTGGTGCAGTTTATAAATAATCATCCCAATTTTTTTCCGGTCCCTGAATACAATTAATTTATTTTAAAAATCGTGTAATAAGACTGGGTGGCAGATTTTTTTCCCTTCGACATACGTTTGTCGAAAAAAAAAAACAACTCTTGTTTTTAGTCTCGGTACACAAATTGAAATAAACTAATAGTACCAGGGTCTCCAAAAAATTCCAGAGGGTTCTTCATAAGCTGCTTGACAGACTGCAATAAGCGAAAAAGCTGTGGCGTTTGTGAAATTTTCAGAAAAAATTCTTAAACGTGGATCTGAGCTGCAAGATTTTTGAAGAGTGACACGTTTTGCGAAAATGTCCGATTTTTAAGAATTTTTTTCTAAAAGTTTTGAAACGGATACAGGTTGATCGTTTATTTCAGTATGTAGTACAGCTTGTAAAGAGACCGTTTCAAAATGTTGAAGTGCCTGGCACCATTAGTTTATTTGTACTTATGTACCAAAATCACATGATTTTTTCGAACTACACCGTTAAGTCGGAGTCTGCTGCAACACTGTTCTACTGTAAATACCAATTATATACCATCCAGCTCTTCCTTCTAGTAATAAGAAACACAAGCGCCTCTGTGTTTCTTGTGGCATCCAAACATGTAGCACCGGAAGTCTGCCATATGGTGCACACAACAACACTTGCTGCTGCTTGGGCTCCCTCGCCAAGGTCACTCTCAAGGAGTCAAAATGAGCCCCGGGGGGGCGAGGCATCCCGAACCGATCCCCCTGGGGTCAGGGGGTGAGCAGGTGGTGCGGTGATGCTTTCTCCGAAATCGTCTGCTAGAGGAAAGGGGCCGGATTTGGGGTGCACGTTCTGCTAAGATTTCTGGTTTCGTTTTTTCGATGAGAACGCCCCGGCTTGTTTATGATTATGTGTTGTTGTTGTGGCACAAAATTATATGTTACACGGCTATTAGCCAAAGCAGGTGAGCTAAGTGAGCTATTAGCCAAAGGTAGGATTGGTTTGGGTTTATATTTTTGGCGAAGTTAGACAAGACGTATCTGCCTGAGTGGGGGGGTGAATTAGGTGGAGAACTCTTTAATCCTTTGAGGCGCAACCCTTTCCCAATGCTGAAAAAAGGGCAGGCGTTGCCATCGCTCGACTTAACTACCAGCAAGATGGCGGACGATCGAAACGTTCATCGCGTGCCCCAGATCTAGAGACCCTTTTTTGACGCAGCCGGCTGTGCGCGCACAGCCGCCGCCATCTTGCTGGTAGTTAAGTCGGGCGATGGCAACAGCTGCCCTTTCTTCAGGATTGGGCAATCTATCCAGCTGTTCTCGAATTCTTCCATTTCTCAGCAGATGTCAGCGCTGTTAAAAATAATCGTGACCATTTTTTTACGGGAAAGGACGTGCTCAAAAGTAAAGGATTCTCGTGGAGCCATGTCACCCGCAACTATTTTTATAGAAATCAAATCTATTCTTCGTGACTGGCAACAGTCAAAACGCTAGAGTTTGGCGTTCCCGGAGCGGACATACCGCGCGTTAAAGGGTTAAGACGTTCAAACGCATATTCACGTTACATCTGGAGAAAACCGCCTAAAACTCCAGAGGCAGACTGTTAGATGGACAGCCTTGCGGTCAGCCACAATCCTGGACATACACACTTCAGCTATCTCCCAATGTTTATTGGTTCCATGCAGGCTGATTATTCCCATAAATTCGAACCCAACATTAGCCCTGGGGATCAACGCTTATGGAACCAATAAACTTCTAACCTCCTCCTTCGATCCCTACCTCCAAATTCATACAAAAGAAAACTAACCTTTCCCAGTCTCCGTTTATTCTCAAAAACAAATGAAAAATATCGAATTGTTGTGAAAGTCACACTACTTTAGCGATATAGGACAGAATTTAGAAGGGTGATTTTATTTCATGGCAGAGCAAAATCGTAATAAAAGTGTATAATTTGAGGCTTTAAATTGTTGAGAGCAAACATATTTAATTCAACTGCAGTAGTTATTTATGATAGTAGGACATAGAAATTTACGTAAGCATGATGAATGCTTGAATCCATCGTGTGACATTGCAATTAATATCTTTAATATTTTGAGTACGGACTTGGATATGCTAGGACGATCATTGGTGTTTCCTAAAAGAGCTAAACGAAATTTTCCTGTAAGAGGGCACTGTGAGTCGTAATCAATAATTTTATGTTATGCGCCTAGCGTGCGTTAGTAGTAGATTGCATCATGAATCACGGTTCGTCGCTAGAAGGCTCTTATGAAGGCAATCATTTAAAGAGGGTCGAGTATTTTCCTTTTGAGAGGTTGACGCTGTTTTGCCTGTCTGCTGCTAGTCGATGATCGTCCTTTATTCATGTCCGTATTACGAGTTAAATTACATGACAATATTACTCCTTACACAAGGACGTACTTAATGGGAGGGGGCTGAGGGGGTCCGCGCCCGCCCGAAATTTTTATTTTTGTTACCAAAATGATAATGTAGTTGTTGTTGTTGCTATGTGTGTGATTACGGCAACGCTACACTAGGGCGATCTGCCAAGGGAGAGATGCCTTGGCAGGAGGACTTTCTAAGAGGTTCTAACGCGTATTCACGTTACATCTGGAGAAAACCTACCAAAACTCCAGACCGTTAGATCGACGGCCGCGCTATGGGACCCCAACCCGGGACCTTCGCATTTCGGCCATCTACCATTTTCAGTGGCATAACCACTGTGCCATCATGAGGCTAAAATGATAATGATATAGTCTTTTTGTGAAAAATTCTGCCTTTTTTACCGTTTGGGAAAATTTCTGGACCCTCCTCCAAAATGTTTTTCTGCATACGTGCTTGGCAACAGAGAATCTGCTGCATGTGTTTTTGGTAGAACCTTCTCTAAAAAATAATCTATCAAGTAAAATCATGTTTGATCAATCATGTTTTATTGTCACCCTAACAGCACCGTGACCTAAATGCGACGTGCATGACCGTCACGGGGTGTCGCGAATGAGTCACAAATAAGTCGCCTTGACTGTCTTATGTCCTTCTGCAGCAACATCACAACGTGACTTCACCATGAAATCACACTGTGACTTGAGCATGGCATCGTGACTTCAATGCCACGTTACATTCACAGCACTGTGATTTAAATGTTCCACTGATTTAAAACCGAAAAAAACTTTTTTTTGAGAAATTCGCAAAATTACTTAAAGTTCACAAAAAAAAAAAAAAATGTAGCAAGAAAGTGCAGTATCGCAAAGTCATAAAATTTAGTCGCATGATGCTTTCAAAAGTAGCAAAAATTGCGAAAAGTCGCTAGATCTGGCAAGATGTCACAAACAATCCGTCACGTTTACGTCACAAAGAAATCACAAGCTATTGTCGCTGGCAAGTCACACTGTAACTTCCAGTTGACATCACTTATGGTCACCAGTGCGACTGCGACCAATGTGACTCACAAGGACGTCACGGTGACCTCATTGTGACGTTCCGTGCTATTAGGGCATGTTTTATTGTTAACCCATTTGTTCCTAGTGTCCCTTTTTTGGGACGGAATTTTTGCTATCAGTCGAAAACGTTATTTATTTTTCCTAGCCTTTATTCACGAGTATTGAACCTCAGCGCCACAAAATATTTTAACTGGACCCAGTAGGATGTCGACATTTCAATTTTTATACATAAGGATTTCAAAAGAAATCATCCCTTGTTCAAGAAGTTCACAGCAGAAAGGTATCTATTATTTCTAGTATTAGCAAAAATCGAAGAAAGTCGCAAAAATATCTGGGCACAAATGGGTTAAATTGTGGATTGGTCCCTAAGATCGATATTTGTTAGCAGGTTATAAAAGGACGTGCTCGGGGACCGGCCGCTTGGAGATAATGGCCAATCGCCTAAGCATACGGTTGTGGGTTCGATTCCCACTCAATCCTCTGGCTGTTTAAATTTCCTTTCTCTGTGCTGTCCACTTTATGCAACGAGGATTTATAGGTTGATTCTTGGAACCAGGCACACAAATCCGACAATCGGTGTTCCAGGTACAACAAGTACCGGTGGTGCATGTGGAGCACTTCCAGGTAATTCTGTTCGTTTAGTTATCTGTTCTGTTTTCCTCTGAATTGTCTTGAAGCGTGTAATTAAGTAATATTTTTATGTGTGTGGAAAAAAAAAATCATTAAAAATAAAATCTCGGGAAAAAAGTATTTATTGAAGTAAATATAGTAAAACAATAAAACACAAATACTTATTTGTCTCGTTATTATGAACATTTCTAACAGTTGAATTTCAAATGTTGTAAGGCTTGTTTTAAGAAGTTTTATCCCAAAACAATGAACTGCACCTAAAACGTGCATGAAATGCGATTTTCAATCACTCAATTTCACCAAAAAGTGGCCACAACCGGGGTTCAGGTTTTAACTAACATTTCTGTTATTACGAAATATAATGCATAGACGTTAAATTGAGTTTTAATCGATTAATACAGAATAAGGATTTAAACTGTATTGTTCTAAAATGATCTTTTCCTATTAATTTACTATTTTTAAAGTTGGGGACTGCTTGGGGTTTCGTTGGTTCTTCCACTTGATTGTTCATACATATTGATCAGATTGGACTGCTGTAATCCCTACTTTTAAGAATATGCTAATGAATCCATACGTCATTTTTTTTTGTTATTGATAAAACCCTCCATCTAAAATCCTCTAACCATCTAATGAACGGTCACTATCTAAAGTGGAGTGAGCACCAATTCGTTTTGTTAAATCCAGAGCAGATAAGAAAAATAATTCCATATCCTCTTTTTTTTAAGAATGTATGTCGAAAAAAAAGAATTCTGTTTTTAGTCTTGGTACACAAATTGAAATAAATTAATAGCACCATGGTCTCCAAATTATTCCAGAGGGTTCTTCATAAGCTGCTTTACACATTGCAATAAGCGAAAACGCTGTGGCAGAAAAAATTCTTAAACATGGATCTGAGCTGCAAGATTTTTCGAAGAGGACACGTTTTGCGAAAATGTCCGATTTTCAAGATTTTTTTCTAAAAGTTTTGAAACGGATATAGATGGATCGTTTATTACTTTCCGAACATGTACCATGTAAGGAAAGTATTGTAATCATGAAAAAATTCGACTTCGAGATTTTGGTGTTTTGACACGTTTTAAGGGCTTCCGAGTCCATTTATGCTATTTTTACGAGATGTATGTATGTATGTGTGTATGTGTGTGTGTGTGTATGTGTGTTTGTGTGTATGTGAGTGAACACGATAGCTCCTGAACGGAGCATTCGATTGAGCTCAAATTGGCTATATATGTCATAAACCACCGTCGCAAGACCGGTATTGATTTGGGTGTGTATAGGACTTATAGTTTTTCTACAGGGCTACGACAAAGATTTCTTTTACATGATGGCCTATGAGGGGAATTTCTTGAAAGTGCGCTAGCGTTTAAACGGTAAATTCAATTGAGCTCAAATTGGGTATACATGTTATAAAACACCGTTGCAAGACCGGTATTGATTTTGGTGTGTATAGGACTTATAGTATTTCTACAGGGCTACGACAAAGATTTCTTTTACATTATGGCCTATGGGGGGAATTTCTTGAAAGTGCGCTAGCGTTTAAACGGTAGATTCGATTGAGCTCAAATTGGGTATACATGTTATAAACCCCCGTTGCAAGACCGGTATTGATTTTGGTGTGTATAGGACTTAATAGTTCTCCTAAAGGGCTACGACAAAACTTTCTTTTATGTTATGGCATAATGGCATATGGGGAGAAATTCTTGAAAGTGCGCAAGCGTTTAAACGGTGCATTCGACTGAGTTTCAATTTGGTATATATGTTTGAATGATTCATCGATTAAAATTTATTCAAGTGCTTGGTAATGATCTTAATCGTAAGTGTTCGGAAAGTCGAGTGGAGTCACTCCAGATTTTTACAGTATGAACAGCTTGTAAAGAGACAGTTTCAAAATGTTGAAGTGCCTGGCATAATGAGTTTATTTGTACTCATGTACCAAAATCACATGATTTTTTCGAACAACACCGTTAAACCATCCTACTTCTATGCGTTAAGAGATATAAAATTATGTTCATAGTCAGGGTGAAACCCACTAGTATTTTCGTTGCCAGAGGTTATCAAAATAGAACGATATAGCGTAGGGTGGTTCAGGGGCGTAGCCGAGGGGGGGGGGTTAGGGGGGGGTCATAATCCCCCCATGAGTAATTTTTTACCATACAAAATGTATATTCTTCACTCCTTTATCGCACACATGTATGCATATGTGAGTTTCAGTAGTCATAACCTCCCCCCTCCCCATGAAAACTTTCTGGCTACGCCCCTGGGTGGTTTTATTGTGTTTTTAAAAGGGCAGTAGTAAGGGCAATGCTTTCGACAAAGGAAATGATCTTCGTGAGGATAGATCTCTGACGTCGATTTTGGATCTTGGCAGTCATTTGCTAGAATGGATATGTTCTTCATTTTATTAATTTTTTGTTACTTCGGCCATGAAAATTCACGTGGATTCCGGAACCTCCACCCCCCCATCCCGCCGTCCCATACTCGTACGTATTCTCTCTCATAACACGTTATGTTTAAAAGAAAAAAAATCTGGAGTGACTCCACTCGACTTTCCGAACACTTACGATTAAGATCATTACCAAGCATTTAAATAAATTTGAATCGATGAATAATTCAAATATATATACCAAATGGAAGCTCAATCGAATGTATCGTTTAAACGCTAGCGCACTTTCAAGAATTTCTCCCCATAGGCTATAATGTAAAAGGAATTTATGGCGTAGCCCTGTAGAAAAACTATTAGTCCTGCACACATCAAAATCGATACCGGTCTTACGATGGTGGTTTATAACATGTACACCTAATTTGAGCTCAATCGAATGGACCGTTTAAACGCTAGCGCACTTTCCAGAATTTTCCCCCATAGGCCATAATGTAAAAGAAATCTTTGTCGTAGCCCTGTAGAAAAACTATAAGTCTTATACACACCGAAATCAATACCGGTCTTGCGACGGTGGTTTATAACATATATACCCAATTTGAGCTCAATCGCATGTCCCGTTCAGGAGCTATCGTCTTCACTCACATACACACACACACACACACACACACACACACACACATACATACATACATCTCGTAAAAATAGCATAAATGAATTCAGAAGACCTCAAAACGTGTCAATACACCAAAATCTCGAATTCGAATTTTTTCATGATTACAATACTTTCCTTACACGGTAGATGTTCGGAAAGTAAAAATGAAAGCAAAGTAATGTTTCAATATTCAAACATTAAAATGCGTCTAAAATTTGCATTGATTCTTATCTTAAAAATTCCCAGACGAATGAATCAAAAGGAGGACTCGCACGTTCTCCTACAGGGGTCACGTGCCGCCCTGGAACCTCTGCTATGGCGCCACCCTTGCTTCGGTGGTCGGCCACCGAAAAAATAAAAAAAAGTCATGCCAATGATACGCGCTTCGGTGACTTGTTTCGTTACATTGTGTCTCTCTTGAAAACGGAAAAACTTGTTTGTTTCCCTTCCCTCGTCACAAAACCATATTATTTATATGCACAAAATCCACTACGGTTTGCACGAAGTTCAGCCAGCGTAACATGGGGGGGGGGGGGGTAGAGATGAGTTCGGGCTCATTTTTTGAAGCCCGAGCCCGAGGACTTTTAATCCGAGCCCACCCGAGCCCGAGCAATATTATTAAATTTGGAGCCCGAGCCCGAAATTTCAGTTAAAGGTGAAAAAAAATCCAATGACTTCATGGATAGAATACAATGAATTTTGCCGTTTGTGCAAATTAAAGACAAATAGAGTTGGAAACTCTCAATGCACTTTCTAATTCTTTATTTATTCATATGTTTATCAAATAATGCCGGATCTCATGACTCACTAATGAATATAAGCTGCTGTTCTGAAATATCCAAAGAGCTTAACGCTCCTTCTAGGCGCCAGTGTCGCTACTTTTTTTTATAAGTACAGCCAACTCCGGTTATAGTGAACCCGGATATAGTCAACCATCGGATATAGTGAACGCAAACCATTAGTCCCGATTCACACACAGTATCTCTATCCATCATGAAGACACTTGGGTTTAGGGAACTTCGGATAGAGTGGACGAAATTGGATGGTCCCCAGAGATTCACTATAACCGGAGTTGACTGTACTTTTATTTTCCTCATAAATCACTTTTTAAAATCTGTTTAAAGGAGTATGTTCAATAAAGGAGAAATTTTTCACGAGCCCGAGCCCGAACGCAATTGTGAATTACAGAGTCCGAGCCCGGTTCGGGCTCGGGCTTTCGGGCTCGGGCTGAGCCCGTCTCATCTCTAGTAGGGGGTGTCAGAGGTGGGTTTTTTTTATGTCACGCAGGATTTTTAAACAGTTTTAAAAATTAACTAATCATGTTAAACACCCGAAAAAAAAAAATGAATAACTGTTCTTCACTCACTGCACTAACCTTGTATAGTGACTCCTCGATTCTGTAACAATTCCGGGTAACCACTTCAAGATGAAACTTTTACCACCCTGACTCCAAAAAAAGATTAAAAAGTTAATCGCAGAAAGCGTCATAACATCTATACAGCGTTTGTACGATCCGCTTGTAATTTTTCCTAGTTAGGTATGAATCTGCGCTCCTTTTAAAAAATATGAACATTCTCCCGTTCTTCAATTTTTCAGCAATTTTTTGCCATTTTATTTCCGTAAAAAAAAAGGGTGAATCATTTGCTTGACAAAATCAGGTGTCGAAATTGACATGACGTCCTATTGAAGTCTCAGTCATCAGGCTTTCTAGGGAAAGTTGCGATTCCAATTTGTTTCAAATAGTTTTTCTTGATAGCACAGTTTATTTTTATTTAATTTTTTTTTCTTCTTTGAAATGATATCGTCTGCGTGAAGCATTGATATAAGAGAGGCTTTTCCCACAAAACGAAATCGTTCGAATGCGTTTCGAGAAGAGCATTTCATTCGATTTGGGTACATAATAAAAATTGAACATGAAATTATTTATTACTTTCCGAACATGTACCATGTAAGGAAAGTATTGTAATCATGAAAAAATTCGAATTCGAGATTTTGGTGTATTGACACGTTTTGAGGTCTTCTGAATTCATTGATGCTATTTTTACGAGATGTATGTATGTATGTGTGTGTATGTGTGTGTTTGTGTGTATGTGAGTGAACACGATAGCTCCTGAACAGGGCATGCGATTGAGCTCAAATTGGGTATATATGTTATAAACCACCGTCGCAAGACCGGTATTGATTTGGGTGTGTATAGGACTTATAGTTTTTCTACAGGGCTACGACAAAGATTTGTTACATTATGGGATATGGAGGGGGAAATTCTTGAAAGTGCGCTAGCGTTTAACCCATTTATGCCTAGCGTCCCTTTTTTGGGACGGCATTTTCGCTATCATTCGAAAACGTTATTTATTTTTCCGAGCCTTTATTCTCGAGTATTGAACTTCCATTCCACAAAACATTTTAATATGGCCAAGTGGGATGTTGACATTTCTATTTTTATACATAATGATTTTAAATGAAATCGTCCCTTGTTCAAAAAGTTGACATCAGAAATTTATCGATTGCTGCTGGCGTTAGCAAAAATCGAAGAAAGTCGCAAAAATATCCAGGCACGAATGGGTTAAACAGTGCATTCGATTGAGTTTCAATTTGGTATATATGTTTGAATTATTCATCGATTAAAACTGATTTTTTTTTTTTAAATATTTCGTAACTCCTACACGTTCACTGTTTGTAATAGTTTACATACAGTATAAAATGTAGAGACATTCTGATCTGTTTCGATTCTAGCGCAACTGAAATTCTTGAAAAGAAAGCTGTTTGTTCTTCGAAAGTTGTACGAATTCTTCTTATAAAAACAGCCTTGGTGCATTTTGCAGGATCGGCAATGCGAGAGTCCTGTCATGATGAGATTTCGAAGGCCACGAGATGATGATGATGATGCCGCTGCCTCCGAAAGAGACCGAAATAGCCCCCCTCCGAAACCGGTCTGCTGACAGCTCGAGGAGAGCCCGTTTACTCCTGCAGCAGTTATTAATTAATATATGTCTCGGGATCGAATGCCGACCGTACACACCGTAGTGGCTGACACTCCACATCGGGGCTCTAAACGGGTCGGTTGGACGTCTTGGAACGTGGCAAAAGTGTGTGACAGCATTACTTGTAATGCCCATTAGAGATGAGACGGGCTCAGCCCGAGCCCGGGCCCGAACCGGGTTCGGGCTCTGTAATTCACAATTGCGTTCGGGCTCGGGCTCCTGAAAAATTTCTTCTTTATTGAACATACTCCTTGAAACAGATTTTAAAAAGTGATTCATGGGGAAAATAAAAGTACTTATAAAAAAAATAGTGGCACAGGCGCCTAGAAGGTGCTTGAAGTTCTTTGGGTATTCCAGAAAGGCGGCTTTTATTATATTTAGTATCATAGGCGCACCCACGGAGGGGGCTATGGGGGCTGAAGCCCCCCCTAAAGGTAGAAAGTTAGACGTGAAAAGCATTAAAAATGAAATTGTCGCTAATGAATTAACTTTTTTTAGTTTTCTTTTTTTAATTATCTTCAAATTATTTCTAACCAAAAAAGACATTTTTAAAAAAAAGTTTTTAAATAAATGCTTACAGTTAGTTGAAACACTGTTACACACACACGGTTACAACGTCGCTCAAAAGATCAGATAATTATTTATGACTCTATAATGAATTACATTGCTTGTGTTCTATGGGACAGTCAAGTGGTACCGAATATTTGGACGTTATAAGAGAGTTGTAACTAACCGAGGTCACTATGACCGAGTTCAGCAGTATTCATATGTAGCCCAGCCCCCCCTAAACTAAAATCCTGGGTGCGCGACTGCTTAGTATTGAGATCCGACATTATTTGATAAACATGGGTATAAAGAATTAGAAAGTGCATTGAGAGTTTGCAAGTATATATTTCTTTAATTTGCATAAACGGCAAAATTTATTGTATTCTATCAATGAAGTAATTGAATTTTTTTTTATCTTTAGCTGAAATTTCGGGCTCCGGCTTAAATAATATTGCTCGGGCTCGGATTAAAAGTCCTCGGACTCGGGCTAAAAATGAGCCCGAACTCATCTCTAATGCACATACTCAATTTCATGCGAATCGAATGCACTGGTTAAATGGTGGCGCATTTTAAACAGTTTGCGTATATAGGCCATAATGTGCGAGAAATTTTTTTTTAGTAGTCCTGTAAATAACTATAGGTCCTAATACACACCAAAATCAATACTGGTCGTGTGACGGTGGTCAACAACGTAAATACCAAATTTTAGCTCAAGCGAATTAAGAGTTACAGTGCTAACCCGCATATACACACACATATATATATGTACATCACCAGAAAAAATGGCATTAATGAATTCGGAAAACCCGAAAACGTGCCAATACATCTCGAAACGTACAATAAATCTCGCAGACGAATTTTACCATAGTTACAATACTTTTCCTTACATAGTACATGTTCGGAAAATAAAAATCGTAAGATTTGCGATTCCTCGCTAAGAATAATTAGCGATTGCCAAGCGCAACACAGTTTCGGAAACTTATTTTTGGTGCCAAACTTGGCGGTCATTTGCCAAAAGTCGTCAAGCTTGGCGACATTTTAAGCATGGTCCGAGTGACCAGACTTTTTGTGTATGGGTGATATCCATCAACGTGTTGAAAGATTTGCGTGACCCCGTCAATAAATTACCCTGCAGGTTGCAATCCAAAAGGCAGGTGCTCAGCTAGACGTTTACAACAGTCCTAAACACGAAGTTTCAACATTCTATGACAGATCGTTTTAATATTATCGACGTTATATACGTACGTACAGAGGTCCCCTCAGAACTAGTGAAAGTGGATTCACGGTCGGTCAAAATGGTTTCGTGCATGAACAAGCATGTACATATATGCATACGTTGAGACGGCACGCAGAAACTTGTCAAAATCTTAAGTTTTTCGCGATCACAATACATCCCTACTTTGTAAAAGGAAGTAAAAAAGGCATATTTGACCTAAACAAAATGAACTCTAAAGCAAAATCTTTCCAGCAGGCAAAACATGATTTCTGATTGAGTCTTCTTTTGCAAGAAAAGTTGACATGGACGGTGTTATTCAACGGTTTGCCATGACTAAAAGCAGAAAAGATTTATTTAACAAGAAATCATTTTTTTCCGGAGACACATTGTTAACCCTTTGAGGCGCAACCCTTTCCCAATGCTGAAAAAAGGGCAGCCGTTGCCATCGCTCGGCTTAACTACCAGCAAGAGGGCGGATGAGCGAAACGTTCATCGCGTGCCAAAGATCTGGAGACCATTTCTGTCAGTATATCTGGCCTGTGTGGCCGCGCAAGTCGATTCCACCGACCCGGCCACAGCCAGCTGTCGTCAAAAGAAGATGTCTCTAGATCTGTGGCACGCGATGAACATTTCGATCGTCCGCCATCTTGCTGGTAGTTAAGCCGAGCGGTGGCAACGGCTGCCCTTTTTTCAGGATTGGGCAACCTATCCAACTGTTCTCGAATTCTTCCATTTTTCAGCAGATGTCAGTGCTGTTAAAAAGAATCGCGACCATTTTTTTACGGAAAAGGACGTGCTAAAAAAGTAAAGGATTCTAGTGGAGCTAGGTCACCCGCAACTATTTTGATAGAAATCCAATCTATTCTTCGTGACTGGCAACAGTCAAAACGTCAGAGTTTGGTGTTCCCAGAGCGGGATCACTGGGAGTTAAAGGGTTAAATAGTGGAAGAAAGGGTGCCAGAGGAGAAACTATGGGCCCACAAAATTTCCCGAAATTTTGAATTTTCCTTAACAAAATGTTAAAGCTCAAGACTTTCTATGAGAAATTTTGAAATATCCACTTTTTTGGCCTTCTGAAATTTTTTTTGGCTGCCTGCTTGCATGGAAGTATGAATAAAAATATTATTTTTTTTTCAATTCTGAGGAAACATACCAAGCAAAAACGTTAACATTTCAAATACAATTTCTCTATGGAGATGACGAAACCGTCAAAACAAAATGTTGGTATTTTTTAGAGAACGGATGTTTATTAAAGTATAATACTCTTTTAAATTAACAATTTTAATTCTATTAATTATTTTCCAATTATCATTAGTTTAAAGTTTCTTTAAATGATTAATAATTTTAATAGGGAATAAACGATTGTTCTAATACAACATCAAATGGATTTCTGGATAGCAAAGGGACTCCAAAGATTTTATCCTCGGGGCCCCGACTTAGCTCTCTGAGGCTAGGTTCCATATTGAAAGTGGAACCTAGCCTCAGAAATCCCCTCTTTTTTTGTTTTTTCCCCCCCTGGTGGGAAAAAAAACAAAAAAAAACTTGATTCCTCTCTCATGAAATGTTTCGCCATAATTACGGCCCTCTTCCGTCTAGAAGCGTTTCTGAATGCGCCACTGGAAGAGAGGAGGGTTCCTTTTAGGGGTGCTCATTAGTGTACTAATTGACCCCCTATAGTAAAGGGGACACAAAAGTAAATCCCCATATGGAATTGTGGAACGAAACGTGTGATCATTCGGTCGGAATCGATATATTTTATCGATCGCAGAACGATAGCAGAGGGAGGGGGGGATCTCCACCATCTCCGAAGATAAAAAGGAAAAAGGGTTGAATTGGACGTGTAAATCCCCCCACCCCCACGAGATTTCGCGGCAGGGGATTTTTAATTTTTCAACTATTTCACGTGTACAAAACAATGGTTTGGAATATTGGGAGTTGTAACTGCTGCTGGCGTTGTGATTAGTATAAATGAATAAAATTAGTGAATCTGTTGTACGGGGACCAGAATCAAGAGTTAACTCATTTAGGGCCGCCCTAAGGGGGCTGCGAATGTAGGCGATCGCCTAAGGTCCTACGCTTAACCCTTTAACGCGCAGTGTTCCCGCTCTGGGAACACCCAACTCTGACGTTTTGACTGTTGCCAGTCACGGAGAATAGATTGGATTTCTATAAAAATAGTGGCGGGTGACACAGCTCCACGAGAATCCTTTACCTTTTTAGCGACGTCATTTCCCGTCAAAAAAATTGTCACGATTCTTTTTAAACAGCACTGACATCTGCTGAAAAATGGAAGAAGGCGACAAATGCTGGATAGATTTGCCCAATGCTGAAAAAAGGGCAGGCGTTGCCATCGCTCGACTGAACGACCAGCAAGAGGGCGGACGATCGAAACGTCCATCGCGTACCACAGATCTAGAGACCTTTTTTTGACGACAGCTGACTATGCGATGTCGAGCGATGGCAACGGCTGCCCTTTTTTTTACGACAGCTGGCTGTGCCGGCACAGCCAGCTGTCGTCAAAAAAAGGGTCTCTAGATCTGTGGCACGCAGCGATCTGCACACGCGTTTCGATCGTCCACCCTCTTGCTGGTCGTTCAGTCGAGCGATGGCAACGGCTGCCCTTTTTTCAGCAATGGGCAATCTAATCTATCCAGCCATTCTCGCATCCTTCCGTTTTTCAGCAGATGTCAGTGCTTTTAAAAATGATCGTGACCATTTTTTTGACGGGAAATGACGTGCTATAAAAAGTAAAGGGGATTCTCGTGGAGCTGTGTCACCCGCCACTATTTTTATAGAAATACAATCTATTCTTCGTGACTGGCAACAGTCAAAACGTCAGAGTTGGATGTTCCCAGAGCGGGAGTGGATCCACTGCGCGTTTAAAGGGTTAACAGCACATCGCATCACATCGCAGCAGGCCTATCTCGGAATAATCGCACTGACCGCTCCATGGAGTCCCATTCACTTTCATGCTGTTGAACCCCTCAGAACAACATACACAGAAAAAAAAAACGGTCAAGCAGCGTTTGTTGCCACCCAGTGCAATCGAAAATGACACACACAACGAAAAAACAATAAAAACACGACATAATTGGCAACGGACGGTAAACGTCCGCCACCACCGCAGTCTTTTGTCTTTGTTTGTGTTTTCAAGGTCGAGTGGGAGCGCACACACATCGAGATTGAGATAGATATATCGATTAGAAGAAGACATTAAGATGCCGATGACTGGAACAGAACAATGCGGTGTGTTATATTTTTAACCCAGAGCCATTTATTTGGCCACAGTCTCGCTGGGTCAAACTCCCCGGGGAGAAATTCCCCAGCGCGCGGTTTTTCTCTCCGAAGATTTTAATCGGAGAGAAAGTTCGCTGTTCATTCTTTTTTTTTTAATTATTATTATTTTGGTGACTCCATCCGCAAATTTATGCAAGGATTCCTTTGGTATTTTTGTAACCGGATGTTCGCTGCAATGTACAGGGTGATTTATAATTAAAGTTCCACTTTATAAAACGATCAGAAAAGGAAAAGTAATGGACCCAATGTTATCAAACTGGTAGAGCCTGATTATCACACGGGCATGCGGGGCAATAGCCCGGGGCCCAGGAAAAATTTGGACCCCCCCCCCCAAATATTCCGATGGATTGTTATCATGATTTATTGCATACTCATATACATTGCAATGATAAATTTTTTTGCAACTCAGTTTCCTTTGTAATATCTATCACATAATTTTTAACAATAAATGGACTTAACAATAAATGGACTTAATTTTTCTCGTGGATAATAAATTCCGTGACCAAATTTACACATTTACCCAGTTTGATAACATAGGGTCCATTAGTTTTAATTTTCTGATCGTTTTAAATTGGTACTTTAATTATAATCACCCCTGGGGTTTTTTTTTTTTTTTTCGAACATGTGCCCTATAAGGAAAGTATTGTAATCATGAAAAAATTCGTCTTTGAGATTTTGGTGTATTGACACGTTTTGAGGTCTTCTGAATTCATTTATGCTATTTTTACGAGATGTGTGTGTGAACACGGTAGTGTGAACACGGGGCATTCGACTGCGCTCAAATTTGGCATGTATGTTATAAACCACCATCTCAAGACCGGTATTGATTTTAGTGTGTATATAGGATTTTACAGGGCAACGTAAATGATTTCTTTTACATGATGGCCTATGGATGCAAATTCTTCAAAGTGCGCTGGCATCTAAACGGTGCATTCGATTGAGCACAACTTGGGCGTGTCCATAGAAGGAGATGGTCACATGATCTGCATAGATTTTGGAGTGCGCAGAGTATGCTTCACGGAATTTCCAAAAGTTAAGCAGAAAAAATAGCTTTTACAGCTAGAAATAAATTTCCCCCTCGTAATAGTCGCACCTAGGACCTACGGTTATTGGGTTTTTTTTTTTTTTTTTTTTTTTTTTTTTTTTTGTGTGTGTGTGTGTGTCATTTTCGATTGCACTGGGTGGCAACAAACGGTGCTTGACCGTTTTTTTTTTTTTCTGTGTACGTTGCTGTGAGGGGGTTCAACGACATGAAAGTGAATGGGACTCCATGGAACGGTCAGTGTGAGGATTCCGAGATAGGCCTGCTGCGATGTGCTGTTAACCCTTTAAACGCGCAGTGTTCCCGCTCTGGGAACACCAAACTCTGACGTTTTGACTGTTCACGAAGAATAGATTGGATTCGAAGAATAGATCGGATGTCTATAAAAATAGTCACGGAGAATAGATTGGAAGTCTATTCACGAAGAATCTGTCACGAAGATAGATTGGATTTCTATAAAAATAGTTGCGGGTGACACAGCTCCACGAGAATCCCCTTTACTTTTTAGCACGTCCTTTCCCGTCAAAAAAGGGTCACGATAATTTTTAACATCACTGGCATCTGCCGAAAAATGGAAGGAGGCGAGAACGGCTGGATAGATGGCCCCATGCTGAAAAAAGGGCAGCCGCGTTGCCATCGCTCGACTGAAAGATCCGCAAGAGGGCGGTCGATCGAAACGTTCATCGTGTGCCACACATCTAGAGACACTTTTTTTGACGACAGTGGCTGTGCCGGGAGGGCCAGCTGTCGTCGAGGAAAAGGGCATTTACTGCGATGGGATGTGCAGTTAACCCTTTAAGCACGCAGTGTTCCCTGCCAGTGAAAGATATTCTACATTTTTTCGAGTCTCAAGCAGGATTGAATTCTCTTAAGAAAAAAAAAAAAAAGTTGTTCGTAAGCTGCATGCTTTCTTTAAAGAACAACCCCCAAAACTTGGGGGGGGGGGGGGTGAAAGACAAACAAGTCCCGAATCGTAAACATTTTTCCCGCTTTGTAATGAGAAGTTATGAAAACCGCGAAAAAACACGCATCCATCATCGCAGGCGAAGTGCATGTGGCGGCGTAAGGGATGGGCGAGGAAAGGCCGCTACTTTCTGTCCGAATTCCCGTTCGTCCAGTTATCTCTCTCGCGGTGCCGAGCGAAGGTCAAGGTTGCGGTGGTGGTCTTGGTCGGTGAGAAACAGTGGCGGCGGAAATCGAATCGAGAAGGGGAGGGGGGGGGAGCACGTAGCCTGAATGATCAAAAGAATACCGCTGGAGACCCCAAAAAAAAAAAAAAATTGCGAAGGTCTCGGACCTCGCCCCCCGATCGACAGCCAAAAAATGGCTTTCTTACTTTTGACTTCAAGGGTTAACTCTTTTAGTTGAGTAAAGGCTGATGCAGATATTGCGTGTCTTCTCTATGTTCAGCAAATGCAAAGGGGCATCGTGCAGGACCGAGAGGTGCATGCAGAGACCTTGAGCAGAGGCGTAGCCAAGGGGGGGGGGTTATGGGGGTCATAACCCCCCCCATGAGGAATTTTTTGCCATACAAAATGTATGTTCTTCTCTACATTATCACACACACGTATACATATATACGAGTTACAGTAGTCATAACCCCCCCATGAAAAATTTCTGGCTACGCCCCTGACCTTGAGGGAAAAACCGTGGATTCAGGGGGAAGAGGCACATTTTCTGCGTCATGCTAGTTGAATCCCAAAACTCACGTGGGGGGCGGTGTCGTGCCTCCAGTGGTAATTCAATGTATTTTCCCGCCCCATCTTCCTGGCGGCGGAGAAAAAGTCTTCCACAGCTGTGGGGAGGGGGGGGGGAGCGTGTTTTTCTGGCTTTACGGGTTAGCTTTTATCGGTGGATCCGGAATGGTCATTAAAATCTCACAAATAGTTCAGTTTCAATATCCTGCAAATGCAAATGGACCATTAAAAAAAAAAAAAAACACCCCTCACCCTCTGGAGTGGCGACCCGCACCACGAGTTCCAGCCTTTAAAAGGCCGATTCTGACTTGCGGGCGACTTTCGTGACTACAGAGGTTAAAAAGGCATTCTTCTGGCGAAATTTAAGTCTTTTTAACGACTAGACTAGTCGGCATCCACCTGCAAAAGCTAACGCGTGGAAACCACAAACCCGTCACCAAACACAATGGAGAGCAGGGCCGGATACAACTGATCACACTGGCCCGGGAAATATACATAAAGGGCAGATCACTTACATTTTATTCTGAACAAACATACACATTATATTTTACGACATACATATGAAAGTGACCGGCCTACCTAAATTTCCCGGTGGGCGTATCCGGCCTGATGGAGAGAGCAACGGAAGATTTTTCCTCCTATCAGTCTCTCGTCGACCATTGAAATACGTGGGGGGAGGGAACTGTGTGCACCGTTTTTAGTTCGGTGCTATTGCGTCTATTGATGCGTCCACTACTATTTTTCCTCCAAATAAAATATTTTCCATGTATAGAATTAGATGCAGTAGATGTACGTCTTTGAATACCTAGGGAATGCAATCCCGCGGGATTGACATTTCATTCAAATAAAAATTAACTTTAATCGAGAAAAGTCGGAAAAATTATTGTAATCACTATCAAGTTTAATACTTTATCTTCTTTGATAATTATTATACAATACCTTACATAAAGATGAAAATTATGTTCTTCCTGCGGGATCGGAATTGCATTCCCCATTGCATATCAAGGAAGACGCGGGAACAGTGTATCAGCGTTATAGTGTCCCCATGTCAGCGTTATAGTGTCCCCATAGGGCCCCACTGTCTGTCACGCGTCTTCCGCAAGAACTGTGCATCGTCAGCTTTAACTTATTAACCCTTTGAGGGGGCAACCCTTTCCCAATGCTGGAAAAAGGGCAGCCGTTGCCATCGCCCGACTTAACTACGAGCAAGATGACGGACGATCGAAACGTTCATCGCGTGCCACATATCTAGAGACCGGTTTCGATCGTCCGCCCTCTTGCTGGTAGTTAATTCGAGCGATGGCAACGGCTGCCCTTTTTTCAGAATTGGACAATCTCTCCAGCTGTTCTCGCATGCTTCCATTTTTCAGCAGATGTCAGTGCTGTTAAAAATAATCGTGACCATTTTTTGACGGGAAAGGACGTGCTAAAAAGTAAAGGATTCTCGTGGAGCTATGTCACCCGCAACTATTTTTATAGAAATCTAATCTATTCTTCGTGACGGGCAACAGTCAAAACGTCAGTGTTTGGTGTTCCCAGAGCGGGAACACTGCACGTTAAAGGGTTAAGGCTCTTCTGCACTCACCTCTTGACAAAGCGATCACCGCAATGCTTCTCTATGGAGAAAACTGCTTTTCAAATTCGAAGTTTTTTAGAACGAACTACTGAATATTTTTCAACCTATTGAATTGCTTTCTCCCCTTATTATTAAAAACATTCATCTAAAATTATTACGATACGAAGATACGAAATTTCTCTAATGCATTTAGGACAATAATTGTAATGTAATACGGTTCTTCTAACTGCATCAAAGAAATTTTGTATCGTAATGGAATCACCACGCTAAACTCTTCTGTTTTAGTCCTTTTTCCATGACACAATATTTTTTTTATGTTTTTACAGTTGCTGTCAACATTTGTTTTTGCCTGTCACCTGGTTCTATTGCTTGTGAGTCATTCTTGAAGTGAGGTATGTGATTGATATTCTAATTTGATTATTTAGATACTATTTTGGTGATAATGATAATAATTGCCAAATTGTAATGAATGGTCCAATGGTCCCATCCATTATAATGAATGGTCGGGATAATAATTATTCCCGATTCATTTGCAGTTCTCATACACAGATTGTGGTGTTCGGATTTTCGGTTAAAATAAGTAAATTATTCTACATATCTCTGTTTACACTTCTTTTCAAGAGGAGCAGGAGAGATGTATCAAAAAGCTACTTTCTGTTGAGAAAAAGGACAATTTTCCCTTACATGCGTCTGAATTTTTTCGCTGTACAAATAGGGTTGAGTTAAAAGGGTACTTTGCTTACCCCGTATTTCGTCCTGCAATGTATGCTGTATGGCCTTCCATTCGTAGCATTATTGTGCACTGATGCAGTGGCGTATACAAAGGGGGGGGGGTGTGTTCAAACTTGACAAACTTTGGTCAAAACTTTTTTAACGAAGGTCCATAAATTTTGCATTTTCAGCTTAAATATTACACATTTTAACACTAAGTTATGCCCATCCAGACAGCACAGCAAACTTGCAGCAAGCTTGATTTATCAAGTCAATAAACTTGAATTAAGCTTGAAAATTTCAAGCGTGTAAGCTTTAATGCAAGCTTGAATCAAGTGTTCTAGTTTACACTTGCCCAGCTTGCATTAAGCTTGACATAGCAAGCTTGAATCTAGCTTGACATAGTAAGCTTAATTTCAAGCTTAAAAAATTTTCCTTAAAATTTTTTTTTCTAGATACACGGGGCGCTGGTCGGCGAACTCTCACCACATTTTATTTTTCCATATTTCCACTCGTCCCACATTTTATTTTATTTTTCCACGCATTTTCCCCCTCTACGCTGAAATTTCAAGTTATCTTAATCTGTTACCATCAAACGTCCGGGGATAGGATCGAACACGGTATCTTTGGGTTGGGAGGCCAGCGTCATAACCACTCAGCCAACCTGAGTTGGGCTGATATGACTAAAGTTTGAAGTGACAGTTCACTCTGTTTTCTGACGAAATCTAGTGGCCGATATGTTGATCTGTTTCTTTTATTTTTACATGGGATGCATCAAAATTAAAATAATGTTATGTGTGATTTAGAGACTACTAATAGGGAAATAAACATAATATAAACTTAACAGCAGCACACGTTTTAAAACTTTCAATATCGCAACACTCATGTTGTGTCGAATGAGACAAACGGAAGGAAGCAAAATATTTCCTATTGTAGAAAATATCATTTTCAAATAGGTTATATCTTCATTGTCTTGGATTTTTGGGGGAGGGCTCAATTGCTACCCCCTATTAATCAAAGTAAACTATTTCAACTATTATTTGAAATCTAATTTTCTTCTCTCCTCAAACATAGATATAGAAACTACGCTAGTTACATGAAAAATTTCTAATGTGCAGTGAACAATTTTTCTTAAAATGTACATTTAAAATATTCTTAAATCACTAATTAAAAGATTCGTGAACAATTTTGTTTTGATAAAGTAATTAACTTGATATTCAAAATAAAGTGATCTAAATCACTGTAACCCTGGCCCCCTATATTAGCCCTAAACTCAATTTTCGACCTCATGCGCAGGGCACGGCCTGCAACAGTGTCCGTGTAATAATCAGGTCCCAGGTAGGGTTTGTGTGCTTGCACGAGTAGAGTAGCTCTGTTTAGAAACTCGAACAGAATACGTTTTTAGTCTAAAAAAGAAACAGTGCCATATTACCGGCAGGGCAAACGGGGCAACTGCGCAGGGCCCACAGATTTTAGGGACCCAAAATCTTACATCTTACACTTTTATAATTTCACAATAAAATTATAAAGGGTAAAAAATTACAAAACTTAAATGATTTTTCTTCATTAGTATGAACAATGAACATAATTCAAATTTACATTTGTATAAATTAATTTGTTTTTAATTCTTCGAAATGATCTATAGTCGATATAGCATACCAATATGTAGGAAAATAACTAACCCCATTTTATAAAAAGCATTTTTAATGTTAAAAAATAGCACAATTTTTTAATTATTTGTTATTTTAAGAAATATTTACAAAAACGACTGTTTACAAAAAGTGGTTGTATTCCGTACATGTTAGCAACTGTGATATAGCATTTCGATGTAACGTTTAACTATCTTTCTTTGACATCATAAAACTATATTCGTTTATTGCAGATTACTTAAAACAAAATTTATGTTTGGAAGGGGTAAGATATTTAAAACTTTCAGCATAAACCAATCAAAATGTTTTTGTTTTTTTTTTAAGGGGGAGGTTATTGCAAGGCAGTAGCGGATCCAGGGGAGGGGCTAGGGGGCTTCAGCCCCCCCAAAAGAGATTGCTCAAGGGTAACATTCTGCTTTATTATACACTATTTAAAGCTAAAATGATAATATTTTATTACTTAGCCCCTCCCAAAAGCCTAATACATTGGTTTAGACTAAAATTTTGATTTATAGTACATTTTAATTGGGTGAAATAAGCTTTTTAAAAAATTTAGCCCCTCCCAAAAAAAATTTCTGGATCCGCCACTGTTGCAAGGGGCCTAATTTATTTTTCTTCTGCTCAGGGCCCACAGTTGTTTGGATGGGGCTCTGTCCGACACTGATATTCTACGATACCATAGTACTAGAGCCCCTGGTTGGCTCGGAGAGAATACCGAGCATGAAAGCTGGAGAATGGTCAGCCTGCGATTAAAATGCATTCCAAGCTCGGTGTACGCTTGTGTATGTCTAGATACCAAGAAGAACCAGAGATATAAAGAACTCGGGGAAGGGGGGAGGGAGACGTCAGTGATCGATAGCCATACTTTTGTTTAAATTCAGTGTAACCTAAAAATTGAGGAAAGAAATGCATTACGTAGGTTTTTTGGTCATCTCAATTCGTGGAAGCCAGTCATATTAAACGAGTGTCGTTAAGATGGTTAATAATCCTTGTTACACTCTTCTTAAAAGTATTTATTCTATAACTACTTGAAAAAATTAAAATACAATAGTGAATGTTGTTTTTCTTTTCTTTTTGTAGCCTTAATTGCTTTCCAAACTTGCTTGATTTCGGTTTGTTTGTCTGTCCGTGATCTAACTGCCACAAATGTGCGTTATTTTGCTACGAAATTTATACAGTGGAACAGTCCAAGTAGGACACCCCCCCATAACTTGGGACACTTTTCTGGGGGGGACGGAACGTCTCCATATAATTGAAACATATCTGTGTAAGTTGGACACCTCTGAAAGTTGGACATTTTTCGAGGGAGCCGCAGGTGTCCAACTTACGGAGGTTTTACTGCAGGGCCGTAACCAAGATGAAATGTTAGGTAGGGCTTTCAATCTAGTTAGGGGGGGCTGACCAAATATAAGTATTTAGTAATCGAGGGGGGAGGGAAGAGACTGTTTTTCAATTTGTACATTTTTTTTTAGAGTATTTGTTCCAGAAAACGCCGTATTTTTAAAATATTTAACATTCAATATGTTAATAAATTTTTCATTGAGATTGCATGAAAAATATTCAAATGAAAATTGACTGAAAAATCTATTTTATTTATGTTTCATTTTAAATATGTATGATAAAGCAAAATATAAATATTATATAGAGCGATCAGTTTAAAAGAGTGCCCGTTGGTTTTTCGTGAACTGTTGGGGACTGTTACAACTTTATGTGTGAAGTAAAACAGAAACGGAGACACACGTTACTTAATACTGTGTTCATTTTGTTTCTGTAAAACATAATTGAATTCCAATTTTTTACAGTATCAGTCTTCACAGCAAATGTTGAAAATGTTCGTTGCCATTTTGAATGCAACAGGAACACGTTGAAATTTTTAAGTTTTTACTCCCCTCGAAAGCTTTGCGTGGCAGTTTTGTGTTCTTGGAAAAATCCAAGATCCGATGCTACGCGCAACCAAGAGCAGCAAAATAATTAACGGTGTATATATTTAGCAATTGTGATAAGAAATTCCCCCAAAACAATGGTTATTTTTAATGATGTAAAATTTAACGATTGTTAAAAATCATTCATTTCTAAACAGTAGTATTTATCTATAAATTTACAAATTTTTTGAAAATCTTAAGGGGGGCTGAAAGCCTGCTAGGTAGGGCTGAGCCCCCATAGCCCCCCTCTGGTTACGGCCCTGTTTTACTGTATATGTTATGGCTATGCACTATACCATGGATATAGCGTAAATAAAATTCTTTAACCAGGGCATTCGGAAGATTGCTCAAAAGATTGCAAACGATGCATTAGGTATTTAAAGTGTACTTTAAAACAACAACACCGAGAACTTTTTTAAGGGTGTATGTCGAAAAAAAAAAAAAAGAACTCTGTTTTTAGTCTTGGTACGCAAATTGGAATAAACTAATAGCACCAGGGTCTCCAAAAAATTCCAGAGGGTTCTTCATAGGCTGCTTTACACGCTGAAATAAGCGAAAAAGCTGTGGCGTTTGTGAAATTTTCAGAAAAATTCGTAAACATGGATCTGAGCTACAAGATTTTTCGAAGAGCGGCACGTTTTGCAAAAGTTTCCGATTTATAAGAATTTTTTCCTAAAAGTTTTGAAACGGATACAGATGGATCGTTTATTTCAGTATGTAGTACAACTTGTAAAGAGAGAGTTTCAAAATTTTGAAGTGCCTGGCATAATTAGTTTTTTTTTTTTTTTTTTTCTTACGTACCAAAATCACGTGATTTTTTTTCGAACAACACGCGTTAAACGGGAAGTGTAAGCGCCCATAAAATCATAAATGGAAAGTGTCCTGTGATCTATGCTTTCGGACTCATTTATCTATCTTTGGGGGAGGAGGAGGGGGGGAAGGAAAAAGAACTGTGTAAAGAATTTCCTTTCTCTCTCTCTATTAGGTGAAAGAGAGACACGATAATTGCTTAGAGTGAGCTGGTGATCACAAATCGAGCCGGAAAAACCCAAATGACCCCAAAGGGGAGAGAGAGGGATACAATTTAAATAATTCCAATGTGCGGACGCCCGCCTCCCTGCATCCGGTCTGCAGCGGTCACTGGCTATACCAGAACAGGCACGATACAGAAAAATGCGTGTATGGTGGGAGGGGCGGAAAGGGAGAAATAAGATAACTTTGCGGAAAGGGAGAAGCCTCAGAAAATTACAAGCCTCTGGGGCGGCGATCCTTAATTACAGACAAAGTTGCATTCATATTTTCTTTCGATAGCACGAGGCTCCCGGAATTTTTTTTTTTAATTCGGGGAGAAAGAGGAAAACGTGGGCGTCCCTTTCGACACGGCAGACGATAGTCCGAGGTAGGGGGGAGCATCGAAAGGATTTGGGGTGGGGCGGGGATTGTTCCTCTTCTTCACCCCGCGTCGATCGGTCGTTCACCATCTATGTATGTGTATCCTCATCGAGAAGAAATTTCGAAGGTTTCCCCGCGTGGGCAGAAACAGAAACAAGAATTCGGAAATTAGACGCAAAGACGTCATCACCTATGGACAAGACGTAGTGAAGCCTAAGAGGTGAAAAAGGTAGCATTTGTCATAGAAATGCTGGAATCGAGTGACGTCGGATGAACAGAAAGACAAACTTTCAGGGGGATTGCCAAGCCCCTATGAAAACCCATAGATATGTCACGCAGATATATAATTCTATGTGAAAACCACCCCTGACCTTTGGGCAGAGCTAGATTTACCACACGGGCATGCGGGGCAATAGCCCGGGGCCCCGGAAAAATAAAGGTCCCCAAATCTCCCGATTTGTTATCGTGGTTTATTACATACTAGCTGCGTGCCCGTTCTTCGCACGGTAGGAAACGAAAAATTTCCTCACATGTGTAATTCGAATTAATTCCAGTGATGTGGAATCTAGAAAAAGCAAAATTATTTCACTCTTGACTTAAAATTTGCGTCATATATGTAATAACCTGAGATCATTGCAATATAATGACACACACACACACACAAATAAAACTATGTCGGCGTCATTCGGTATCAAAAAAGTGAAACTGGACCGTTTGCAGTGAACTTCTCACTTTCAAAATGTCTTATTTCCTCAGACAGGCTGTCTTTTAGGTTCACGTTTTAGCGTTAAATACCTGAGACACTACATGAAATGGACATTTTTTTTTTTTTAATACGTCACCCTCTCTTGCAACCCTTTACAAAAAGAAAAGAGATAAGAGATAAGACTGCGCTATTTATAAAGGCTTTAAAATTGTTTTTCTAGATTATGCAGTTTAATTTTTCTTCTCACAAATAAATCCAGTATTTATAAAAGGAAATCGAGCCAAGCAAAGAAATCGTCTGCTCGCGGGACTCGTTTTTATTTATTTTTTTCAACTGGCAATTTAAATCATTGTTACTGTATCCATGACAACCAAACCGCAAGATATCAAACCGAAACTCATAAGCAGGTACTACTGAAATGAAAATCCTTCTTTACTTAAAAATTCGTAAAAATTCTCCTAATTTATATTTTTCCCCCGTTCTTTTTTTAAAAGTGGGCGAATTGTGTGCTCCGTCTTTTGCCCAAATATAAAAAAGTTACGACAGATAGAATTCAAGATGCAGCAGTTTTAAAAATATTTTTCGAAAGTCAGCGTCAAATTTAATTTTATTTGTAAAATTCCCAAAAATCTGCAAATTATGTTACACAGTCCGAACAAATAGTTTTTGAAAGAAAATTTTCTCCTCTATACGATGATGTAAACATCGTTTTCTTGCGAGCGCAATTACCGGCGTTATTATGTATTACGCAAGAAAAATCGCTAAAAATCGGACAAAACATAAAATAAAACATTTTCTAATTCGAATTTTGAAAAAATCGCTTCGAGGTGTGTCGAGACCAGTCTTGGAGAATTTCCGTACAAAATTTGGTGGGTCTACGATCACCCGTTTCGGAGCTACGCGAGACACAGACAGACAAACGGACAGTTTTCACTCTGTTTTATTTATATAGATAGAAGATAGATAGATAGATTCATATATACTGTAATAAATTTTTTGCAACTAAATTTCCTTTGCAATCTATAGCATAATTTTTAACAATAAATGGACTTAGATTTATTTTCTTTCTTCTAATTCAATAGTCTTTAAGACTCATGGATCCATAAACAAGAAGTTAGTAGTTTTTGAAAACGTATGGTATGGCTATATAACGGCCATTATCACAAAATATAGATTAGTTACATTTTTTATTTCATGATGAAGGAATGAAACTTTCGAACTTTATGGTGTATCAAGAAAAATGTTTGGAGTGAGAAACTTTGCTCCCGTGCCTCCTAATTGCCATTCCTTGAATGAGCGTACCCATGCGATAATAATATACAAACGGACTAAAAAATATTAAATTCACTTTTAAATATATTTAGTCTTGTTCTAAATAAGTATAAATAAATAGGTAATTAATTTTTAATTCAATTTTAGTATTCTTAAAAAATGTTTTATTTTTATGTCGGGAAAAGGCAACAGCAAACAAAAATAAATAAGTTAAAATGCTTGTGATAGTATAGGGGCTAGAGATGAGACGGGCTCAGCCCGAGCCCGAAAGCCCGGGCCCGACTCGGGCTCGGGCTCTGTCATTCACGATTGCGTTCGGGCTCGGGCTCCTGAAAAATTTCTTCTTTGTTGAACATACTCCTTGAAACAGATTTTAAAAAGTGATTCATGGGATAAATAGACGTACTTATTTAAAAACATAGCGGCACGGGGGACTAGAAGGTGTGTGAAGCTCCAAAATTTATTGTATCCTATTAATGAAGTAGTTAATTTTATTTGTCTTTAGCTGATATTTCGGGCTCGGGCTCCAACTTTAATAATATTGCTCGGGCTCGGATTAAAAGTCCTCGGGCTCGGGCTTCAAAAAATGAGCCCGAACTCATCTCTAATAGGGGCCCCAAAATAACCTCTTGCCCCGGGGCCCCGACCACCTATGATCAGGCTCTGCCTATGGGTATTCTGGGACGTATCCTTCCCTCCCCCAGCCAATATTTTAGGAACCTTTCTATGGGCAGTGTAAAAACAGTGAGACCGAAAATTTGGGGGGGGGGTCACATCACACTTAAATTCAAGAGAAAGAATAGCAAAGTTTCTGCTATATTTGAAATAAATGGTTTTCTAAAGAAAGTGAGGACACATGCCTCCCTCCTCGAGATTAGCGCCCAAGCTGGTACTTGTAGAGGAAAGCTCGTCTATTTGTAGCGGGTGGGCTTTCAAACACTTGTATTAAAGTACAAAAAAGTTCAGTATTACATGAAATACAAACTATATAGATGGCATCTCCAACTCTCCCGATCTCTACATGGCACGGCAGAGGCCTTTTAGTTGGCCCTTCTGCAATATTTTTTGAAATCTATGAGGTTTAGGGCCATTTTGCATTGCAATTTCTGTATTCATCTCTCCCCCCCCCCCCCATGAAAGGTGTGCACGCGCATGTGACATATCAGTTAATAATGCCATGCTAGTTATTGCGTGGGGAATGGGTTAGTTGTACCCAGAAATTTTTCATGGAGGGGGGTGGGTTACGACTACTTCAACTGATATATATGTATAGGTGTGTGTGATAATTAAGTGAAGAATATACATTTTGTATGGCAAATTTCTCATGGGGGGGTTGTGACCCCCCTTTTTATCTTACGCCACTGGTTGCACAGGGCGAAAGGAAGAAAAGGGCGAGTTGCACCGCTGATAAATTTAATCTAATGTGTGGAGTTGCCCCCGCGAAATGGAGGGGAGGGGGACAATTATAGGGGAACCTTGCGATCTCGCAAAGTGCCTGCGGTAGCACAGTTTCGAGGGGCCCCTCTACAGCGATGGCCGGATCCAGTGATGTTTTTTGGGCCTTGCAAACGGCCAGCAGTATCGTATTTTCGGAAGGGGGGGGGCAAGATAAAGATTCCAACGCAACTCGCCCCTCGATTTGATGATACAGCTGTTGGCGCGGGTGAAACTGACCCAAGTCCTTGCAAGAATTGAAATATCTGAAACACCTGCTGTAGAAATGCGCAAAATTAAATGAACAGTCAGTCCAAACAGGGGCGTAGCCAAGGAGGGGTAAGGGGGGTCATAACCCCCCCCCCATGAGGAAATTTTTGCCATACAAAATGTATATTCTTCACTACTTTGTCACACACATGTATGCATATATATGAGTTGCAGTAGTCGTAACCCCCCCCCATGAAAACTTTCTGGCTACGCCCCTGAGTCCAGAGTATTCCTAATATAGCCTTTTGACAAAACCTAGGAACCAGTAGGGTGGGCAACTGTCTCTGCGTGACAAACAGTTCTCGCCATGTATTTCAGTGGCAGAAACCTGAGCGAGAACACCCAAAATCATTATTCTGGTTGATGGACGATTGTAGTGAACAAACAAGGCCACAACGTGTAAAGCAAACCTTATTTCAATTTAGATTTTCCAACAGCATAACTACATTTTGATGTATTGAAAGATAATTAAAAACGCATATTTTTGACACCATTTTGATGGATTTATAGAATAGTGAAACCCGAGCAGTCGTTTTTGTCACTCAAATGACGTACACGTGAAATGCCACAAATTCCATAACGATTGAAAAGTCCAGAATGAGTTGTGTTCTTCGTTGCACGGGAAGACCAGAGTGTGTTGGAAGCACGTACTTTAGTTGAAGAAACGACATTACTCTTGCACGATATCCGGCGCCATCTTCAGTGATCTTCGATCCAGCTCCAGTTTCGTGTTGGATGCCCGATTCATTGCATTAGAACAGGTCACCACAAGCACGAAGACGGGGGCTAGACTGATCGGATCTTTGCAAGAAATACCACCAAGGATGAGAGGAACAGGAACAGCCGTACGTGTAGTTATGATGCCACACGGATTTTGTTTCACACACAGTGGCGGATTTTGCTCTTGAGAGGCCCGAGGCGCAACTCAATTTTGAGCCCCCCCTCCTCAAAAAAAAAAAAAAAATCCAAAAAAAATCACTAACTCTAACTCCTTTACATTATTACTAATTATTTTAAAATGTTTTAATTCCTTTTATATCTAGTTTATGTATACAAACCAGGGCCTGACTTTCACTATAACACTTTTGTGCCCAGGGCAGTTTTCAGATTTTGTGTCCTTTAGCTGGCTCAATTTGTGTGCCCCTATATATCGTGTTAAACTCAATTTTTTGGCTAATTTCTTCATGTGTGCCCAGGGCACGTGCACCAAGTGTCCGTCCGATAGTCAGGGCCGGCTACAAAAGGAGTATTAAAATTTTAAAATAATTTTTATGTTTATAGATTTGTTCATCTTAAAAAACAGTTTTTATCTCAATAATTTTTGTACTACGTTTCACTTTTCATGATTAACACTAAATAAACATCAGCATACCTTTAAGTATAACCCAGCAACTGCAGTTTTATATTGATTATTTTTCACTGTTACTTAATTACGTCGAATTACTTTTTGTGGACCACTGACATATGTCTTTTTCAGACATGAAAATTTTGACTACTTAACAGGTACTTTTGAAGATCAGAACAAGGGAAACTTGATCAGAAACATGACTTTGACATCACAAAGTTCAGAAGAATTCTTTACTTGGATAAAATGAACCAAAAATTTAACATTCCTTCAAGAACATATATTTATAAATATTTAAATATATTCATAAATTTCCCGTTTGGAACTGCAAAACTAAGCAGTTTAATAGTAAAAGTAAACTTTCTGTTTAGTCTAATTTTTGTGTTTATTCAAAAACTCAATATGTTTAGGAGTATTAATAATGAGTAATTAGGTATGAATAATATATATGCACACACACACACAATATTCTATATTTTAAATAGAATGAAAAAAACTACAAGAGAAATTAAAAAAAAAACACAATACTTTAAGTAGTTAAAGTACAAAAAATATTATTGACTTAAAAATAAATTCCACTTTATAATGGGTATGCTCTAAGCTTCGGTCCTAGGTTTATTATTAATGTTTAGCATTTTCATCTGCGACTATAAAATACATGCCGTATTTATAATATAGTTATCATAAATATATTTTAGTTGAAAACAAAAAAATAAATTAATCATCATTTGTTTTTTTAAGTTTTTAAAATAACTGTGTGTGACATTCCAGTTCAAAATTTGTAATGGGCCCTAAAATTCCAAGGAATGTTGCATGAAAATACCAGGAACTTTATTGAACAGCTCAGGAAAGATCCACTGAATTGCATATTGTTCAGTAAAGTTCTTGGTATTTTCGTGCAACTTTCCTTGGAATTTAGGGCACCTCAGCTGCCTATTATTTTCCAGGAACACTACTGGAATTTTTTTTTATTATTATTATTATTTTTTTTTTTTTTTTTACAATTCTAGTCATTTTTAAGTGAACTGCCTGTTTTTTAAGGTCGTGAGCCCACTATTCGGTTAAATGACGGGTTGAACGAAACAGTAAAGTTTTCAAAGGAAAATGTATACTTTCTGTATAGTATTTGTAAGTCTAACTTATCCTTATTTCCAAGGAACGTTTCTGGATATTTTTACAGTGGAATACGGAATTAAAGCATCAATTACTTATAAACTAAAAGTATTCGTATTAAAGTATTAGTTTAGATTATGGTCCAATGTTGTGAAGAGGAAAGGGAGTCACCAAAGAAAAGATTTTCAAAAGCGCTTTCTACTCTAGAAGCAATCCTGAAACTATGAACAAAGTTTTTGTCTCTTGAACAGATATTTACATATAGTTTTTATTCTTTCTGAAAACCGAATTTGGAGGCCCCTTAGAAATATGAGGCCCGAGGCGCGCGCCTCATGCGCCTATTGGAAAATCCGCCACTGTTCACACAGCTGTGGATTTCTCTCAAATAGTCTTAACATGTCAACCATTCCCCTTTTTTAATTTCGATCGGTTTGTCTGGCCGTTTTATAGATTTACAAATTTAAAACAGAACATTAACAAATGAAAGTTCTACTATAATTCTTAAGCATTTAATAAAAATGTACAATACACTGAAAACAAAAGTGCAGATTTCTTTATCGGCTTACCGTAATAATATTTTAAGAACACCATAATCAAATATATAGACTGGTAATCAAGTACGTGTATTCTTATCAGAATTTACTGCAGTTAAATTTTCAGTACCTTTTAACAAATAAACCAAAATAGAATTTCTGATTTGTTGCTTTAATAACAAAAGCTTAAATCCAGAAAGCAATGAATGAAATCAACAGAACGCAGTTGGGCGCTCTAATACAATTCTAAACATTTAAATTATTTTAAACAGAAGAAAACTTTCGAACGAAATTAACAGAATTCAATTGGGCACCCTGATACAAGAGCTCAAAGCCTACATTTTAATTACTTTAAACACAACAGAATTTTTAATCTACTACCTTAACAGAAAAGCTCTGGTTTAAGAAATTTAAATTTGAAAATGGCTGCTTTTTCAATATTTCACCAAATTCCGGTTTTTTATCCGGGCTTTCAAAAACTGAGGGTGTTTTGCAACTCCATTGGAAATTCAAGTGTGAGTTAAGATTTGCTTAATCAATTCAATCGATTATAAATGGGTCAACAGCTTCAATAGAAGTCTTAGATTTTTTAAATTGGATTTCTCTAAGTTGATCAAATGTCCCTAATTTTCGGGGAGTCTAAAATTTCAGGATTTTTTTCAACTGGTCCCCAAAACCTAAAGCAGCAATTGGGGAGAAATGTTTAATTAAAAAAAAATCTGGAGTGACTCCACTCGACTTTCCGAACACTTACGATTAAGATCATTTACCAAACATTTAAATAAATTTTAATCGATGAATAATTCAGCAAAAATTCTTAGTTTTTTCAATTTGAGCTATATCGAATGTACCGTTTAAACGCTAGCGCACTTTCAAGAATTTCCCCCATATGCCATAATGTAGAAATCTTTGTCGTAGTCCTGTAGGAAAAATATAAGTCCTATACACACCAAAATCAATACCGGTGTTACGATGGTAGTTTATAACATATATACCCAATTTGTGAGCTCAGTCGAATGCCAGTAGTAGAGAAGTAAGAGTTTTGCAAATGCGGTACCATGTTAATTCTGCGGTACCATCAGGCTGAGTGCGTTCCCTGTGTTGAGGGAGGAAGTAGACCGGATGCTGAGAGAGGAAAGGGTCCGGATGCCAGAAGTGGTGATAAGAATTAAAAAAAAAAAAATTCAGACATTGATGTATTTTTAAATCAAAATAAGGGGATTTAGCATTTAGTATGAAAATGAGGGTACTTTGACATTTTTAAATAAACTGTATGGTTTTAACCTGAAATAAAAAATATTAATTTTTAATGAGGTCCCACCAACCACCCGGTTGAACTTCTACCGCCTCATTTTTTTTTTAAATCTGTAACAAAAATAATACAAGACAGAAAATAGAACTAATCACATTTATTATATGCACTTAAATGTAATACATTCATAATGCCCATGAGCAAGTGTGTAAACTCCGTCTTCTAAAATGTAGCGCTTGTCACCAAAGGCGCTTAGAGCAACCTTATTTTGTCAAATGCTATACAGTTTATGTTTTTCACTTTGAATTCGGTAGTTCTAATTCTTTTGTAGAGTGTAGTTCTTAAACATTTATAACAGTGCTCATGTGTTATACGCTTGCGTATAACATGGCGTGCAAACCCTTTGCAGTCTTTTTTTCACATTCTTTGGTTAACAACATAGAGTACATCTTAGGTCTTAACCGATAAATTCAAGGATAGGTTTTCCGTTCAGCTCATCCTTGAAGCATCTGATTCTTTTTTTATTATCTATCCTGTACAATGGGTGGTCTTGTGGGTAATACGAAAAGTCGTATAGATGTTTATGTTGCAACATGTCTTGATAAACATCATCTGTGAAAATTTCATATGTGAGGGAATCGGTGTCTGTAAACAGTAGAGTTGCATTATCACCATATTGAGTTTTTATGCCATCATAATGAAAATCATATAGGCACAGTAGAATCTAAACTTGATTTGTTGTCCTTATTGTCTCCGATTTTAGAAGTTCCATCTGGATAAAAATTCAGCAGCACGTAGTTGAACAGTTGATTCGTCGACCTTTCAACCTCCATTTTCAGCTTTTCGACCAATGGGCTCCAGGGATGTGCTGGAGTTGTACCAGAAAAACTGTAGCTCAATCCCTCATCTCCAAAAGCAACCACATTGCGGTTCGGAGTACATTTTCTTCCAGAAATGTGCAGAGTCAGCGTTTCAAAGGGCAGTTGCAGTAGTTCGTTAAATATTTCATCCGCTTCACTGGAAGAAAAAAAAAAGTTTGGAAAATATTACACATTTAATTATTATCAGTATAAGTAATCATTTTTGGACTTTAAAACAATTTCAAAAAACAACTAGCAAGCAGGACAACAGTCTCGAAAAGACAGGTCCCCTGACTGAACACTGTCGTCGCGAAGTAGGTCGAAAGATCCTAGGAGGGTCATTCCACGTCAAATCAAACACAAAACTGGAAAAAGTTCACCACACCAACTTAGATTTGCCTCAAATTTTATATAAAAGATTTATGCGCTAAGATATCAACAAATCTCAATTTTGAAGGTTCTACGATAATTAATTACCGAGAAATTAATTCTGCAAATTTTTAAGTTTTCTGCAAGATGCACTAACTTTTTTCTCAATTCCTTAAATAACTCCTTGCCTGTAAAAGTTACTGAAGTGAAAATTTTTTTCTAGGAGAAACTTTTTACGCTGATTCCAAAAATGTTATCGAAATTTGCGTATCTTCTATAGTTTATGCATGAGCACTGCATTTGCTAAAAAAAATCATGAATTTTTTTCGGCATGTCTGATCACAGACACATGTTTTAAATTTTTATATGTTGTTAAGATGGCATAACCCTACATTCTAAAAAAATTTCATCTTGGCTTTCTGCTCAGGAGCAGAGGAAAAAAATTGTATGTATGTGCCTATATATGAGGATTTTCATCTGCAGCATTTATACTGAAGATGAGAAAATTCAGAAGCGTCAGTCAATTTTCCTAAGTCTTTTAAATTGATATCGGGAATTTAACTACTACTCCGGATATTTGCAAAAACTAGAAAATACATAAAAGTGCTTGCATCGGAAAACACAAACAACAAAAAATGCATGTCACATACAGTGTTAAATTAAAAAGAATTCTAAAGTTAAAATTTTGAATTACTTTTAATTTAACCTTATTGTTTTTGGCACTCATCCATCAGCCAATAAATCTTTGGAATTCTGTATGACGTTCAAGTCAATAGAAGGAACAAAGTTTATTGAAAGAATTCCTGTAAGTTACAGTACTTATTTACCTTTAACAGAATGCCAACAACATTGTGCTTCGGCTAGTTTTGTGGATGGATACAGCAATTTGAAATAGGTTTTACTGTATACTGTATTAAATTTTTACTGTTACAACAAGTAGCATAGGAATGTCAGGCACTTTGTCAAATTGCACATTTGGTGATATATTGCAGAATAAATGTCATGTAACCAGTTATTCACGGCAAACTTTTACGTCTGCCCTCCTAGGAGGATTATATTCGAAATGTTCTAAAATTGATTTTTAGGCATTCTTGAGTGTTGTGTATTTTACAGCAAGAATTTTATCGATATCTCTTTTCTTCTTTGAGATCCCACAGAATATGTGAAAACAAAATTTTGGGCTTTATCCTCCATAAATTACGAATTTTGGAAAATACACTCTAATCTAGAACCTACGCTATAAAATCCCACTCGTGCTAAATTTCGTGTTATTAGCTTCAGTAGTTTTAGCTAGGCAAAATAATGACATACGGGAAACAGATAAAACTTTTCGGTAGACCTAATATATATATATACATATATATGCTCTATTAAACATTGTTCTTTCTTTTGAGTTCAATATCATACAGAATTCCAAACATTTATTGGCTGATGGATGACTGCCAAAAACAACAGGGTTAAATTAAAAATAATTCTAAATTTTAACTTTAGAATTCTTTTTAATTTAACATTGTTTTACATGCATGTTTTGTTGTTTGTTTGCTTTACGTTTTCCGATGCAAGCACTTTGATATATTTTCTAATTTTTGCAAATGCCTGTAGTAGTAGTTAAACCTCTGATATCAATTTAAAAGACATAGGAAAATTGACTGACGCTTCTGAATTTTTTCATCTTCAGTATAAATGCGGCAGATGAAAATCCTCATATATAGGCACATACATACAATTTTTTTCCTCTGCTCCTGAGCAGAAAGCCAAGATGAAATTTTTTTGGAATGTAGGGTTATTCCATCTTAACAACATATAAAAATTTAAAACATGCGTCTGTGATCAGACATGCCGAAAAAAATTCATGATGTTTTTTAGCAAATGCAGTGCTCATGCATAAACTATAGAAGATACGCAAATTTCGATAACATTTTTGGAATCAGCGTAAAAAGTTTCTCCTAGAAACAAATTTTCACTTCAGTAACTTTTACAGGCAAGGAGTTATTTAAGGAATTGAGAAAAAAGTTGGTGCATCTTGCAGAAAACTTAAAAATTTGCATAATTAATTTCTCGGTAATTAATTATCGTAGAACCTTCAAAATTGAGATTTGTTGATGTCTCAGCCTATTAATCATCTATATAAAACTTGAGAAAAATCCGAGTTGGTGCGGTGAACTGCGCTGTTTGATCTGACGTGGAATGACCCAGGAGCGAGCTAGCTTTCACTGCGATTTATAGAGAAACGATTGTGGAAAACAAAGTTAAGGGTGTATTTCGAAAAAAAAAAAAAAGAACTCTGTTTTTAGTCTTGGTACACAAATTGAAATAAACTAATAGCACCATGGTCTCCAAAAAATGTCAGATGGTTCTTTATAAGCTGCTTTACACACTGCAATAGCGAAAAAGCTGTGGCTTTTGTGAAATTTTTATGGATCTGAGCCAAAAGATTTTTAGAAAAGTGACGTTTTTCGAAAATTTCAGATTTTAAAGATTTTTTTCTAAAAGTTTTGAAACGGATACAGATGGATCGTTTATTTCATTATGTAGTACAACTTCTAAAGCGACAGTTTCAAAATTTTAAAGTGCCTGGCATAATGAGTTTATTTGTACTTATGTACCAAAATCACATGATATTTTCGAACACAGTTTACAGTTTTAAAAAGAAATTACACGTGTGATACATTCAAATCTGAGGCAAATAAATGGAATCTTTTAAACTTTAGTCAAACTCTCCAGAAACAGACATCAATTTAAATTAATAAATCCAAAGAAATTGCAGTCAAAGTATTTGTAATATTATTGCACTCAAATGATGTTGGGAAACAATTAGTACTATGTTATGTATTACTAAAATCTATCAAATGATATCTCTTTTTAATGTGGAATTCGAAAAAAACTAACTAAAGCATTATTAAAGTATGTAACAATAAATCTTCGTTAGGGATAAATGATAAAAGTTAATATTTTCAAAATTCATTATTCGTTCTATTTATTTCTTTTTTTAAGTAAAGCTTACATTTAAATAACTCATTACTTTCTTTAATGAAACTTTTAATTGAGTATTCTAGCTACATCAAGCAACCTTTTGAAATTATAGTAAGTTCATATAGATTATAATATATACATATGAAAGCAACATATTGGCTCACATTAATATAAACAGGGCATTTTCTTAGACTTACTAGATTTTACTTCCGAATTTTTTGAGATATTCCCAGGACTAAATGATGGATCGTCTGCCAATCCCCCCTCCCCCACGATCGACGGATTTCTCCATTATGCCGCCGATTGCTGTGTGAGTGGACACTGCGGACATTATCTCGATAGACGAATCCCAAATATTTCCTTAACGGTGCTGTTCGAAAAAATCATTTGATTTTGGTACATAAATACAAATAAACTATTTATGCCAATCACTTCAAAATTTGAAACTGTCTCTTTACAAGCTGTACCACATACTGAAATAAACGATCCATCTGTATCCGTTTCAAAACTTTTAGAAAAAAAATCCTTAAAAATCGGAAATTTTCCGAAAACGCGTCACTCATCGAAATATCTTGCAGCTCAGATCCACTTTTAAGAATTTTTTCTGAAAGTTTCACAAACGCCACATCGTTTTCGCTTATTGCAGTGTGTGAAGCAGCTTATGAAGAACCCTCTGGAATTTTTGGAAGACCACGGTGCTGTTAGTTTATTTCAATTTGTGTACCAAGACTAAAAACAGTTTTTTTTTCCTTCGACTTACACCCCTTAAAACGAACTTCTATCAATTTTGTTTGAAGGCTGTTCTTCGAAAAAAAAGAACTCTGTTTTCAGTCTTGGTACACAAATTGATGTAAACTAATAGCACCATGGTCTCCAAAAAATTCCAGATGGTTCTTCATAAGCTGTTTTACACACTGCGTTAAGGGAAAAATCTGTGGCTTTTGTGAAATTTTCAGAAAAAATTCTTAAACATGGATCTGAGCAGCAAGATTTTTTGAAGAATGACACGCTTTGCGAAAATTTCCCATTTTTAAGAATTGTTTCTAAAAGTTTTGAAACGGATACAGATTGATCTGTCTTCGCAGTACGTAATACAGCTTGTAAAGATACAGTTTCAAAATTTTGAAGTGCCTGGCATAATTAGTTTATTTGTAATTATGTACCAAAATCACATGATTTTTTCGAATAACATTGTGAAGCACACTTATAGCTTTCTTCTTGCGTATTTTATGAAAGAATATGTTTAATTAAGATAATTTTGAAGCATAGAACTGGATGGTGAGAAAACACAACAAAGCACACTTTTCAAAAGTCCGCGTTACTGTGGCGTGTGGGACGTAGAAAAGGTCCGGGGAAGATGAACTACCCTCGTGAAATCACAGAAGAATTTTTATGATGGGTAGGAGGCCTGTCCTTCATAGATGGTGTTGGCTGGAGGCGAAACGAGACCTGACTAAAAAAAAAATATATATATATATATATAGGAGCCGAGCTCCTAAGGGGTTAAGAATAGGGAGGATTAAGAATTCAAAAAATCGATTTCAATTTCAATCAAAACCTTACTTACTTCTGAGCATTTTGACCCCAATTTCATGCAATAAATCCGACTAGAACCGGAGATACACATAAAAACGTTTTATGAAAGCTTCATATTTCAACGCAATAAGGTAACTTCAAACTGCGTTTTGTCAAAATGCACTTTTATGAACTATCCGCAAGATAACAAAATTTCGATGATTCGAATCTTCGCGAAATTCTGTATAGTTATAAGTGGTATTAATATCTAAAGAATGAATTAATATTAAAAGAGAGATAATAATTTTTGAAATTTTTAATAGAAATCTAAGAGGAAAAGTACGATTTTTTCAAATTTCAATTTAAAATTCTTAATTTATATTTTTTTTTCCTTAAATATTAATTCATTCCATAGATACTGATACCAGCTATAACCATACAAAATTTCCCAAAGATACGAATCATAGAAATTTTGTTATCTTACGGATAGTTCATAAAAGTGAGCTTTCAGAAAACTCAGTTTAAAGCTACCTTATTGCGTTCAAATATAAAGCTTTCATGAAACGTTTTTATGTGTATCTCCAGTTCCAGTTTGATTTATTGCATGAAATTGGGGTCAAGGTGCTCAGAAGTAACTAAGATTTCAAATGAAATTAATGACCCCTTAAGCCCTGGTGAAATACAATTTACTTTATTCTAAATCTAATATGAGTTCGTACACGTATCATCTACATTCTCGGAAATCATTAGGTCGTTCTCCCCCTTTTCGCTAAACTGCATTACGAAACGGAAACTAGTATTGCCGGGATAATGAGAGGGTAGTTAAAAGAGCAGAAGGGCGTCACACCGTCTTAGTTAGGCAACGACAGTTTCTCGCTGTCAAACCACGGGACATTGGCCAGTCAGCTGGAAATCCGAGGGCGTCGAGAGCTCAAACCCGAATTAAAAAAAAATAATGAATAAATAAATAAAAGGGCTCTTTTCTTAACTACATCTTTAGAGTGGTTACTGAATGTCAACAAAAGAAAGCAAAGAGAATTACAACAACAACAGCAGCACCGCTCTTGAAAAGCAATTAAAATAAAATAAAAAAGCTCTTTAATGTCTCACTTCGGCGACCACCTACTACAGATTTGAGCGCTCAAGGTGAAGCTTTTTAAAACCAGTGAGCGTTAAACACACCGACGGAGCAGCTAAGTACCTCTTATCTTTTCTTATGTTATTTCTTTTTTTAATCTTCTGAGATTGTATTATATAATTATTATTACTCTTTTTCGAACTTCTTTTTTTATTTCTCCTCACGCAGCGGTCTTTTTCCCTTTTGAGGTCACTTAGCTCTCTCTCTCTCCTTGCCGTTGCCAAATTGCGGAAGGGGAAAATGAAAATATATAAAGATATTAAAAGAGAACTTGCGAAATCTTCAGTATCCGTACGTACCATCGAAAGCGCCGTCGAGTGAAACGGCCTGGTTGACCTAAAAATTTCGAACTCCGGAGTGTGTGTGCATTTAGACAGATAGAGAAAACGTCCCGTTTTAATAATTTAAGGCCTTTTATATTTTGGGGAACCCCTCCTTCCATTGCGTGAGATATTGCACCACGGCCGATCTGCTCGGGAGAGAATGGGGTTTGCGGGCCAAGTGTCCGGCCTGCAGAAGGGTCCGAACGGGGCACGCCTACAACTAAATGCTTTCCGTTGTTGCAGTTACGCAATGTATGTATATACACAGGCATGAAAACGAGAGTGATGCCAGAAAAGGCTCATCGAAAACTGTTGAACAACTCAAAGGACAGACTAGCGATATTACTCGAGCATATTTTACCCATTTTTAGCTTTCGATTACTTTATTCGACACAAATAGGATCCTTTTTCTTCACCACAACGCAAAATTATTCCGGCACATCCTGGATATATGCCACCCATGGCGACTTGCGCATGCACATAATCATTTCCCATTAGTATTGCCAATAAAACAGTTCTCCATTACATTATTATGCATAATCCTTGGAAAGCGATTGACCATCGCGAAATATTTGGTCTCTCCGTGTGGCAAATATCGAAGCTGTACCGCACACATTATTCCTGCTGTAAAATTGCAGGAGTTCGCAATTTTCCCCAAATACAAAAGATAACGCCACGCTGAGTTCTATTTTTCGAAACTTAATTTTTTGACGCCAAACTTCGCTATAAGTCGTCGAAAGCAGGGTTCGTTGATTGAAATCAGCTTGATTAAAATCACGATTTAAATCAAGGGATTTTTTTAAAAAAAATCAATGTGATTCAAATGCACATCGTGATCAAATGCACATCGAAATTTTTAGGTCAAAAAATCAAATGATTAAAATCATTTTTCAAAAATGCATTTTGAATTGATAGATTGATGATGATAATCTAAATAAAAATCTTCAACACTCAAATGAAATTAATTTCTTAATAGCATTAGATGGCACTGCAGTGGTTTAGGGAATCCTTCAAGGGGGGGGGGGGGAGAATGACTTTTGAGTGTGACAGTGTGAGAACAAAAGAAATTTGATCAGGAAATTTGGCATTACTAGAATTATTTCAGATTTTCGAACACGCTTGTTTAGGATTCCGTGTTCAGAGAGCTATTGCTAAAGTACAAGGATAATGGCAAGAATTAAGAAAGATAATATTTGGATGTACTTTAATGAAGAGCAGACAGTTTCTGGAAAAGGTGTTAAAACCAAATGCAAGAACTGTGGAAAAGTTATGATGGGATTAGTAGCCAGAATGAAAGCACATGTAGATAAATGTTTCTCCTCTGGCAGAAATGATATTAATAGTGATCAACCTCAAGAAACAGTTGAGAACAATTTAACTTGTACAAATCTGAGGCAGCCAAACCTATGAAAAGAAAAATCAGTGAGATAGAAAATGATGTTGGTGTTCTTAAGAACAGCATGAATGATTATGTCATAAAGACCACTAAAACTCAAAAGCAAATAAGAGGAAGTGGCAAGATATATTTATGACACCAATTCTGCTTTTCATCAGGTTAATCATCCCCAATTTAAAAGGATGATTTCTGCTTTAAGGCCAGGGTATACTGCTCCAAATAAAGTAGAAATAGGTGGAGCATTACTTGATATATATATCAGAGAAGAATTGTTTCATATTAAAATTTGTTTATCTATGCACTTATTATAATAATAGCTAAAATAGCATAAAATATATTTTATATATATTGTTTAAAATGTCATACTAATTTTATAATATGCAAAATAAATTCATATTAGGAATTTTTAAAACATCTTTTAAAAAATCCGATTTAAATTAAAAAAAAATCTGATTTAAATAAAAAAAATCCGATTTTTTTTATTTAAAAAAAAAAAAAAATCACGAACCCTGGTCGAAAGTGGTCAACCTGGGTGACTTTTCATGTACCGCTGTTACTGGCAACCCTTTAGGCAAAGGATTAAAAGCATGGATTTTTGCCCGAATTTTCGGAGTGATAATATCATCAGAGCGCGACTGAATTAATATGGGACCACCTCTAAGATGTCGCCCATTCAGTAAAATATAAGAATTTTGGAAATCAGTCCTCATGGCAAAAAGTTACCGCTGTACATACATAATATATTTATACACGTTGAAACAGAACCTCCAAATTTTTTGAAGTCGGTAATGATACAGTATGAAAGAGAATTAGTATAGCTATTATCCTATGCATCATGATCAAGAAAACAAAAATGTTCAGCACATGCATTATAAAACACTCCCCAACATAATTTTACTTACAAATAGTTAACCCGTTCTCCAACTTCGTCAGAAAGATCTGGCGGCAGCGATTTTCTTTCTGTATCCGCCGTTGCTTCTCTGTATCTGTCTCGGAATGCATCCGTTGCGACCCGGCTACTGTGGATCATCTCTGAAAAGAGCGAGCGGGTTTAACCTGGGTTCGATGATGTCTAATCTGGATTACAACCCCTCCCCCCTTTACAAAACGCAAATATCTGTACAGTATATGGCAGCAATTTTACACCCCCCCCCCCAAGACGCTCAGAGGGTTAAATTGGTACTTACATAATACGTATATATAAGGTGACCATACGTCCCGTTTTTAGGTGGCTTGTCCCGTTGTTCCCTAGCACAGCTTCGGGACTCCGTAAGTCCCATTTTTAGATAATGTCTCCTGCAATGTCCCGTTTTTAGAAAGAGAGAGCAACCCACGGTAACGATTTCAATAACGGCCGCAAAAAATCCAAAATCACCGAACGGCAGTGTCTGTAAAAAAAAAAAAAAAAAAAAAAAAAAAACCTTGACCTCCCTCCTTCCCCTCTCGAGACTCGAAGAAAACGCCGGGGATGTATTGTTTTGTGTTTGTTCTTTTAAGTCAACTATTTCAATTTATTTTTTTATATATTTAAAGTCATGTTCCTCTTTTGATTATCTCCCCCTCCCGCCGATCTCCACTTTATTTTCCCTTTTCACTCTGGTTTTCTAAGAATTTTTTTTTTCCTTCCGAATGACAACTTCCTTTTTTCTGTGTGTCCATTTGTTTACATTTCTCACTTTCCTACCTTCCTGCCTTGTATCGGAGGGTGTTTTTGAAGTCGAAGAAGGGCCTATCCCTTGTACCACCCGAAACGTAGGTCTTGAACTATTTCTCAATGTATATGTGTGTTTTAGCAAAGTTTTTTTTTTCATTTTATTTTGATACTAACACTAACACAAGCTTCCTTGCGCGTTTTCTTGACAACTAAAACATACTCAGACCTGTCACTTCAGTCTCCCTTCACTATTACCTTAAAAACAGTAGATGTCCCGTTATGAGGAAGAAAATAAATGCACTATTGCCAAAAAAGTAGCAGATGTCCCGTTTTGAAGGAAAAAATAAATGGTCACCTTATGTATGTATGTATATATATATATATATTTACACAATTCGGGCAATTTAGCTCCAAAAACGGAAAACAGTTCAATATAATATTTTATTATATTAAATTGTCGTTTACTTATTGATTACAACTACATCACCATTTTCAATATCGGCAGCTGTAAGAGTTGTGACCGCCAAAATGATTCAAGTCAATTTAGCGCGGTCGACGGGAAAACACGCAAGTACAACCGTTAAATTTTGAATCCCAGTGTTATCAGGGGATATTTTCATCCCGTTACTTTACAAATCCATCTGAAGCCAATTATTGTGGTTCTTAAGCTTATCCCCGTGTTTTCAGTAATCAACTGAGCCAAATCTCAATTCAGACTCTCGATTTCGATCTTACAACGGATTAAGTTTATTTCGTTGATGTTTTTCTTTTTGTTTGTTTCCTTAGGTGTTATCATTATAGTAGGTTGCAATGATGGATTATAAAAAAAAAAAAAGTTTTCAGATTGTCCTTGGTTTTGAAAACATTAAAAGATATTACCTGCCAAAACCAACTGCTAAAATTGGGGGTAAAATAGCGGTGTTACATCACTCAAAGATTTATCGTAATCCATGAAGTGATGACTAGAAAAGCGAGATAGTACATCAGCTAGCGATGTGTTCATTCCAAGCTCTCATCTGAAGGTCTGAAAGCGCAAATTAGTAATTCGAGCTTGAGCTCTTATAAATTAAAGACTTCGCTACTTAGGAGAAATCATCAGTAGATGAAAAATGACAGCTCACCAATATTATGTTTGCGTCGCAACCCACAGGCCTCGGCCGTGCACTCCTGGCATCCGCAGCCAGTTTATTTCACATTTGTTTGATTGGGAATTTTTCCACCATCTTTCACAACCACTCGATAAAGGGACTTAAAAAAAAAATTTTTAGGGTAATTTTTTAGGGTTTTTTAGGGTGATGTCTAACTCTTGTAAAATAAAAAATAATGGAATCCTTTCTACGGCACGCTAGGTTCTATGAATAGAACCAGGTTGTAGATTCCTAGGCCGCATTATCTGTTTTTTTTTTTTTTAAAGAGGGGGGGGGTGAGATTCACCAATAGCTCTATTATGCCCCCGTGCGCTGGAATGTTTAGATTAAAAAAGTAATAATCTATTTTAAAGTGTTAATTAAATAGTGACCACGAGCCAACGTATTAACCCTTAAATGCATAGCGATGCATCGTATTTTTCAGTGCCGGATTAGAGTAGAAGCCAAATTTCTTACGTCAGTTTCATATATAAAATATAGGGTTTTTTTTAATAATAAATGATTCATATGGATTCATTCATATGGAATGATTTATATCATTCATATCGTGAGTAATAAAAGTTTCACATAATTCTTTCAAACTGTTTGTCCTTGGAGAAATGAATTAGTTATTCATAAAACTGATATAAGAAATTTAACTTATACTCGTGGCTATCGTGCGAACGAGAAAAAAATTCATGCATTTAAGGGTTAATCCCATCCTCTAAAAATAAACCGCTTATCCTCAAAAGCGCAGAGGGCTACTTTGTTATGATGACTATTGCTTTCTACTCGATATTTTATTTCTCTTCCAGTTGCGAAGGCTTTCAATGCAGGTCATTTTCTTTTTTATTACAGTTTTAAACACCCCTTTGGCTGTTTTCTTCTCTTTTATTTTATTATTTTGAATAGTCTGTAAATAATACATTTTTGGCCATAGGCCTATGAACTCTATGGCTGGTTCGGAATTTAATCTCATCTTTAAAACAGCCCATCTCTTTTTTATTGCGGGTACTGAAGAGGGGGAAGTTTGGTTGATAATCGGAAGTATCAAAAATATCCAAGTGATGGGCCATGTCTTGACAAATATCGTTCGTTACTTTTTCATATGTTAGTTGAGTCAGAGTCGGTAAATAGGAGGTTTGCTTTATCTCCACACTGCTGTTTGATACAATTATAATGAAAATCGTAATCAGAATCTTGCTGAGCTCTAAAATTACAAATTCTGTATTATTAAACTTCACAAACGAAGTCGTAAATTCATATGGGAATATTACACCCTTTTGTAATAATAAATCCACATGTTGGGGATGTTTTCTTTTAAAGTAAAGTTTTTTTTTATCTAAATTTGGGACCAGTTTTTGTAGAGAGGTAGACATGACTTGAAAACTATCCATAAATTGAAAGGTGACTGGTATTTTATTATGATTTTTGGTTAAAGAAAACTTTACGTACTTCTCCATAGTATTAGGAATAACTGAAATTTCATGATCTTGAGTTTTTCAAATCTGCTGCATGAGCAAGTGTCCGTCATAATGCTTCAGACAGGGCCGGCCCAAGGGGGATGCGAATGTAGGCGATCGCCTAAGGCCCCGCGCTTATAGAGGCCCCGCTCCTGGGCCATTTTATTGCTATCTCATAAGGCATGATAGAGAAGAGGCCCCGCTCTTGCGCTTCGCCTGGGGCCCCGCACGCCCCTCGGGCCGTCTCTGCTTCAGATAGTGGAACAAGAGCTATTTTATCTCTCAGTCGGAATTTTAACGGTGTTATTCGAAAAAATCATGTGATTTTGGTACATAATTACAAATAAACGATTTATGCCAGCCTCTTCAAAATTTTGAAACTGTCTCTTCACAAGCTGTATTACATACTGCGAAGACAGGCCAATCTGTATCAGTTTCAAAACTTTTAGAAAAAATTCTTAAAAATCGGAAATTCTCGCAAAGCGTGTCAGTCTTCGAAAAATCTTGCAGCTCAGATCCACGTTTAAGAATTTTTTCTGAAAATGTCACAAAAGCCACAGCGTTTTCGCTGATCGCAGTGGGTAAAACAGCTTATGAAGAACCCTTTGGAATTTTTTGGAGACACTGGTGCTATTAGTTTATTTCAATTTGTGTACCAAGACTAAAAACAGAGTTCTTTATTTTCGAAGAACAGCCTTAAGTTACATAAATTATGCGGAGCTCCTCGGTAGCGCCCAGAAATAGGGTCGCGGTTGCTCACTAGAGATGAGTTCGGGCTCATTTTTTGAAGCCCGAGCCCGAAGACTTTTAATCCGAGCCCGCGCAATATTATTTAAGTCGGAGCCCGAGCCCGAAATTTCAGCTAAAGATAAATAAAATTCAATGAAATTCCATAAAATTCAAAGAAGCAATTATTTGATTGAATACAATGAATTTTGTCGTTTGTGCAAATTAAAGACAAATATAGTTGCAAATTTTTAATGCACTTTCTATCTCTTTATATCTATGTTTATGAAATAATGTCCGATCTCATGACTCACTAAGCAATATAAGTCGTCGTTCTGAAATACCCAAAGAGCTTCACGCGCCTTCTAGGCACCCGTGCCGCTATTTTTACTTTCCGAACATGTACCATGTAAGGAAAGTATTGTAATCATGAAAAAATTCGACTTCGAGATTTTGGTGTTTCTACACGTTTTGAGGGTTTCTGAATCCATTTATGCTATTTTTACGAGATGTATGTATGTATGTATGTGTGTGTGTATGTGAGTGAACACGATAGCTCCTGAACGGAGCATTCGATTGAGCTCAAATTGGATATATATGTCATAAACCACCGTCGCAAGACCGGTATTGATTTTGGTGTGTATAGGACTTATCGTTTTTCTACAGGGCTACGACAAAGATTTCTTTTACATGATGGCCTATGGGGGGAATTTCTTGAAAGTGCGCTAGCGTTTAAACGGTAGATTCGATTGACTTCAAATACGGTATACATGTTATAAACCACCATCCTAAGACCGGTATTGATTTTGGTGTGTATAGGACTTATAGTTCTCCTAAAGGGCTACGACAAAACTTTCTTTTATGTTATGGCATAATGGCATATGGGGAGAAATTCTTGAAAGTGCGCGAGCGTTTAAACGGTGCATTCGATTGAGTTTCAATTTGGTATATATGTTTGAATTATTCATCGATTAAAATTTATTTAAGTGCTTGGTAATGATCTTAATCGTAAGTGTTCGGAAAGTCGAGTGGAGTCACTCCAGATTTTTTTTAAGTACTTTCATTTTCCATATGAATCACTTTTTAAAAATATGTTTCAAGGAGTATGTTCAATAAAAAAGAAATTTTTCACGAGCCCGAGCCCGAACGCAGTTGTGAATTACAGAGCCCGAGCCCGGCTCGGGCTGAGCCCGTCTCATCCCTATTGCTCACCCGTTCTTTGGCCGAGCGTTTTTTACTGGGATAGCAGCGTGTGGCCTTCTTAAAATCGTCAATCGTACTCATCTAGCGGTGTCATGCAAATTTGCGTTATTTTGGTTAAAATTGCAGCTGCATCGGATCCTCTGTAGACAGTAATGAGCTTGTAACTTTTACCACCACGTTCTCCCATGAGGTACGTATAACCGCAAGCTATGTGATGGGCTTTTTTTATAGGAAGTATTTTCGTCTTTTATAACATGATCTACTGGTTCGATGATTCAAAGTCTACATATATTACATAAGGTAATGGCTGTTGATATTGGATATTTTTAAAATGTAGGATGTTATTTCCCTCTTTAGGCATTTTAATACGTTGAGGCGAATGCTCTTTACAGTACGGGATGTGCATTTTCAAGTTCATTTCTTGTGAAAATCGATGTAAGCATCTGTAACAATAATAAGTAGCACCATCCTATTTTGTAACATCCCCAAGCAGTCTAACATGCTCTACAGGTTCAATTAACGAATTTTCATTTAGAAAAGTTAGCATATCAATTTGATTTTCTTCTGTTGGATATAAATCCAATGTCGTGAAAACGCCTAAGGAATTTTGCCGATTTTCGCCTTTTAATTCTTCTATTCGAGAATGTAGGGCTCGGCATTTTACGTTTTGTAATGGGGATGATTGAGTTTTATGAGACTCATAAGATCTGATTTGCTAATATTGTATGCCTCCGAAGATTGTTCGTGTGAATGTAGCTTTTCTTGGCTATGGATAAGTTGATGTCGATTTAAATCGCATTTTCTTGAACTCTTTTGGCATATGTTACATACAAATGTTTTTTCATCCGAATGTATTTCCATATGTTGATTTAGCTTCTTCTGAAGACTAAAAACCTTATTGCAAATAGTTCAGATCTGTTAAAGATTGAAAAACGAATTTAAGAATATACCCCTTACATACCTAACATCTATATATGCATACACTACAAAAGTAAACTATTTTAAACTAATAGATGGATAGTCTATTAACTGCAAATTTTTTAAATGAAATATGCAGATTTAAAAGAATGATCATAATTTCACGAATATTTAAAAAGTTAGCTAATAACACAGGTTGTGACAATTCCCTCCCCCGGTCTGGAAGGTTTATAAAAAAATATATTACCAATACAACAACAAAGTTGACTTTATTGGAGAAAGAAATGTTACAAGTTTTGTTTCATAAATGTTCAATATGTGAACTTTTCGTGATGCGGCAGATATAAAGTGTAAAGTCTAATTCTTCCCTCCCAACACTCGCTTAAACATGCTGCAATTAACAGTTGTGAATGCGGCCGTGATCCTTTGCCATAAATCTTTTATGAACTTCCATGAATGTATCATGAGGCATAAGGGTGCACTAACACACAGTCTTTTATCTAACCTTATTAAAAAAAATCGCTTGGAGATAGCTCTGGAGAGCAAGGTGACCACGGAAGAAGGCGATTATCAGCATCAGAACCTCGACCAATCTAACAACGAGGAAGTTCGTTATTTGTGAAACAAAACTTGTAATGTTTCTTTCTCCAGTGAAGTCAACTTTGTTGTTTTATTGGTAATATATTTTTCATAAGCCTTCCAAACTTGGGAGGGTATTGTGACACACCCTGTATAGTATAAAAGAAACACTTGGATATTAAACTTTGCAGTACTTTAATTACTGAAGAGTTTCAAACTATATGAAGTATTAAATATTGTAACTAATTAAATTAGTCTGTGCACAATCAAAGTTTAAAAACAGTTTAATAAATTTTAACTAAATTCTTTAACCATGGTATATATTCGGTAAATTCTTTAATTCATTAATATTCTTTAATATTCGGTATTCGGCCGAATATTCGGTTAGAAATTCAACCGAATATTGGGTATTCGGCAAAATATGGTATTCGGTGCATCCCTAGCTATTTTACTAAATTAACATTCACTAGTCATAATATTATTTTGGAAATTGCATCACCTGCGGGGGGGGTACAAAAAGGGGGGGGGATCGAACGAATTTCATCATGTAAACGATTACGTAACCCAAACGTTCATCTGCTAAAACCTTACTAATCCCCATCGGAAAAGAAACTGGAAGACCATCATCCTATTTTTTATGCGTCAGGATCACGCGGATAGTATGAAAATAAACAAAACATAAAAAAAATAATAATAATAAAGAGGAACCCAAACAAAAACAGGAAGAACGCTAAATGATCTGCGAGTTCCCAAACCGGACCTCCTGCTTGTACAATCGCAGCACGGAAGACACACACAGGGAGGGGGGGGGGGAACTTTCGGCGACACTCGGAATATTACAACACTGCAAGTTGCGTAACACATGTAGACAGGGGAACGACTGAAGATAAGAAAAATGAATAAAGGTCAGTGGTTCTCAAGCTTATTTCAACCACCACCCATTTTTTTGAGATTTTTTTTTTTTTTTTAAGTCTTGTGCCTCTCTTTATTTTTTACCCCTTTAACGCGCAGTGTTCCCGCTCTGGGAACACCCAACGCTGACGTTTCGACTGTTGCCAGTCACGAAGTACAGATTGGATTTCTATAAAAATAGTGGCGGGTGACAGAGCTCCACGAGAATCTTTACTTTTCAGCACGTCCTTTCCCCTCAAAAAATGGTCACGACTATTTTTAACAGCACTGGCATCTGCTGAAAAATGGAAGAAGGCGAGAACAGCTGGATAGATTGCCCAATGCTGAAAAAGGGACAGACGTTGCCATCGCTCGACTTAACGACCAGCAAAAGGGCAGACGATCGAACCGTTCATTGCGTGCCACAGATCGAGAGACCCTTTTTTGACGATAGCTGGCTGTGCCGACCGAAACGTTCATCGCGTGCCACAGATCTAGAGACCCTTTTTTTGACGACAGCTTACCTTAAAAAAACCTTTATTTCAAATATAATTTTTTAAATTTAAATATTATTTATTGATAGATAAGATGTGGTCCATACCCTATTTCTGAGATTAAAAAAATGTTCCAACGATTTTCTCTTAGCCGCCTTTTACCCCTTGAAAACCGTCATAGCGCCCACCGAAAGGGGGTAGTTGCCCACCTTGAGAAAGAGTATTGTTGTATTAAGGCAAAGCTACTCGAATGCTATCTGCTTAAAGAGGGGTGCCTTCGGCTACAGACTTTTTGAGGGGTTCTAACGGTTATTCGCGTTATATCTGGAGAAAATCGCCCACAACTCCAGACCGTTCGAAGGATGGTCGGTGCGGTAGGCCCGAACCCCGGACCTTCACATTCTGCCATCTACCGTGTTCAGTGTCTTTAGCAACTCTGCCATGGTGGAGGCCAAACTTGAGAAAAAATGAATTACATCAAAGATTCCCAACCAGTCGTTGTTTGTTGTTTCTGATGACAACAACAAGCGGGGATGCCAGATTCCCCCCCACCACCACCACCAAAGGGAAGCGATGGGCAAAGGTGCGCCTTCCATTTTTAGGGCCCCAGTGGGAGGAAGTACGATTTAGCCCGGTGCTCCCCTAATTTTGTACCCATTCCAGAGGAGGGGACCCACCCCCTGAAATCGGCACTCCCAGAGGTATCGTTTCACAACTTGGAGGACATAGGAGCCACGACAGATTTTTACCTGCATCCGCTCCCATGAGCGTACACGGTCCCACAGTAGTCGAGCCGATAGGAAGTCGATCCTCCCAAGCACTGGCCATCCCAACCAGTGGTTCGCGATATTAATTCTTCGAATTTTTAAAGGTGTTCCTTTCAGAAATCACGCAGCTTTTGAACAGTTAAAAATTTTTTTTTAAAAATCCAATTGTGTTAAGCAGTGTTGTTATGATTTTGCCCAACCGTGGTGGGTTTTTTGAAAAAGCCCTCTTGAAAAAACCAGATTTTAGAAATTTCAACTTTAATTACGTAGATAATACATCGCTTAATATCAGTACACCACTTGTAAAGTTTATAAACAGCTCCCTACCTCCCCCCACACCACCACTACCTAAAGGGGGGAAAAAAATCGGACTTCACATAGGCATTAAAACTTTCTAGAGTAAATTTTTATGCCTATCTGTATTAAATTGAATAAAGATTTTTGAACCATTAAAAAATCATTACTTTTAAAAAGTTGTAAATAAGCACTAGTATATCACTATTAAAATTAGTATTACTAATACTGTCTGTCAATTAAATAACCAAATGTCGGAACCGTATATGAACAATACAGTTGTTGGGACATTTTTTTTTGACTTCCCCCACAACCCCCTCCCCCCCAATTCTATTAAAAAAAAATAATAATAATAATAATTATGGGTGATATAAATCCACGAGAATCCTTTACTTTGTTTTTGAATTATGTTATTTCTCGTCAACAATGAACAACATAAAATTATAACAAATGCAATGTAACTCTTTAAGGTATAACCCTTTCCTTTCCTCATCTACCCCACCTCATCACATCGACCCAAGCAATGCTAAAAAAAGGCAGCTGTTTTATCATAAATACCAGCTAGATGGCATATGATCAAAATGTCCATTGCATACTATACCACTTATATATTTGTTAAATATATGTAGTGAATCGAACCCAATTCTATTTTTAAAAAAAAAAATAATAATAATAATTATGGATTATATAACTCCACGAGAATCCTTTACTTTTTTTAACTGGAAAGGACATGCTAAAATATATTTGTTAAATATATGTAGTGAATCAAACCCAATTCTTTTTTTTTTTAATATATTTATGGGTGATATAACTCCACGAAAATCCTTTACTTTTTTAAACTGGAAAGAATATGCTAAAAAAGTAAAGAATTCTCGTGGAACTATATCACCTGCAACTATTATTATTATTATTTGTTTATTTATTTTATTTTATTTATCTAAAAAAAAAAAAAAAAAAAAAGAAATCCAATCTATTCTTTGTGATTGGTAATAATCAAAAAGAACGTCAGAGTTGGTTGATTCCCTGGATTAAGTTTTAGGTTTGTTCTGTAATTTATGTTATTAATATCAATCAAGTATGTTTTTTTTTTTTTTTTTTTTTTTTTAACATATATAAAGTTGTTAGTTTTTAAATATGGATATATATGTTATAATTTATATTTCAACACCCCGACCATAGAACTATATGTTCTTAAACATTTTTAATTATTAAATTTCATGTTTTTTTTTTTTTTTTTTTTAATCATTGGAATGTCTTTTATATAAATCAATTATAAGACAAATAACAAAAGAAAAACAAAAACAATATATATTTTAAGAGTTTTTTATTAAATCTATTTAATTGTAACAAAATTTAACAAACATGAAGTTATTAATTGTTACATTTGAGACATTGTGGATAGCAATGTCCACATGATGTGGCTGCTGTATGTTTTCGTTGTTTTTATTCGTTCCCTTCTTTTGATCTTCTGGCTGATAATTCATCTGCTCTTGTTGTTGGAATTGCGGTGTTGTATTGGCGGTGAGAGGGGAGGGAGGTAAATTATCTAAATATATAAAAAAAAAAAAAAATATTACTTATTGAATACATTTTTTTTGTTCGAAATCCATTCTATTAAAAAAAAATGACTTTTTTACTTACCCTTTTTTTTTAGTTATTTTATTGTTTAACTGAAAAAACAAATAAAACAATAATAATAATAATAATATAAGATTACCAGTAATTGGAACTTGCAGTCCGTACTTGATCAATCCATTAATTTAGTTTACTAAAAAAAAAAAAAATTATTTTACTTACCCTCAGTCTGAACTATTTTTTTTTTTTTTTAATAAAACAACATGTAAAACTCATATTACTTACCCCCCCATAGGGCACGTCTGAAATCCAATCCATTCTATTGAGAAAAAAAAAAAGTTATTTTACTTACCCTTATTTAATTATCTATTGTTTAACTGAAAATTAAAAAATAAAAAAATAATAATATATATAATATAAGATTACCAGCAATTGGTATTGGAAAGTTATCTGGCAATCGTTCAACTTCCACTCGTGCAAATAATCCTCTATTTACAGATGAAGATGACGACGCCATGTCTAAAATAAAATGATATATATATTAAAGTTTTTTTTTTAAAGATTAAGAGTTTTAAAATCTATAACTTTTTTTAATAGTTTTTATTAAAAAAAAAAACCCCTCCAAATTAATAGTTATAGTAAGTTAATAGTAAGTATATAGTACAGTTAATAGTAAACAAAGAAGTTATAATAACTCACAGACAGTTGACACATATGTACAATACAAAACAAAGTCAACTTTTAAGCAACTACTATATTTTAGTTAACCTTAAGCTACGAAATCATTAACTTGTGAATGGAGAAATAATAATAATAATAAAAAAAAAAAAACCCAAAAAAGTTTATTATTAGTTTATGTTAATGAGCATAATCTATTCCCTTTAATAATATATAAACAACATGTAAACAAAAATTCATCCTATTCAATAATGCATTGATTTTTTAAGTTATAATGTTTTACGATAAATCGTCAAAAAAACTTTAATTTATTAAAACTAGGAAGTCAAGGTACCAACCCCTCCCCCCCCAGATTTGTTACGCTCACTTTTCATATAAGACAACCTTGCAAATTTGCCACCCATGGCGATTTTTCATTATTTGGCAACTTGCGTACATGTAAAGTTAATTAAAAAAAAGCTATGGAACAGATAGAATAGCTTGCCATCCATGGCGATTTTTTTATTATTTGGCAATTTACACAAGCTCACAACCTATATTTACTGTTCATTTAAGGTTACCGGAAAACCGTTATCCATACTTTCATTTACATAATCGTTTGTAAATTAGCGTACTTAACACCACGAATTATACCCATCTTGTTGTGCTAGCAAATATCCAAAGTATACTATCAATATTTCTACTGGTAGCCAATAATCCAGCTGGACGAGAACCGGCTTTAAAATAATTTGCATTTTAATTATTTATTTTTATTTTTATTTATTTATTTTTTTTTTCATTTTCAAGATATTAGTTATTATGTTTTGGAAAAAAACAAATAATCACTAATTATAAACTGGTTTTTAGAAATATAAAAAGAACAAATTTTATTATTTTATGGAAAAAAAATATCGATTATTTGACCGAAAATATAATTTTCTGAATTACTATTAACTGTACTATATACTTACTATTAACTTACTATAACTATTAATTTGGAGGGTTTTTTTTTTTCAATAAAAACTATTAAAAAAAGTTATAGATTTTAAAACTCTTAATCTTTAAAAAAAAACTTTAATATATATATCATTTTATTTTAGACATGGCGTCGTCGTCTTCATCTGTAAATAGAGGATTATTTGCACGAGTGGAAGTTGAACGATTGCCAAATAACTTTCCAATACCAATTGCTGGTAATCTTATATTATATATATTATTATTTTTTTATTTTCAGTTAAACAATAGATAATTAAATAAGGGTAAGTAAAATAACTTTTTTTTTCTCAATAGAATGGATTGGATTTCAGACGTGCCCTATGGGGGGGTAAGTAATATGAGTTTTACATGTTGTTTTATTAAAAAAAAAAAAAAAATAGTTCAGACTGAGGGTAAGTAAAATAATTTTTCTTTTTTTTTTTTTTTTTTTTTTTTTTTTAGTAAACTAAATTAATGGATTGATCAAGTACGGACTGCAAGTTCCAATTACTGGTAATCTTATATTATTATTATTATTATTGTTTTATTTGTTTTTTCAGTTAAACAATAAAATAACTAAAAAAAAGGGTAAGTAAAAAAGTCATTTTTTTTTTTAATAGAATGGATTTCGAACAAAAAAAATGTATTAAATAAGTAATATTTTTTTTTTTTTTATTTTTTATATTTAGATAATTTACCTCCCTCCCCTCTCACACCCCCTGACAACTTAAGAAGAGACCCAGATTATCAAGTTATATCAAGTTCTTCTACCTCATCATCAACATCCTCATCAAATTCTTCTTCCTCATCATCCTCCTCTTCACATAGTAGAAACAACAGCAACGAAGAATTGCAACCACCGTTGCCACCAGAGGAACAGGTACTACCACCGTTGCCACCAGATGAAGGCGGGCCGCAAGACGTGCTACCAGATGAACAAGCACTACCACATGATGAAGGCGGGCCGCAAGACATGCCACCAGATGAACAAGCACTACCACATGATGAAGGCGGGCCGCAAGACATGCCACCAGATGAAGGCGGACAGCTAGTACCAATAAGGAGAAAACGGGGTAGACCACGGCTGCGAGGCAGAGGATCTCGTGGTGGTATCAGTACCGGAAAAGTTCAATTACGAAATAAAGGAAATAGGGATGCTAATCCCTATAATTATAGTTCCTCTTCTCACCACCACCGCCAATACAACACCGCAATTCCAACAACAAGAGCAGATGAATTATCAGCCAGAAGATCAAAAGAAGGGAACGAATAAAAACAACGAAAACATACAGCAGCCACATCATGTGGACATTGATATCCACAATGTCTCAAATGTAACAATTAATAACTTCATGTTTGTTAAATTTTGTTACAATTAAATAGATTTAATAAAAAACTCTTAAAATATATATTGTTTTTGTTTTTCTTTTGTTATTTGTCTTATAATTGATTTATATAAAAGACATTCCAATGATTAAAAAAAAAAAAAAAAACATGAAATTTAATAATTAAAAATGTTTAAGAACATATAGTTCTATGGTCGGGGTGTTGAAATATAAATTATAACATATATATCCATATTTAAAAACTAACAACTTTATATATGTTAAAAAAAAAAAAAAAAAAACATACTTGATTGATATTAATAACATAAATTACAGAACAAACCTAAAACTTAATCCAGGGAATCAACCAACTCTGACGTTCTTTTTGATTATTACCAATCACAAAGAATAGATTGGATTTCTTTTTTTTTTTTTTTTAGATAAATAAAATAAAATAAATAAACAAATAATAATAATAATAATAATAATAATAGTTGCAGGTGATATAGTTCCACGAGAATTCTTTACTTTTTTAGCATATTCTTTCCAGTTTAAAAAAGTAAAGGATTTTCGTGGAGTTATATCACCCATAAATATATTAAAAAAAAAAAAAAAGAATTGGGTTTGATTCACTACATATATTTAACAAATATATTTTAGCATGTCCTTTCCAGTTAAAAAAAGTAAAGGATTCTCGTGGAGTTATATAATCCATAATTATTATTATTATTTAAAATAAAAAAAATAGAATTGGGTTCGATTCACTACATATATTTAACAAATATATAAGTGGTATAGTATGCAATGAACATTTTGATCATATGCCATCTAGCTGGTATTTATGATAAAACAGCTGCCTTTTTTTTAGCATTGCTTGGGTCGATGTGATGAGGTGGGGTAGATGAGGAAAGGAAAGGGTTATACCTTAAAGAGTTACATTGCATTTGTTATAATTTTATGTTGTTCATTGTTGACGAGAAATAACATAATTCAAAAACAAAGTAAAGGATTCTCGTGGATTTATATCACCCATAATTATTATTATTTTTTTTAATAGAATTGGGGGGGGAGGGGGTTGTGGGGGAAGTCAAAAAAAAAATGTCCCAACAACTGTATTGTTCGTATACGGTTCCGACATTTGGTTATTTAATTGACAGACAGTACCAGAGCTGCCAAGTCTCCAGCTTTTTCCCAGAGATTTCCCTTCCCACCACAATTTTTAGACAGTTTTATACATTTTTTCATGTATGATTAATAATTCTAATCAGTTATTACTATTAAAATAACCTCTTTTTCATAATTGACTTTTATAATCAATTAGTTTGCTTTAAGTTGCATTTAGTAATAAGCAATTTTTTTTTTTTTTTTTTTCAAATATTCTGAAACACCATCCCTTCTGAAAAAACCCGAAAAACCCAGTGGGTTGGGTTTTTTTTTCTGAAAAAACCCGGGTTTTTAACAACCCTGTGTTAGGACTCCAAAAAATTTAGAATGCCTCTTTTTAAAAATTGTACTGTGTACGCTTACAAACAGTGAACCTATAATAGTTGAGAAATATTCAGGAAAAAAAAAAAAAAATCTTAAACCACGACATTCTGTAATATTTCCCAAAGCGGAAATACTTCGTCCCATTTTTTAAAGGCTATTTTTGTGGTAAGGGATTTTTTTTTTTTTTTTTTTTTTTTTCGGAAAGTTGAAGAAGCATTATTAATTGTTTCGAGTGTTTAATTCCGTTGGTTTGATTTTAAAACCTTTTTTATTAAAAGAAACAGCCTAAAAGCTGTTCGAACGTTGCATATTCCTTTTTCAAAAAGAACTAACAGCCTTAAAAAAAAAAAAACTGTGTCTAAAATCGAGATACCCTTATTTTTTTTCCTTAATATGGATGCGCGCGCACTGACCGATCCACTTCTTCTCCTCGGAATGCGAGTGGCGGGGCAGTGGCGTGGAAAGTGGCAACGGGAAGGGGTCAAGGTTGGGGTCGCACCTCAATCTGGAAGTGGCGGAACTAATGCGGGGTTGCGCTTTCGGGACACAACAGATGACGATCATGATGCGAACGGTTCCAACAACTGGAATCTTGGGGGTTTTTTCATTTATTTTTTACTTTTACTCTCTCTCCGCGTATTCAGGTTTCGGCAAGGCAGGCACAGTTTTTTCTTTCTTTTTCAAATTTATTTATTTACCGAAACTAACTGGCTTGAATGCAGAGAAAAGCTTGTACATCCACCAACAAGGGCGCGTGCGCATCGGACAACAAGGCATAGTTGAAATGATTAAAATTTTGTGAATCTACACACATAAAAGGTACTTATCGTTCTGTTAACCCTTTAACGCGCGGTGTTCCGGCTGTGGGAACACCCAACTCTGACGTTTTGACTGTTGCCAGTCACGAAGAATAGATTGGATTTCTATAAAAATAGTTTCGGGTGGCGTAGCTCCACGGGAATCCTTTACTTTTAACCACGTCCTTTCCCGTCAAAAAAGGGTCACGATTATTTTGAACAGCACTGACATCTGCTGGAAAATGGAAGAATGCGAGAACAGCCAGACAGATGGCCCCATGCTGAAAAAAGGGCAGCCGTTGCCATCGCTCGACTGAACGACCAGCAAGAGGGCGGACGATCGAAACGTTCATCGCGTGCCACAGATCGAGAGATCCTTTTTTGCGTCCAAAAAGGTTGTTCAGGTCAGCAAACAGGTTAAGTAAAAGTGTAAGAGCCAAGAAGACCGTGCAGTTTTATTAATTAGGAGTTCGACGATATTTATGTTTCTTGGTTCACTGTGGCCCCGTTTACATGCACAAAATTGAGGGGTAAATGCCTGAACTTTCTTGGTTTGACTTGCTTCACCACTCGGAGTAGAAGTAGATTCGTAATCCAGCGAAGGGTCAATGCAGGGATGATTCCTCCCTTTCCCATGATGTATTGCGTCATTTTACCCGGGATTTTCCATTCATTTCCCCATGTAAATGGGCCTGTATTTTTCCCCACCCGTGTTTTTGAAGTCTGACCTAGCGACATCCGATTACATGAAAATAGGAACCCAGGGAAGCCGAAATAATAAAAAGGTAGATCATTCCCATTCTAGGGCAATCGGTGTGTCCCTCAGCGGTCGGGGTCACCCGTCTTCACTGGCGTAGCCAAGGGGGTGGGATAAGGGGTCATACCCCCCCCCCCAAATGAGGAATTTTTTGCCATGCAAAATGTATATTCTTCACTCCCTTATCACAGACATGCATGCATATATGTGAGCTGCTGTAGTAGTAAACCCCCCCCCCCCCCCCATGAAAATTTTCTGGCTACGCCACTGCCCGTCTTCATTCGTAGAAAGATCGCGATAATCTCCACGATCGTGAAAAAGAGGTGTCTCGTCACTAGGGATGGAAGCGAGATGGAAAATTTGCGTCTCGCAAAACAGCCTGAAGACTTTGTCTCGTCTCGCAAAACAGCCTGAAGACTTTGTCTCGTCTCGCAAAATCCCTATTTGCAATGTTAAAAATGTGTGTCTCGTCTCGCAAAAAATCTGTAAACCTCGGTCTCGTCTCGCGTCCAACCGTACTCGTCACCATTGGCCACAAAACGCTCATCATTTGGCTATTAACCCTTTAACGCGCGGTGTCCTCGCCGTGAGGACACCAAATTCTGACGTTTTGACTGTTGCCAGTCCCGAAGAATAGATTAGATTTCTATCAAAATAGTTGCGGGTGACACAACTCCACGAGAATCCCCTTTACTTTTCAGCTAGTCGTTTCCCGTCAAAAAAAATTGGCACGATTATTTTGAACAGCACTGACATCTGCTGAAAAACGGAAGAATGGGAGAACAGCTGGATAGATGGCCCAATGCTGAAAAAAGGCAGTCGTTGCCATCGCTCGACTTAACGACCAGCAAGAGGGCGGACGATCGAAACGTTCATCGCGTGCCACAGATCTCCAGTCTGCGTCAAAAAAGGGTCTAGATCTGTGGCACGCGATGAACGTTTCGATCGTCCGCCCTCTTGTTGGTCGTTAAGTCGAGCGATGGCAACGGCTGCCCTTTTTCCAGCATTGGGAAAGGGTTGCGCCTCAAAAGGGTTAATGAGGTGAAAAAAATGATATTTTTATAACCAGGGATGTGGGAATGTTGCTCAAACGTGTATAGGAACACGGTCAAACATACTTTCGTTCGACATACCCCCAACGAGGGAACTTTCTGCCCGAAAGCCAGTAGGTGATGGCCCTGTTCCACGAAACAAACTTGGACGGTCCATTTTGGGGGCCTTTTAGAAAAAACTGAGGACGGGTCTGTTCGAAATCTTAGCAGCGAAAAACGATGAAAGCGAAATCCAAGATGTGGCTGGGAAAATCTTTTTGCCATTAAAGTCCACCGCGCCACTGCATCGTGACCCTGAAAAGCGGCCAAGGTTGGCGGTCATTGTAGAGGAGAGAGAGCCCAACGCCCCGGCTCAAGGGCGACCGCTTCTCCCGGACCAGATGAGCGGAAACTCGTTCCTCTTTCGCGAAAACAGTGTGGACAACGGGCGCAGTTATATGAACACACCAGCAAAGAGTGGTAGATCGTGCCTAATAGATCGATTATAAGAAATTTTCCAACGCGATCGCACTATAGCTGGCAATTTCCACGTCGTCGCTTCCCGGCGAGGGTTTTCCAATGCTTCCGCTAGGGCCCCATTAAGCCTTTGAGGCGCAACCCTTTCCGAATGCTGGAAAAAGGGCAGCCGTTGCCATCGCTCGACTTTAACTACCAGCAAGACCCTTTTTCTGACAACTGGCTGTGCCGGCACAGCCAGCTGCGTCAAAAAAGGGTCTCTAGATCTGCGCCACGCGATGAGCATTTCGATCGTCCTGGTACTTAAGCTTGCTGGTACTTAAGCCGAGCAATGGCAACGGCTGCCCTTTTTTCAGCATGGGGCAATCTACCCCGCTGTTCTCGCATTCTTCCATTTTTCAGCAGATATCAGTGCTGTTAAAAAGAATCGTGACCATTTTTATACAGGGAAATGACGTGCTAAAAAGTAAAGGATTCTCGTGGAGCTATGTTACCCGCCACTATTTTTATAGAGATCCAATCTATTCTTCGTGACTGGCAACAGTCAAAATGTCAGAGTTTGGTGTTCCCAGAGCGGGAACACTGCGCGTTTAAAGGGTCAAACCATAACTCGGAAAAGCAACATGCCATTATTTTAGGGGAACCCCCTCTCTTTTTCTAGTATGATGCATAAAAAAAAATTCTTCAATCTTGAAACGAGAAGAATTTTGTATGGTTTGGGGAAGCATATACATTTTTCACAATCTTATGCTTTCTTTGGTCTAGAACTGCCTTATTACCCAAAAAGCGCGCACAAAGGCTAGTATGTAGCACAAGGCTTATTATCGATAGTGTATCGCTGCCTGCTAACAGTTTAAACCTCGATGTGTGTAAAACCTGTCTATTTACGTACAGGTATGGGCAAAATTTGAAAAGTTGCGGGCCAAACTTTAGGATGTTAGCGAAGTCGCGAGCCGTATTCTTGGGATTTATATGGGATTTTGAATGATTTATACAGGGTTTTAGTATGTTCCGCAGGCCGGATCAAAAGCGGTGGCGGGCCCAGGCCCGGACTGGCCAGGGTGTCCGACTGTCTGCAGATGGGTGGGCCCCCACCCTCGGCGGGCCCTCCTTGCTGAGCGCGGGCCACCAAACAGAAAAAAAGAAAGAAAATTTAAAAAAAAAAGTGCTATACTGATAGCACTTGAATGAAGTTTTGACACTTGCAAAACTTTTTGCAGCTGCAACTGCGCCCCAGAAGGCTCCAAAACACTTCATTTTAAATGTAGTTCTCAAAATTTTTTGAGTGAGGGTTCCCGAATGAACAAGGGATTTATTAATATGAATGACGCATATTAATTAATAGATCCATATTTTATCAATGCATTGATTATCAGTCATAATTAATAACACCGTACCCCCCATACCCCGAAAGTTAACACATTCTATTTAACGGTTGCACAATAACCCGGGCCCCCTTCTCTTGCGACGGGCGGGCCCCTCCCTCCCAGTCCGGGCCGGCGGTTGCCCACATGCGATTCACGATGTGAATTGCTACTACAGATAATGTAAATTCGTACATAATGTAAGTATCTTATCAAGTATAAAACTATTTAAAAAGGTCTGTGTTTATTCTGTATTAGATTAGGACATGTGTTCATGTAAACAAATAGACAGGGAGGGCACACACATTTCTGCGGTCCGCCGCTGAGTATGGTCAAAATCGATTTTTTCATCAAAATTTAATCACTGAATTTTTCTTTTTGTAATTTAGAATATTACCATTACTTTTTAAGAGAGGAAGCAAATGAAAAAGCTATTAACGCCGACGCTTGTTTTTACGAATATCGAACTCAAACATATTCGTTAAAATCGCAAAGCATTCGTAAAAGCAAGCACCGACTGTACTACGGTACACACATGTTCACCACCGTATTCATAACAAAAGAAGGAATAAACCGAATGTCGTTGAAAGCAAGGAACATGATTTTGTTAACCCTTTCCCAATGCTGAAAAAAGGGCAGCCGTTGCCATCGCTCGACTTAACGACCAGCAAGAGGGCGGACGATCGAAACGTTCATCGCGTGCCACAGATCTAGAGACCCCTTTTTTGACGACAGCTGCATGTGCCGGCACAACCAGCTGTCGTCAAAAAAGTGAACGTTTCGATGAACATTTCGATCGTCCGCCATCTTGCTGGTCGTTAAGTCGAGCGATGGCAAAGGCTGCCCTTTTTTCAGCATTGGGCAATCTACCCGGCTATTCTCGCATTCTTCCATTTCTCAGCAGATGTCAGTGCTGTTAAAAAGAATCGTGACCATTTTTTGACGGTAAATGACGTGCTTAAAAAGTAAAGGACTCTCGTGGAGCTGTGTCACCCGCCACTATTTTTATAGAAATCCAAATCTATTCTTCGTGACTGGCAACAGTCAAAACGTCAGAGTTGGGTGTTCCCAGAGCGGAAATACTGCGCGTTAAAGGGCTAACATCCCTTAGGAATGACGACCCACAAGCTCAGAGGACGAGCCATTAAAAAAAATCCAATAGCGGACACCTCCCAGGTACGATTTTGTACGGAGTCCCATAAAGTTCGGAGAAACAACACAGGAAACATCCACCGTCAGTCAAGAAGAAATAAAATAATAACGATAACGACCCTCCAAGAAACGCGAAAGGGTTGGAGGAGAGGAGAAGAGGAGGAAATTATAAAAAGAAAAAAAAAAAAATTCCTCCGTAGAAGGCACCCTCCCCGACAAGGGAGGAGGGATCACGCACGCGTCACGTGACTTCCACCCGAGAAAAATATCCTGGAGGATGCTGATCTCTCCAAGCTGTATATCCCCATCACGCAACCGGGATCTATTTTTAAACCCACCCGTGAATGATATGAATGACCGTGGATTCATTAAGATAAAAGCAGGAATTCAAACCTAAGGACTCTTATCTCTCTCTCTTTAAGAGGATTTAGTACCTTTTTAAACGTCCAAAAAATAATTCAGATTGTTAGGAATATTTTAAAACAAACCGCATCAAAATCGAACGAAAATTATACCCTCAGCAATTAAAAGCAAAAAAGCTAACATGGACTTTACCCTTTAACGGTGTAGTTCGAAAAAATCATGTGATTTTGGTACATAAGTACAAATAAACTAATGATGTCAGGCACTTCAAAATTTTGAAACGGTCTCGTTGCAAGCTGTACTACATACTGAAATAAACGAATCCATCTGTATCCGTTTCAAAACTTTTAGAAGCAATTCTTAAAAATCGGACATGTTCGCAAAACGTGTCCCTCTTCGAAAAATCTTGCAGCTCAGATCCATGTTTAAGAATTTTTTCTGAAAATTTCACAAAAGCCACAGCGTTTTCGCTTATTGCAGTGTGTCAAGCAGCTTATGAAGAACCCTCTGGAATGTTTTGGAGACCATGGTGCTATTAGTTTATTTCAATTGGTGTACAAGACTAAAGACAGTTTTTTTTCTTCGACATACACCCTTAAGATAAAGCAGGAATTCCAACCTAAGGACTCTTGTCTCCTTAAGGGAATTTGGTACCTTTTTAAATGCCCCAAAAATCTATTTTTCAAAACTAACTTTAAAAAATCATTCAGATTGTTAGGAATATTTTAAAACAAACCGCATCGAAATCGAAGCTAATATGGACTTTCCCTTTTAACCCTTTGAGGCGCAACCCTTTCCCAATGCTGAAAAAAGGGCAGCCGTTGCCATCGCTCGACTTAACGACCAGCAAGATGGCGGACGATCGAAACGTTCATCGCGTGCCACAGATCGTGAGACCGTTTTTTTTTACGACAGCTGGCTGTGCACGCACAGCCAGCTGCATCAAAAAAGGGTCTCTAGATCTGTGGCACGCGATGAACGTTTCGATCGTCCGCCCTCTTGCTGGTAGTTAAGTCGAGCGATGGCAACGGCTGCCCTTTTTTTCAGCATTGGGCCATCTATCAAGCTATTCTCGCATTCTTCCATTTTTCGGCAGATGTCAGTGCTGATAAAAATAATCGTGACCATTTTTTGACGGAAATGACGTGCTAAAAAGTAAAGGATTCTAGTGGAGTTATGTCACCCGCAACTATTTTTATAGAAATCCAATCGATTCTTCGTGACTAGCAACAGTCAAAACGGCAGAGTTTGGCGTTGCCAGAGCGGCAACACTGCGCATTAAAGGGTTAAACGCACAGTAAAGAAACTTGATATTCTCAGTTTCTGATTTTTCCACTTTGCCATAAGATTTTATAAAAAGTTATGAAATTTTACGTATAGATCTTTATTCTCTGAACCTCAGATTTGATTATGGGACCAAAATATTTTATTTTATAACATGATAAACATAAAAATTTCAATAATTTTAAAATTCTGTCGTTCATTATAAAATAAAATATTTTGTTCCCCTAATCATATCTGAGGTTCAGACAATGAAGATCTATACCTGCAACCGATACGTAAAATTTCATAACTTTCCATACATAACTTTTTATAAAATCTAGTCAGAAACTGAGAAAATAAAGTTTCTTTACAGTGCGTTTAAAGGGAAAGTCCATGTTAGATTTTTTGCTTTTAATTACTGCGGGCATAATTTTCGTTCGATTTTGATGCAGTTTGTTTTAAAATATTCCTAACAATCTGAATTATTTTCTAAAAATTGATTTCTTAGAGGTTCTAAGAGGTTATCTGAACAGCGATCGTCGTCACAGGACTTAAAAACAAACCAATGAGGTTAAGCACTGGAAAAAATTAAGAATGCTTCTTCACTCACTGCACTATGGACTCTCATACTAACAGTGGATGCTGTATGTCTCGTGCAACTTCCAGGGGGAAAAAATCAAAAGCCTAAAAATAGCCTTCAAAAATGTCCCGAAGAGGGTTATCTGCTTAGGGAAATATTGCGAAATTCCCTATTTGACATTCCCCCCCCCCCCCCCGCTGAGTGTTTCATAACTCCTAGAGGCTCATTGCATGTCACAGGTAACAGCACAAATTGGCAAAAAACATTCTAAGGTTTTCAGAGTATCTAGTGTGATTTTTTTTTTTTTTAAAGCTGTGAAAATTGTGTAGTTTCCAAAAAAGAAGGGATGGATGCGAGACGAAAAATAGGAGTCTCGCGTCTCGCAAAATAGCCTAAAAGCTTTGTCTCGTCTCGCAAAAATCCCTATATCGTAATGTTAAAAATTTGTGTCTCGTCTCTCAAAAAAGCTGTAAATTTCTGTCTCGTCTCGCAAAAAAGTCGTCTCGCGTCCATCCCTAACCCTCAACAGCAAAACCAGCCGTATCTACAGCTGAGGAGGATCCAGAATTTTTTCTTTTTACCTTTTACAGGCCAATGTTCCCAGTTGGGAACATCCAATTAAAAATTCGTTCAAAATGAAATTTCATCAATATTGGCTTAAAAAAATGAGCAGATACAGTTAAAAAATGACTTGATTTTTTGAAATAGAATTTGCATTTCTATCATTACTGGAAAACTGAAAAAAAAAAAAAAAATCATGAAAATCGCCATTTTCAAATTTAATTTATACCTTTACTGCAATTTAAAAATAAATCTTTTATTAAGTCTTGATATTTCACTTATTATTTAAACTACCCACAAGTATATTCAATTTTTGAAACCAATGTAAATTACAGCTAGAAATGACCCATGCTCCCAATTGGAAATACTGTATTCATTTTTTTTTCCAAATTTAAATGACTAATATCCTTTTAACTAAGGCATTAGAAGACAGAATATGCAAAAAAAACCTAATTTCAAATATGTCTAGATCACAATGTGGTCTGTAAAAGGTTAAGCGAGGGGATCAATAGGACGAACCATTTTATCGGAAAATTTTCCCGATTCATTTTTAATCTTGGAACGCAGGTTTTATCCGCTCGCTATCATCATTGAAAAGACACATCGTCAAAGACTCTCTTCTGTGACCGGTGTAGCTTCGCAGCCTTGAGTTATTGAATGAATCCTCCCATGCTGGGAAACCAGGGAAACAATACGGGTCACAGTAGAAAAGCCTTGTCCGTCGCGTTTCTTCAAGACCCAGAGCGAACAGGTTAAACCCCTGTTCGAAATTAAAAGTGACAGAAAAAAAAAAAATACTACTATTTCTGACTAGCTGTGTTGCCATGGTGTACTACTTGTTAGGGCATAATTCACCTAAAGTAAACTGCCAGTTGTTGTGATGTCAATTACTTCATTCAGTTTTTCATGAATACAGGTATTTTTAATATCCAAGCCCTATTTATCGATTTCATATTTCTAACAGCATATAATTTAGCTGTATAAGGCCATGCTTACAAACATTTAAAATTAACTCTTACATATTTCCTTACAGAAAATTAATACATTAATTATCGATTAAAAATATAAAGTTTTAAATAAAACTATATTAAGAAAATGTATTCATTATTTAAAATTATGAAAATGTTTTTACGCTACAAAAGTGTTGATATCACTTTCTTTACGGTAAATCAGCGCCATCTGTCGACACCTGCGCGAAAATCACGGAAACAGTCTTTGTCTTCTCCCGCTTTCCAAATTTCAACCAAACCCGTCTGGTCTGAGCCGTTTCAGCGAGTAAGAGTAACAAACAGACAAATTTTATATACTAGTGGGATAAAAAGCTTTACCATACTGATCCCCCCCCTTCTGAAACACATTTTGTTTGCTAGAAGGGTAACTAACCCGACATCAAGGTAACCAATTGGAAGAAAATATCTACAGGTTGAAATAGGGAGGGGGGGGGCAAATCGAGATCATTAAGCACGCCCAAATAACTGCTCGTTTATATCATTTTTTTTTTTCAAATTTTTCCCCCTTTCGGCACAATCTCTCCGGAGGTAAAAAAAAAAGTGTATATCATCTAGAAAGATAGAAAATTATAAAGAGGAAACACACACACAAAAAAAAAAAAAAAAAAAAAAAAAAAAACCACGAAAAGTGTCTAGACATTGACAGTGATGGATGGGTTCAGAACACCGTCAAGGGCAATCACAAAAGAAATAATCAAATAAAAGGGGTGCTGAGTTTGTAGGAAATAAGACACTAACAACCGCAGATGTAGGGGCAATTAGCACGCCCCCTCGGCATTTTTCTAAGATTTCAGATGCGCGCGCGCTAAGGTCGGCACTTTCTCATACCAGGGACACCTTTTCTTTTTCCAATTTCTCATAAATTGCAGAACTGAGTTCCAAGAAGCAATTACTATTTAAAACGAAAATGCGTTTGCGCAATATTCACGAAGGTTTCCGCAGATTACAGACCAAGGAAGGGGAGTGAGAAGCCCACCCCAAACCCTCAATTATATAATATCCGCTTTTTTCTGCACCAATGACAATGGATACTAAGGATTATTATTATTATTTTTTTTTTTCCGTTGGTTATTGAATGCAATTTTGAGGTATGAGCAGGCTTAGCATATAATCAAAAAGGTCTCGACCCGGTAGAGGAGCTAGGGCAAAAAAGAATCAAATCTACTAAAAATCGTTTTACCCATGCTATAACTTGATTACTCTAAGGTTACTTTACATAAACTCGCACTGTAAAAATTGTATGCTATTTAATTTTTTATACCAATTGTACTTTCGCTGGAGTAAACAACAATTGGGCCAAATTACGAAACCGGTCGGGACACCAGGAGCAATTTTGAAACCGAGACGTATTATAGGCAAGCTTTAGAAGCTCGCGAAGCTTTTGTCGAACCAGAGGGGAGGGCACAGGGGAATGTGCCTCCCTTACACACGATTTTGGGCTGTAAAATATGATCTTAGTAAATAAAAATACATTTATAAGAAAAAGACAGAAAATATGCTCCCCCCCCCCTTCTTTCGATCTGCCATTGCCGTGAAGCAAAACTTTAATATTGATAAGCAAACACTCTCGAAAACCGGGGCCGTAGCTAGGGGGTTTCTATGGCTAGGGGGCTGCAAAATCAGCTGGATCCCATGAGTTTCAAGAGTTATTATTTTATGTTCGTTTTCTCAAAATATCATGGGGGGGTGGGTAGGTAAGGTTTTATAAATTACAATGATTATGGGGGGGGGGATTGTTGAGGAGTTGGGTTGTTGTTCAAGGTGTGAAAGGGGAGGGGGGAGCAATTAGGACTGCTTTGCCAGGAGGGCAAAATCACCTAGCTACGCTAGTGTTGAACACACTTGGGAGTTTCTTTGATTGTAGTACCAGCGCAGACGAGTCGTAATATTTTAAAACTTATGATTTCTTGCAAATGCAAAGAGAGAAGCCAGAAATCCTGTGGATGCAGAAAGGCTGGTTCAGGTGCTTCGTTATTGGCACGAATTTGTAGTGATAACTCAAGTTCCATTACAAGATAGCGATGAAGAGGAAGAAACGGAGACCAGTTTCGAGCTAACGAATGCTGAATTACAGAACGAAGAGGATTGCGATGAAACTGATAAACAAAACCCATCGCGGATGGTGTGGAAGAAATTTTGGTCTGTGACGTGCAGATCGGTACTAAAGACAATGAACTCGAAACACGTGGTCCATCAAGAACAGCGAAGCGAAGGAGAATGCGTTAAATTTTGGAATAGTGAATTGCATGTGGATTAATCCTACAAAGGGATATCATGATTTTAAAAAAAAAAAAAAAACGCCGCTTACTTTAGCGCAAGGTGGTGTGTAAACAGTGGCGGATCCAGAAATTTTTTTTGGGAGGGGCTAAATTTTTTAAAAAGCTTATTTCATCCAATTAAAATGTACTATAAATCAAAATTTTAGTCTAAACCAGTGTATTAGGCTTGTGTATTAGGCTTTTGGGAGGGGATAAGTAATAAAATATGATCATTTTAGCTTATTAAAGTGTATAATAAATCCGAATGTTACCCTTGAGCAATCACTTTTGGGGGGGGGGGGCTGAAGCCCCCTAGCCCCTCCCCTGTATCCGCTACTGTGTGTAAATGATTTTTTTGGGGGGGCAAAATGCGTGTTGAACTACACTTTGCGGCGCTCATACGCCAAAACTAGTGATTTTATGAAAAAAAAAAATTATTATATAAATAGGAGGAAATTTTCTCTGGTTTCCTTTTGTATAAATGTTTTTACCATGAAATGAATCGAAAAAGAGACATTAAAAAAAACTGCTTTTAGGCGCCATTTTGCCAATATTTCGCCGCGAGCGGCGAAGATATGCAGCGCAAAGTTTAATTTTTGAAAGAGCACATCGAAATCTATAAAATTACCCATTTTCAAAACTCCTGGAAAACTTTCCAGGTAACCTCTGTTTTTAAAGCGAAATGACTGCACTACCTATTTTATTTGCAATAAAAAGAAGAGAGGCACTCTCAACAATAATAAGTGCCCACACACACTGAAAGATTTCCGAGTCCCTTTTGTCAAAACACTGTTAATAACTGTACAAATCTTTCTGGATAGGTTACAAGATAGTCCAGATAGAAAGCTCGAAATATGCTTTTGAACCTGGCAGGCAATAAACGCTATGCACTTTCATGAGCTGGCAGAAAAATGGTTCAGCTCACGGCAAAATCTTGAATTTTCATAACGATATATTACAGTTGCAAGTTCTTAGCTTATTAAAACAAATAAATCATCCATAATGCAAAGAGAACGGGGGGGGGATGCTTTACTTTTCTTGTAAACACTTCACAATTAATCTTAAATTACATCAGAAATAGAAACGCTCAATCAATAAAGGAGTTTAACTTATTTGGAGCCCCGATCCATAGCCAGGGGTCATTCCAGGTATTTTTTTTTTCCCTGGATCAAACTTTTAAGAAAACTGCTTATTTTGGGGAATTTTAATATCTATTATTTTTATGAATTTCAACGCCTATTTTTTGTGAAAGTCATATTTTCTCCTTAAAATAATTTACAAAACAAATTAAAATAATGCCAATGGAGGGTTGCTTTAATCACTTGTATTTTTGCGAAGGGGCCGTAAAACAGCCCCAAATTTTGTATACATCGATATTAGCTGCTAATAGCAACAACCTATATAAATGCAATGGCAATTCACTTATGTCGATGACAGTTAACCCTTTAAGGCGCAGTGATCCCTCTCTGGGATCACCAAACTCTGACGTTTTGACTGTTGCCTGTCACGAAGAATAGATTTGATTTCTATAAAATTAGTTGCGGGTGACGTAGCTCCACCATAATCCTTTACTTTTTATAGCACGTTCATTTCCCGTAAAAAAATTGGTCACGATTCTTTTTAACAGAACTGACATCTGCTGAAAAATGGAAGAACGCGAGAACAGCTGGAAAGATTGCCCAATGCTGAAAAAAGGGCAGCCGTTGCCATCGCTCGACTTAACTACCAGCAAGAGGGCGGACGAGGGCGATCGTCCGCCCTCTTGCTGGTCGTTAAGTCGAGCGATGGCAACGGCTGCCCTTTTTTCAGCATTGGGAAAGAGTTGCGCCTCAAAGGGTTAAGAGCGCGAACAAACCGAAATCATAAAATGCACGTTTCCGCCGTCAACGTAGAAACTGCTGCGGCAAAAACGAAACTTCTGCCACTTCTTTCGGAGGATGGAGCTTCTCTCTCTCGCCGCACGTGGTCCGCTTCCATTCCAGCTGGAGTGAAACGACCAGGTTCAAGGATTCTGCCGTCGTTGCTGTTGAGCGGGCTGAATCACAAAAATCGTGAATCAACCGACTCCCACGCCACAGATACGCGCCCCTCTCACACACGAGGAAACAAGGTCGAATGGTGCAGCAGGAGAGAGAAAAAAGAAAAACGGAGATATAGACACGCTGAAAAACGGATGCAATTCATATTTTTTTTTTCCTTGTATTTGTTCCTGCCCAGGAATTCGTATAAATCACAGAAATAGCCAACCCCTCGTTCTCCGTGTTGATGCGAATTATAAACAACAGGAGAATGCCGCCGGGAAATTATGTCAGGAATTTATTTCACTGTGGAACTGAAAAATCGCACCCAAAATGAGCATAGTTCACACAGAGGGCCTGGTGACTGCACAGGCCAACTGGTCCTCGGGCTACGGCCCCCAAAATAATTAAAATAGTTCTATTCTTTTAAAACATTAACATAAAAAGTGACAAATAAACACATGCCACCGCACAGAAAGAAGTGTTTAACTTTATTCAAGGATAGAACAAGCGTCTTGTTAAGGGTGTTCCACCTGAAGAGGGATTGTCGTCACGAGACTTCTAAACCGCTTTAAGGTGTATGTCGAGAAAAAAAAAAAAGAACTCTGTTTTTAGTCTTGGTACACAAATTGAAATAAACTAATAGCACCAAGGTCTCCAAAAAATTCCAGAGGGTTCTTCATAAGCTGCTTGACACATTGCAATAAGCGAAAACGCTGCGGCATTTGTAAAATTTTCAGAAAAAAATTCTTAAACGTGGATCTGAGCTGCAAGATTTTTCGAAGAATGACACGTTTTTCGAAAATTTCCGATTTTTAAGAATTTTTTTTTCTAAAAGTTTTGAATTTGATACAGATGGATCGTTTATTTCAGTATGTAGTGCAGCTTGTAAAGAGACCGTTTCAAAATTTTGAAGTGCCTGGCATAATGAGTTTATTTGTACTTATGTACCAAAATCACATGATTTTTTTCGAACTACACCGTTAAGAGGGTAGAGATTTTTTTTTCAGGTTGTCTCCAAACTATTGCCAAATTTGATGAAGCTAAAACTGACGGTTGGAAAATATTTTGTAAATCATGCCAAACGCGCATCGATTATCTTTCTTGTCGGGAGTGAAAAAGATCCACCTTTTCACATGGACGAGATTCTGTTTGCCCACGACTATCTGGTGTCATGGCTTCCCTCACAAAAAAAAACATGGAAGAAGTGCCCGTACGGCTTCCATTATGACCGACAGGTTTCCCACAGTCCTTTTCGGAAGACCCACAGGTGATTCGACGGGGAAACGCCATTTTATAACAAACAGTCCACTTGGTCACGCTCTGCAGCAGAAAAGGGAACGAAAACAAGAGTATCGGGGAAACGCATGCATGTAACATAAAGCGACTGTCGAAGACGAGGCGTGCAGCAGGAGGACATAGAGCTTGGAGGGAAAAAAGGGTGGGGGAATTATAGTTTCCCGTGTCCTCTTTCCGACCAAACACGGTTTTTCCGGGTAAACACTGCATCCAGCTTCCTGCGAAATGGAAAAGGGCAGGCAGTGCCATATTACCCGGCAGGACAAACGGTACAACTGCCGAGATTTAAAGGCCCAAAATCTGACATCTTACACTTTTATAATTTTACAATAAAATTACAAAGGGTAAAAAAAAATTTAAAAAGTTCAATGATTTTTTAATTATAAAGTATGAACAATGAAAACAATGCAAATTTACATTTGAATAAATTAATTTAAAATTATTTTTAATTCTTCGAAATGCTCTATAGTCAATATAGCACACCAATATGTAGGGAAAATAACTAACCACATTTTGTAAACAGTATTTTTTTGTTGTAAAAATTTTTTTTAATTATTTGTTATTTTAAGAAATATTTACAAAAATGACTGTTCACAAAAAATGGTTGTATTCCGTACATGTTAGTAACTGTGATATAGCATTTCGATGTAACGTTTAACAATTGTTTCTTTGGCATCATGTATCTATATTCGTTTATTTCGGATTACTTAAAACAAAATTTGTGTTCGGAAGTAGTGCTGTAAAAGTAACGAAAATATTAATACCCGGTATGTATTCGTTACTCTAAACTCACTACCGGTTATTAAGTATTCGTTACTCGTTACTAGTTCGAACCAGGGCTATAGAATTACAAGGGCTGGGTCATCCGTTTGAGGGATAGCTTGCCGCTTTGAAGCAACTGACCACCCCACGAAGGATGCTCGTGACGTCACCTGGTTCCCTCCGGATGGGAGATAAGAGAAAAAGAACTTTCTACTGCATTTACAAAACGCGTCTTTTCTTTTTTGCGTATTATTGATTCACCAATAATTAATTTCTTAATTTTACCAGCATTAAATGCACTTTTAGAAGCGCCATCTTGTGCTGTTGCGACTTGTAATATGTATCGTAATCAGGGTTGGACGGTATTTACCGTCTGATGGTATTTACCGGTTTTTACTACGGTTTTTACCGTCTTTTGAAAAACATGTTTTTACCAGGGTTTTTACAACCTTTGAGAAAAACTTAATAATTTGAGTATTTTTTGTCACTTTTTTGAAGATTTATCTCTCCATCAATGGCTGAGAGGTTCTGCTATCGAAACTGGATGGTTGGAGGTGCCAGGTTCATACCCTGCTATTTTTTCATTTTCTCTGGGATAAAAGTTCAGGACATTTAATATCACTATTTCCATTTCTATATAACAATATTCACCTAATTCAGTGTCTGATTGGGTAAGTAAAAGAATGCTATACGAAAATAGTTCATTTTAAGGAATATAATAAACACAGAAAACTTTCATCCATGTTTTCATCTTACAAGAAATACAAATTTATAGATAATGTACATTTATCATTATTAAACTTATTAAAACTATTATTATGAGAAGGCACATTACAATATTTATTACAATTATGTAATGCAGGCTAGTTTAATAATTTTTACTTAAAGGAAAATTGCAAATATACTTTTACTACACTTAACTTATCTTAATCATTTTAATGAAAACTAAATGCTTACAAATATTATTTGTTACATAATGTAGTTTGCACAATCACATAATGTAGTTTGCATCATCATGATGTCCTGATGATGATATATCCACATCAATTACCTGAGAATACAGTTTTATAAATAGCATTAATATACAATTTATGACTCGGGGAGTTTATTGTATCGTTAGGTTTTTACCCCTTTTTCCCAGGTTTTTACCGGTAAAAACCTAGTTTTTACCATGCCCTGGTAAAAACCAGTTTTTACCGGTAAAAAGCCAACCCTGATCGTAATACAGAAAAGATAGTTTTATTTCATCGGTTTCTACAAAACTTGGAATTGCAAAATGAATGGGTCCGCAGATGTAAAAGAAAAGGCAAGGTTAACCCCAAAAATGCTCGAATGCGCAGCGAACACTTCGAAGAAAGCCATTATATTGATGACTTACAAAACAAACTTTTAGGTTTGCTTATAAGAAAAATATTAAAAGATACTGCTATTCCTACTGTTAATTTACCTTCTTTTAAATTGGAAGAAAAAACAACTTCTAAATCAGAAAGGCAAAAAAAAGAGGAACGTTTTGGAAGATGCTTTCAGTAGACTATGTCAATTTAAGTCCTAAGAAAATACGATCAGAAGATACAATAAATGAAGGTGATGTAAACTTGAATGAAGTTCAAGGACAGACAGTTGTAAAAACTGTGATGCACTGGAAGAATAACTCAGCAGTTTAAAAATTGAGTTAGAGAGTGCAAGAAGGAAAATCGTTGTTCATTTAAAATCATGGCACAGAAATTAAAAAGAACCCTTCTGTATAAAAAAAATAAAACATCTGAAATTGGAAAATTAAAAAGGAAAGTATGCATCCTGGATAAAGAGAGCAGAAAATTAAGGAATCTAAAGGATATCTTTTTATTTTATTAAAATATTATAGAAAGTACTTATATAAATTGTTTGGCACCCTTGAAAATTAGTTAATAAAGTAAAACAATAAAATTAACTATTTCACATTAAATCTTTTTAAAAATATCAGCTTTAAGCATTATTGAAATCGATTTTACAGGGGAAAAAAAAGTTTAGTTTTAGTGTTTTTATCGGCAATCTTCAATTGGTCTTCCGTTTCAAAAAAATTATCATCTTCAACGCTTTTAATAAGACGGTGAAAAGTTTCTAGTCCTAATACAGCAACCCAAAAACTAAGAATTTCTGCAACCTCTTATTCAGTTTAGCCCATTTCTTAATTTTCCGTAACCTCATGAATTTCAGTCCTAAGTTTTTCAGTCCTAAAAATTGATTTTTCAAACAATAATAAGAAAGGGAAAAAATTAAAAAGAAAACAAAACAAAAAACGAAAGTCCCATGTAAACACGCTCTGAATGTAAACTTAGAAGTGAAAAAAAAAACTTTTTAAGCAGGAAAGTGTTTGGAACGAAACTTTTTAAACGGGTTGTTTTAACATTGTAAGAACAGAAAAAAATTGGGAACCGCAAATAAGAACTTTTTAAGCGGGAATTTTTTTAAATGGGTTTTACTGTATATTTTTTAACATTTAATATCAGATAAATCTTATTTTCAATTTCCCTCCATGTTTATTTTTTGTATGGTTGTGCTTCTGTTCTTAAGAACGGGTACATTTTGAAGTTTACTGTAAATTGTTTTATTATCTATGTGTACATTCTCTTAAGAAACGTATTTAAGTTCAAGCCAAACTGCCTATCTTTTTCTGGTAGGTATTAAGACACACACACACACACACATATATATATATAAAGAAAGTTGGTTATCATGTTTTATTTCGAATGATTATTTTCTTTCTTTTTTTTTAGAAAACAATCCTATATTCGTTACTGTATCTCAAAACAGAAAATCTGACTTCTACTACTACAATATATTTTTGAGAGCCTATGTATATTATATATTACTAATAGACAGGGATTCACAGAAGCAACTGTTTTAATTTTTCCTAAAAATATATCACCCTAAATCTTCAATGCCATAGATAACATTTTAAGTGAGAAAAATCTAATAAAAGTCATTGAGAAAACATTATCTCCACGACTTCTCCTTCACACGCGGGAACCATACTACGTCATCAGTTATTCCCCCCTGTCTTCACTTCTCGCAGACGATTGACCCAGCCCTTGTGATTCTATAGCCCTGAGTTCGAACGCGAGAAACAAGTCTTATAGCGCGTATCTAGTGGAGGGGGGCGCGCAGCCCTCCTTTCCTAAATCTGACCCTTTACTTAGCTTACAATGTGATATTTATTTACAACTGAAACTTAGTAAGCAATTTGATACACACACACACCTCCTGAAATAAAATCTTGGCTACGCCACTGCACATAGCATTACGTGCGATTACGAATGTTTAAAATACAACAAACAATTACTTTTTTATTTGTTTGGTTTAAAAACAAATAAAAATATTATAGATTATTTTTTTACTTTAAAGCGTAAGAGTTGTATTTAGAGCTTATTTTCTCTGATTAATAGATGTTTTTATACAAATGTATTGTTTTATACAATGTTAAATTATCCGAATAACTCAGATAGTGCCCATAGAAATCTTCCAAAAATATGCTCCCCCCCCTATAGTCTCTCTTCCCCTTTTTTTAATTCTGAACGCTGGTTAAACCTGTTCATTCTCATCTTAAAAAGGTATAACGGAAAATCTTGTGCCTAGTGTTGCTTCTGAGCGCGGATTCTTGAAAGATAGGGGTCAAGCCACCCACCTCCCCCTTAGACGTCAACATTTTAAAAACATACTGAACTTTTTTGAATTATTTTAATATCAGTGGCGTACCCAGGGGTGGGCATAGAAATCTCGGTTCCCGTTTAAAACGAAACGATAACTTAAAAAAAAAATATGTTTTAAGTTTGCATGCCTAATTTTTTTTTTCAAATAATAAAAATGCGTGAATTCGTTTACTTTATTAAAATACCTTTTTCAGGCTTACTTAAATAACTTGTTATTTATTACTAATATTTCGGTTCTAGCTCAAGCATTTAAAAAAAATATAAGTTCTCAATCCTTCGGGGCAACCCTGAAAAATAATCCTGATTACACCATTATTTAGTACTAAAATATCAGAAAGCAAGAGCACCCCTTACTGCACTAACGTGCTTCTAGTCTTGTAGATATTGCTCTACAATTGCAAGAACACCCCCTTTCTTCCCCCCCCCCCAAAAAAATAAAAAAATCTGATATTGGCACCCACGCATAACATACTATATACCGTACATCCCCGCATTGTATAAAACAGACGCCATGTCTAATACTATATCATAATAGAGCAGCAGATACTGTATGTATCCGATATTGCGTAATCAGTAACGAAAACAAAACATACGGATCTTTCAAACCTCATCCAACGAGACCATTCGGCACATGCGAAATCCAACCCCCTTAGTAGTCAATAACGAAACTGGAGCATATTGCTACTGCTACTCAAATACCAAGAGTGATTTTCCCCTACAAACCGCGATCCGATATCCAGTAACAAATAACAGAAGATATTAGTACTCGTTTTCCCCCTTGTATTCGAAGTTGGAAGCTGCTCGATCCGAAAGCGCGCAGTACCGATATCAACCGTAAAGTAACAATTCGTTACTTCGAGTCTGAGTGATTATCCGCATCTCAGTAACGAATACATGCGGTTTCTTACAGCTCTATTCGGAAGGGATAAGGTATTTAAAACTTTCAGTATAAACCAATCATAATCTCTTTTTTAAGGTGGGGGGGGGGGTATTGCAAGGGGGCCAATTTTTTTCTTCTGCCCACGGCCCACAGTTGTCTTGATCTGGCTCTGAGGACAGGTAGGTAGGTAAGAAATAAACAGCTGGACCAAACTATTGATCATTCAACAACAGCACCGAACAATATTAAAGGTGGGAACCGACTCGTCTAAAGAGATAAAAAGGGCGGTAGAAAAGCAGAACATTTGCATGCTTGAAAGTCAGAACCAGACTTCGTGCGATTACACGGTCATCTGTAATCGATTACAAGAAATGATATGGATTACGATTACTAACAATTTCTAAAAAGACTACGACTAGTGAATGCTAATTTAGTAAAATAACAGTAATCTTGAAGTTGAAGAAATCAAATATCAGAAGAATGCGATAATAATGCAATTTTTTCATAGCATTTTTGTAAAATTTTATTTCAGTCATCGATTACAGTCGATTGTAATCGGCACGAAGTCTGGCAGAACTACTCTGGTCTCGAGGGGGCCCGTTTCCTCTCAGGAAGCATATCTTTGCAGGAGGAGAAATGAAGCAGCTGACCTCGCTCGTAAAAAGCCCAATAAAAAAACGGCAGTTGTGTCCGAGAAAAATAAAAATATCGAAAATCTCATGGAACAGCACTGATTTTTGGAAGAAGGCAATGAAGTTTGATCCTTGGCATCTCCCTCCTGCCAGAACCCGAATCTATGGGATTTCTTTTGTTGGACATTGTGACATATCTGGCCGTCTAAATGTACAACTCTTGACGAAGAGGTTTCTTTTACAAACTTAAATGTTTCTGTTTCATCACTCTTACACACCGTCAACCTACGAAAATGCAACTCTTTAAGAGACATTCGTAATGCGTTTCGAATAGTCAGTCACTGGAATCTTTGAAAAGCTCTTAAAAAATAGCACCCCTTTTTAAGATCACAACTTTCCAAACTGTACACTAATGTAGACGAGAGGCCGCGACAGTTTCTAACACAACTGCAGGTGTAGCAAACAACCGTGTGTAAATCATTGCACAGTAACGGGTATTTTCTCTTACTCTATGTGCTGAATAGTTACGAGTACTTTCTTATAAGACTCGTTACTGTTGAAATCTGAAATGCTGGAAAGGAAAGGATGCATTTTGTATTCGCATATCTGGCCGAGTTCAAATTCTTGCATAATCTGCATTGCACGGCATACATGCCAATGCCCCTATTGAGAAATGTATACATTCATGCCGTTTGACGGTCCTGATTTGGATTCGAACATTGTTCTTGTATGATTCGGATTCTACTTTTGGGATTCGTTGGCGATGGATGAACCTGTGACCCGCAATTTAGAAACGCATTTCAACTTTGACGGTTATTTAAAAAAGCGTCTCAGAAGACTGTGATTCATGAAATGATATACTTATTTTTTTTATATTGTAGAGGTGGGACCCGACAATCGATAAGGTATAAAAATCTGAAGGGGCTGTAGCGAATCGCATTTCACTATAATTCATATCAGTACCAGTTAAGTTATGGTAAGATCCGGTTCCTGTATGGTTCGGATTTGAGAGTAGTAACGAATACTGAGCTTATAAGTAACTAATCCATGTGAGTAATCATTTGTCATATTGCTTTAGTTTTACGGATAAAATACAACGCAACGCATTCGGCAAATCGGAATCGAACACTAACCACCAACTCCCACTTCACCTTCCCTGTTCGTTCGCCCACACGGGAGCGACCGCATCAAAAGCAACAACATCAGCACATGTGCCGTTTACCTTTTCAACACAGCATAAAACATCCGAAACGGGCCCGAGTCATTGGTGGAAGGAAAACAAGCTGCATCTTCCACCTGCTTGTTGCTAAGGGCTGCGGTGGAAGTTCTTTTTTTTTTCCCAACCTTTTCTTCCTGCCGTGTAGTAGTTTCAGAAACCGCCAACAGGACGCGCTGCGCTCGCGTTGTTTACATTGACGGGAGAAGAAGGAAGGATTCTCTCTTGCTTGCTCGCTCAGTAGGTAAATGGGTTAAAAGGGGAAAACTGGGTCCGCTGATTTTTTTCACATTCAGGCCCTTTCGGTTTCTGCGGGGACACGATGCAGTGCCCTGTCACCAGTACAGTCGAGGGGGCAATTTCCCAGGGCCCATCGATTTTTGGGGCCTGCTAAACTTGTAATTTTGTTGTAAAATTTATTTAACCCTCTCGTCACCGAATTATGAAAAATCAGAGAAAAAAAAATCTCTCTAGCATTTAGTGCATCTGAAATACTATTATAAATCATGGAAAAATATTTTTTTCGAATGTCGATTCATATTAGATTTTCTAATATTAATTTCTGCATTTTCGAAGCATTTTGTTATGCTAAAATGAATTTAAAAGGATGCACATATTAGGTAAAGGTTGAGGAATAAGAAAAAAAAACTATACTTACCTTAAAAAGAAAAAAAAACGATAAAAAAGCAGCGTAAATATTTTCTTAATTTTTCTCCTGAAACAATGAAGCGAAAACTGTAAAAATGATCTAAATGGACAAGTACTGCAATCTAGGCACGATTTATGCATCTAGTTCAGAGCCTCATATACTTTCTACATGAATGAAGGATATTGATATCACAGAAAGAAAAAAATACTAAATTCAATTGTTTTCTCTCTAAATATTGCTATTTGAAGTAGGAGCCTCATATGAGGTTCAGGGTGACGAGAGGGTTAAAAGGAAACTTTTTCAACACGCATCTTTTTTGAAGTATGAGCAATGAAAATAATTAAAATTTACACTACTTTTAAGCCAATAACATATTTTCAATTTTTCGAACTGCTGTATAGTCGATAGCTCATTTCTAAGTGACGTTTCACAGACATCGTATATGTTCCTTTATTTCAAATTACTTAATAAAATTTTATATTTGGAATTAAAAAAAAACTTTTCAGAATCTATGCAAAAATAATGTTTTTTTAGGAGAGGGAAGGGATAATCATGGGGGAGGGGGGGGTCTAAATTTTTTCTTTTGCCCAGGACACACTGTTGCCTTGATCGGGCTCTGGGCAGTGGCGTAGAACAATAAATTGTATTTAAATGAAGTATTTTCAGACTTTAATTCTTTGTTTTTTTAAAGGTACATCCTTTTATATTTGAATGATGAATGCGTATGAAAACTTTTGTGTATGAAAGCTTTGTACTTTTATTTCAAGATCTTAGGAAAGAGCAAGCACAAATATACACCATCAAGAACGAACTTAGAGGTGTGATCCAGGGGGTCCGGATCGACCCCAAAATTCCAGTTTTTGTTAACAAAATAATAATGATGATGATGTCTGTTTTGAGAAAGATTCTGCGTTTTTTACTGTTTGGATCCCTCCGAAATTTTTGGACCCTCCCCGAAATTTTTTTGGGGTAGTACGTCCTTGAGTCCCATTACAGATATACAGTAGATACCACACGGGCTGCCCCCCCTCCCCTCCGCTCCCCCCTGTGCCCGGCCCTGAGTACAGCAAAGAAACATCCTGAATCCTTTTTCAAAATTTGCATAATGCCTTAAACCTTTACTAGACACTGTTTCCCAACTGTGAACTAACGAAAGTAGGCAAAACATTTCGCGGAATTGCGTCAGCCAAAAATAAATATGAGAAAGAAATAAAAAATAAACTAATATTTTATTTATTAAATCAAAAGCTAAACTAATCAATTTTTAGTTAATTTAAGGGTGATTATTTTTCGCTACAGGAGGTTGGGAAACACTGGTCCAAATTAATAGCTTACTCTTGGTTCACATCTTAAAAAAAAAAAAAAAAAGTGCCCACACGCTGATAGCTTTCGCTGTTCCCGGGAAATTATGAGACGCAACCGATTGCTGGAAAAAACGGGAGAAAGTGCGCTTTCCCTTTTCAAAGCGGATGCGCGCGCATCGTGTTTCTTCCGGTAAGTAGGTCATGTTTACAGACACACACACGGACGATATTCCGGAAGGAATGCTGCGATCGCAAAGGAGATCGAAAGATTCATCCCCTCACCGCTCCTTCTTCCTTTGACCGAGAAATGTTTACCAACAAAGGGGAGAGGATCAACAAACAGCACATTCAAACAGCCAATCACATTAGGCGGATTTAGTGTTGTGTAATTCGAATGACTTCTACAATCGATAACTATTATTCGAATAGAAATAATAATCGATTAATCGAATGGTGAATATTCGCGATTTTTATCATTTTAATAGTAACCTCGATTTCACTAATCGAACATTGTTAGAGATTTCGAAAGTCGTGCACTATTCGAATGCTATGTACTGTGCATTCGAATGGATTTCTTAAAATCGATTATCTCGAATGCAATTAATAATCGATTAATCTAATGGTAAACATTCTAGATTTTTATCATTTAAACAGTAACCGAGATTTCACTAATCGAATGCTATGTGCTGAGCATTCCAATAGATTTTTTTTTTTTAATCGATTATCTCGAACGCATTTAAAAATCGATCAAATTCACTTAGTTTCATTCATTCATGCCCATGACTATGTGAATCCCGTAGCCCAGTTAGTGTATACTGTTTACAGTGTGATGGACGTGTTCTTTTGATAAAGTTAAGAATTAAAAATAAATAGAATTTCGTAAAGATGAGTCATCGGAATCATCAACAGTTACTAGCATCCCCCAAGTGAATTTATTACAGAGGGCTAAAGTAGGGTACAAAACTGGTATAGAGTCCAGTGTTTTAAAATTAACATTGCATTGTTATACAAGGTTATTATTATATTAAGTATGCAAAATATCCATCTCAATTGGATTTTGAGAAGTGACCGAAAAATTGATATTTTATATGGGTCAGTATATTAGTTACCTGTATTGTTGTATTACTCTATCGAATTGTTGATAAGTCTGAAAATTTTCAGGATTTTGGAAGTTAGTTAAAGATGCAAGATTTGATCCAGACATACATACACTGCGAGTCATGTGAAAGAATGTAATAAAAATCCATGCAGCTTTTCAGAAAGAAATCAAATAAATAAATCTACACAAACTCTTCTGCGCATTCTTGCATACAGTTAAGCAATAGAAGTAATGGAACATTCAGAAACACGTTCTTAATATTTATAAATATTTTTAAGGTGCGTGCCTACCTTCGTTAGGGATTTTTTTTTTTTTAAATACTTGAAAAATTTCCTATTTATGTGCATTATATTACAGGATATAGCTAAAAACTGCGAATAACATGCAAATACATTTTTTTTAAGGGTGTATGTCGAAAAAAAAAATCTCTGTTTTTAGTCTTGGTACACAAATTGAAATAAACTAATAGCACCAGGGTCTGCAAAAAAATTCCAGTGGGTTCTTCATAAGCTGCTTTACACACTGCAATACGTGAAAATGCTGTGGCGTTTGTGAAATTTTCAGAAAAAGATTCTTAAACATGGATCTGAGCGGTAGGATTTTTTGAAGAGGGACCCGCTTTGCGAACATTTCAGATTTTTAAGAATTTTTTTCTAAAAGTTTTGAAACGGATACAGATGGATCGTTTATTTCAGTATGCAGTACAACTTGTAAAGAGACAGTTTGTAAATTTTGAAGTGTCTGACATAATTAGTTTATTTGTAATTATGTACCAAAATCACGTGATTTTTTCGAACAACACCGTTAAATATTTTGAAATTTAGGCTCAAAACATGCATAAAATGTGCAGTAAAATAGCATATCTGCAAAACATCAAAACTCAAATTCAATGAAAGATTTTGTTCTCTGCAAATTTTATTTTGATTATTGAAAGTTGCTTGAGGGAATGAACCACTCTCATAAATTATGTTATTTGAAAAGTTGAAGAAGTTAACGTTTATGCACGCAGGAAAATCATGAAAATATGACAATTCCTAAACTGTATCAACAAAAAAAAAATGAAAAAATAATTTAAGGGTAATTGAAATAAACTAATAGCACCATGATCCCTAAAAAATTTTCAGATGGTTCTTCATAAGCTGCTTTACACACTGCAACAAGCGAAAAAGCTGTGGCTTTTGTGAAATTTTCAGAAAAAATTCTATGAATCTGAGCTGCAAGATTTTTCGAAGAGTGACATGATTTGCGAACATTTCCGATTTTTAAGAATTTTTTCTAAAAGTTTTGAAACGGATACAGATGAATCGTTTATTTCAGTATGTAGTACAGCTTGTAAAGAGACAGTTTCAAAAATTTGAAGTGCCTGGCATAATTAGTTTATTTGTACTCATGTAGCAAAATCACATGATTTTTTTCGAACAGCACCGTTAATGCTTTAATTGAATAAATATACGATTATTTGGTAAAAGCATTGAATTTACAAAATGTCCCCAATTTTTGTTTCAAAATTGGGGGGGCACCATTCTGACTTGTCCCCCAATTCTATGTTCAAAAAAGCTGGTCACCTTAATTACAAAGACACTCTTCACGAAGAAATATATACACGCGCATCGTACAAAGTTACCGAACACGTTTTCCAAAACCCACTTAACTAGAAAAACGTTTCGCAACGAGCAAAAGACGGCGTGGAAGTAACGGTTCCTGGAAATATCCAGCTGATTATACACAATTAAACAAACGCGCGGCACGGAGCCACAGCCTGCGTGCGATTCATTTCGCTGGCAAGATAAAAAAGCCAGAGAGAGAGAGAATGTTGACAATGAACTCCCGGAAAGCAGATTCGCCCTGCGAAGTAACAGACATTCTGGGAAATATTTCGCCTATCAAGAAATCTGGAATAGCGCGTTTACTTTTATGCAAGGGTAGAAAGTGGGATATTTAATCAGTGGTCCAGTGACTTTTTTGGTCCATAGGCATACTTCTTAAAAAACTGCAAAAACACGAAAGAAATTGCGTGAGCAATATTAGGGGTCGATCTAGGAACTTTTTACAGGGTCCCACATTTTTGTGAAAATTGCTTATTTTAATGATTTTTCATACCAATTTTTATTAAGTCTCCTCTTTTTTTTGTTAAAATAAAAGACAAAACAAATTAACGGTGTTGTTCGAAAAAATCATGTGATTTTGGTACATAAGTACAAATAAACTAATTATGCCGGGCACTTCAAAATTGTGAAACGGTCTCTGGTAGGGATGCACCGAATATTCTGTTAGTATTCGGTGTACTGCCTATTCGGCAGACAAATCGAATATTCGGTTCAGCCGAATACTTAAATATTCGGCAACCGTATAGTAAACAAATTTAAGTATTCACCAATTGGTAAACAAATACAGTGAAACCCCGATCTATCGTTCCCGCATTCATCGTTTTCCCGAATTTATCGTTTTATTTCTGTAGTCCCTGTACAAATAGTATTTGAATAACGTTAAAGAAACCCGCGTGTATCGTTCGCCAAAAAGTGACTTTCCCGCGTTCATCGTTGTAAAATTTTCTCCTGACCAAAATGAAATTGAACGCTAAATGTATCCCATTTGGCATACAAACTGTAATTGCTATTTTGTGCGGTTTCTTGGTCTACTGATGATCAGATGAACAGTGGTACCGTGTTGAAGAGGATGTGTAGAGCATGAAATTTAAAGATTATAATTCCATTAATCAAGACGGCGAGGCGGCTTTCAGTACCTTAAACATGGAAGAAACGTGTGATGATGCAAAAAATGGCGGAGCAGAGGATAATGTTCATGCCGATGAGGCCGAGTCTACACTAGTACAAAGGTTGTCTGAAGCTACAGCAGCATTTGAAGCCGTATGAACTTTTTTTATACAAACATAAAAAAAAAAAAAAGATTCAGAAAAATATTGTAAATCTTAAAAATTTACTGTTTAATGAAAAATCCCACATAAAATTACTTTTTAAAAATAAATATCACTTAATTTAATTTTCTATTTATTTGTTTTATAATATTATAACAAATTAGTATTTGCTGGTATACATTGTGCGTGTATGCATAAAGATTGCTTTGCTTTCTTTGTATTTTGACTTGAACCCGCATTTGTCGTTTTCCCGCGTTCATCGTTTTTTCCTACGCACCCCATGAAAAACGATGAATGGAGGTTCTACTGTACATATTTTTTATATCATGAATGAAAGATATAGTACAGTACCATATTACTAAATTAATTCGAGTTGTTACTAATATCACATGTGAATACGCGTTAGATAAAAACCCTTAGAAAGTCCACTTACCAAGGCACCACCCCATGCTTGGCCGATCACCCTAGCGTAATGTTGCCACAATCGCACAAAAAACTAATATCATAATGAAATTAGTTTTAATGTAAGAGAAAGCACTCACATGCTAGATTTAAATTTTGTTGCTTTTCAATTTTTCTTAAATCTTATGACAAATTACATTAACCTTGCTATTACTAACTCATTTAAATTTGAAACAGTAACCAGGGGAAAAAAAAAACCTCATAACATCGTGTTCATAAATATGTAAAGTCAATTAACTGCTATTTTTTTAATTACATATGCAGGTAAAAGAAATTACCAACATTTCACTATTATTTAAAAAAGTTATTAATAATATATAAAGGAAGTACTTGGATATTAAATTTTGCAGCATTTTAATTTGTGAAATTTTACACCATATGAAATATTACTTAAGAACAAACTAATCAAATTAATCATTGTAATCAAAGTTTAATAAATTTTAACCAAGTATTCGGTATTCGGCCGAATATTCGGTTAGAATTTTAACCGAATATTCGGTATTCGTTACTCGGCAAAATATAGTATTCGGTGCATCCCTAGTCTCTGGAAATTTTCGCAAAGCTTGTCACTCTTCGACAAATCTTGCAGCTCAGCCCTTAATCTTGCCCCTCAGCCTCTTGCAGCCCTTAAAATATTGGGTAAAATGCCCGTGAAGGGATCGTTTTAATCGATTGTATTTTTGTGGATGGGCAGTTCTTATCGATTATATTTTTGTGAAGGGTCCGTTTTAATCGATTGTAATTTTGTGAAGGGGCCCGCAAAATGGACCCAATTTTCGTCTGCATGGACCCTTGTTGTGGAACTAAATGTGGAAAGTTTACCCGCACTTCGGACGGGTTATAACACAATTTCTGTATAAGGTTATTCTACAGAAAACGTAGGTTCCGAAGTTAAAATTTACAAAAAAAAAAAAGAAAAAAAAGAAAAAAGAAAGTTTTCAATTTTTTTTTAAAATTCATTGCTGTTTTAATGACTGTCATTTTATCTCTCACCCCCTTTATTGAAAATTGTCCAACAAAAAAAAACCCACACAAATTTTTTTTTGTGCAAAATGTAATGAAAAATGCCAAAAAAAAAAGTTCAGAGTGCTATTTCCACCCACTCAGTGATGCTGACGATAATTGTTAATCAACCCTGTTTACATATACTTGTAGCCGAAGACAAAAGCTTGGCTGAGATGCTATAAATTTTTTATCGGATTATATTTAATACTGTGCCCACCCGTATTTTCCTTATTTTGTAAGGACTATGATTTTTTTCCACCTCTGAAAACGACCATAAACAATCACGCTTTTTGTCTTTTTATTCGATGAAATTGTGAAAACACTTCTATAATTTTAAACACCAACTCGCTTCGCGGACCACTTAGAACTTGTTCGTGGACCAATTCAATACTGCGCGCGTTTTTCCTGCAATCACAAAACTGCATCACAAAGCAAAATCGGGACTGAAATTTCGTCCCCCCCCCTACACACACACACACACACACACACACATAAAAAAAAAAAAAAAAAATCTATGGGCACCCATGGTTAGGGTTCAACAAAACCCGACCGCACAGGCGACTAAAATGTATCCCTTGACGACTAGTTTTTTTTTTTTTTTTTTCCATTAATATAATGCAATATATATGAGGCTTCTAAAGATTTTACAAATTTTATCTATCTCCAGACCATGGTCTTCAGACTTGAAGCCTTGGGTGTCTACACTAAATTTCTGAAAGTCGATTTTCTGACTTTTTCCAGACTTCTGGGAGCTTCTAGAAAAAAATTTATTGACCATAGATGCAGTTTACTTTGGGAAATGTATGGCCCCCTTTTTTTTATATTGTAATATTTTTCTAAAACTTACTTGAAATAAATTTTCCAACTGTAATACAATTATTGATGTACTTAAGTAAGATAGAAAAAAAAAAAAAAATTAGTATGAGTTTCAAGTGAGTGACTACTATTAGTGAAACTTGAATTAGTTCAGATTTCACTAAAAGAGACCAATACTACTTGTGTTACAGGCGGTATTTATGTCCTATATCGAAATCACAATAATATTAAATGCAGAGGCCGAGTTTCAAATATAAGTTTTATCTTTTAGTCTTCTTCACTTCAAATCTGCAAGAATAAAGAGCACTACTAGTCATTAGTCATATACAGTTAGGTTTTGGCTTTTCTGTCACAAGGAACACCTCACCATAACATAGGAAACAGATGTGAGCATCACATACCCCACAAACATTCTGAATCATTCATTCTATTTAAACGTAAATGATCTTTATCAGCATTTTGCACTCCCTGAACTCTGAAGGGGAAAAAAAAAAAAAACTGACAAGGATTTTTCAGACGAAGGAAAATTTATGATTTCGAAGAATTTTCCCGACCCATTTTGCATTTTCCAGGCTTTTTCTAGACTTTCCTGACCTATTTCCCCATTTTCCATATTTTCCTGAATGGTAGACACCCTGCCATTATTAGAAAGGAAACTGTTTACCCTTTGGAAGTTTAAAAAAAAAAGTCCTATTTTCTGGATAAGGCACCTGGTCAGTGGCGTAGCGAGAAATTTTTCATGGTGGGGGGGGGGGGGTTACGACTACTGCAACTCTACGTAAATGCATACGTGTGTGTGATAAGGGATTGAAGAATATACATTTTGTATAGTAAAAAAATTCTGATGGATGAGCCCCCCCCCGGGCTACGCCACTGCCCCTGGTAGTCTGGTGGAAATTTTCACCCTATCCAGAGTGACCCCATTCGTCTACTCTTTTTACGTAACATTCCTCTTTACCTTCTCCCCCATGGGTTAAACGAACTGCCAAAGCGCATTAGACCTCTTCTGGCTAGCACACACACACAACAACCATCTGTTTCTATTTTAGTTGTCCGACGGAAACAACTTGGCACCGGCCCAAAGGGATAAATGGCCTGAACACTAAAACGCGCTGTTCCATTGGCGTATTTATTATTATTATTATTATTATTATTACTATCTGCGGTGGCAATGGTGAAACAGTGTGTCGGTGTCAGAGCGCACCTTGCCAAGTATTCGCAAGGGCGAAGAACAGACGCCCTTGCCAACTGCCACCGTCCAACTAAAACGAAGATCGACCACACAGCATGGATTATGAAAGAATTGCCAACAAAAAATGCCTCGCGCTCTTCGTGCATGAATTAAAATAACCGAATAGCAACAGGGGCTCCAAAAAATTCCGGAGGATTCTTCACAAGCTGCAATACACACTGAAACAAATGAAAACACGGTGCCTTTTATGAAAGTATCGGAAAAAATTCCGATTTTTAAGAATTTTTTTCTGAAAGTTTCGCATCAGATACAGGTTTATTGTTCAATACAGTTTGTAGTACAGCTTACGAAAACACAACATGAAAATAGTCAATATTCTGATATAATTGGTTTCTTTGTACTACATTGTATTTATATACCAAAGTCATGTGACTTGTATAAATACCAAAAAAAAAAAAAAAAAAAAAACTTACGTCGCACATTCAAATTAAGAATGTCTCTTTACAAGTTTGAGCTGTTATAAGCAATGAACCTATAGGGAATTTTTCAGTATTTCCCTAAACGGATAACTCATCGCCCCTCTTTTGTGCTTATGAATTTTTTTAAAGTGGCAGGGGATATACAGTTTTAGGGTTAGTATAAGTGCATAGTGTGTGTTGGGTAAAGAGGTATTATTCTTTTAAAGTATTTAACATCACAGGTTTGTTGTTATACAAGTCTATTGACGACGACATCTCTTTAGGTGGAACTCCCTTAATATCAAGAATCGGGGATCGATTCAGACGAAAATCGGGTCCGTTTTGTGGCTCCTTCACACAGGGTTCGTTGATTTAAATCAGCTTGATTAAAATCACGATTTAAATCAAGGGATTTAAAAGAAAAAAAAATCAGTGATTAAAATCATTTTTCAACAATGGATTTTGTATTGATAGAATGTATTCTAAATAAAAATCTTCAACACTCAAATGAAATTAATTTCTTATAATAGCAGATGGCACTGCAGTGGTTTAGGGAATCCTTCAAGGTAAGGGGAGTGACTTTTGAGTGTGACAGTGTGAGAACAAAAGAAATTTGGTCAGGAAAATTGGCAACACTAGAATTATTTCAGATTTTAGAACACGCTTGTTTAGGATTCCGTGTTCAGAGAGCTATTGCTAAAGTACAAGGATAGTGGCAGGAGGGAAGAAAGATAATATTTGGATGTACTTTAATGAAGAGCAGACAGTTACTTTCTGGAAAAGGTGTTAAAGCCAAATGCAAGAACTGTGGAAAAATTATGATGGGATTAGTAGCCAGAATGAAAGCACATGCAGATAAATGTTTCTTCTCTGACAGAAATGATATTAATAGTGATCAACCTCAAGAAACAATTGAGAACAATTTAACTTGTACAAAATCTGAGGCAGCCAAACCTATGAAAAGAAAAATTTAGTATGTAAATACTCATATATCCTCATATATCATACCACAATTGTTTGATTTGTTTTCAGTTTGTAAATGCAAAATAGAATTTGCAATTTCAAATTAATTTTTTTTTCCAATACAAAGTATTTGCAAATTAATATTTTTGTTGTCTTGCGTGTTAAATTTGATTTGAATCGTCATGTTTGTTTCATATTAAAATTTGTTTATCTATGCACTTATTATAATAATAGCTAAATTAGCATAAAATATATTTTATATATATTGTTTAAAATGTCATACTCTGTTATAATATGCAAAATAAATTCATATTAGGAATTTTTAAAACATCTTTTAAAAAATCCGATTTAAATCAAAAAATTCACGAACCCTGCCTTCACAAAATTACAATCGATTAAAACGGCCCTTCATTGGCATTTTACCCTACTTTTTAACTTTTTTCTTAAAATAACTACAAAGTATGTTGTAGAAGTTGTTGTAGTGTTGTTGTAGTATGAAGATTCAGAAAAAGTAAGTGTTAAAAGTCACAAAATTAAGTACTGAAATTGACAAAAATAAGCAGTTTTCACATAAATGGGACCCTGAAAAAAAATTTCTGGATCGACCCCTGAAGATTAAACGAGAAATGAGTTAAAGTATGAACAAATATTTTAACATGAATGGGGGGGATTTGAAAGCTCATAACTCATTAATTTTAAATTCAAATATATTGAAAATTGCTATCCGGGATTAAAATGAGCTAAATTTTGAAATATGAAATGGATTCTAGGTGTTGCAATGGAAAAAATAATGCTGGTGAGTATTTAAACATAAAGATGGACCTTTAGGCAAATTTTATGTAAAGCAAATTAAAGAAAGTGTATGTTATTCGAGAAACGATTAGACAACCAGAAAGTAGAAAATCATATCCACTTTTTACATTTGGTTGAAAAATGTCCCCCTAAAATAACATCATATTTTAGCATAAACCGCAGGAGGATAAGAGATAAACTTTCATTCCTTTATATTATTATGGTGTTTGGCAGGTCCCACCCATTTCCTGTCGGCGATAGTGCCCCCCCCCCTCTCTCGGGTTATCGACCTCGAGATCCCTTTAAATCCCCCCAAACAAGTAAGAGCTTGGGCCCAGACGATAAACAAACACGTGGGACTGAGGGCTAGTAAACATTACTTAGACAAGCCACTCGAGGTTGCTTCAGGCCAAAGCATATGAAAAGTATGGCTCTCGCAGTGGAGATAAACAAAACGATCACGTGGTCTGAGGAGCTAATTCACATGTACAAAGAAATAAAAAAAACACCCAGATACAGACAATTCAATAATTCCTATGCAGCACAACCAATAATTTTTTTCACGCCCGCTTCTAGTCAGGGACGGACACAAATTTTATTTATTTATTAATTCTTTCGGTGGAAGGGGAGTTAAAAAAAAATGCTTTTTTCACCTAAACAATAAAACAAATATAACCTTAAAGGGACAGTTTACACTTTCAATATTTTTTTTAATCAATTTTTAAAAATATGGTACAAATGATGAATTGAATGCATTTCAATGTTTAACTTACATTTTGAAAAAAAAAAAAATAGTTTTAAACTGCACAGTTAAATAAAATTAAAAAAAATAAAACAAAAATTGTTTTTTTTAAATCTCCTACTTTTTAAAAACTACTTTTGTCCAATTTTTTTAAAAATTAATATATATAAAGATTTTCAAATGTATATTACACTAGGACTGTCTAGATCTAATATTACCTCTAATATAGTTTTTCTAGTGATACATATAGTGTAAAACAATAAAAAGTAACATATCTTCATATGATTTCTGTAAAATAAAAAAGAAAACAATTGAAGGTTAATTCCATGCACAGATAGTATTTTAAAACATGAAACTGTACTGAGTATATTAACAAAATTTACAATATCTCGTGATATTAATGGCGTGTGATTAAAACTGAGGAGTCGAAGTATTCATAATTTAACAGACATTCATTTAATATTTAAAAAAGGAAATCGATTTTTTGAGCAAATTTGAGGTAAACAGTCCCCCCGCCCCTTAAGCCAGTATTGGCTAACTTTTGTCTGGTAATTAGGGGGGAAAAAACTTGTTTACATAAACGACCCCCCCTTTATTCTATGCATAAACGCGCATATGCAAGTGTCCATAAACTTTTTGAAGGGCACCTGTTTTCGCGTTCTCCAGTTTTAGTAGATGCCTGTACCTATTATGAAATGACCATTGAAAAATAAAGAACTGGTGAATTGGCAAATATGCACCAAACATAAAGGTTCTAGAAACCGTTACAGACTATGAACCTGTGGCTCAGCAAAAAATGTTAAACATACGGAATTTTCCAATATTTCTCACAACAGGTAACTCCTCCGTCTATTTCCGAAGACTAATTTTATGCTTATGATTTTTTTTTTTTTTTTTTTTTTTTTTCTGAAAGATGCGTGAGACGTAACAGCTCCACTGTTAGTACGAGTCACGATAGTGCATCGGGTGAAGAAACATTATTCCATTTTTTCGAATGTTTAAATACGATTGGTTTGGTTTTAAAGCTGTTCTAAAGTCCTGTGACGGCGTTCGCCTACAAAAAGACGGAATAAAGGTAGTGTACCCGTGTGTAGCAAGGGCGGCTCCAGCGAGTGGGCTATAGGGGCCATGGCCCCCTCCGAGCTTGGATTTCACACGTTCCATAAAGATTTCATACACTCAATTTGTGCTTTGAACAATTTGTAGACCTATCTAAAAAGTCCAAGGGCCCCCTCCGAAAATTCATTCTGGAGCCGCCTTTGCAGGGCCTGATTAGTGAAAAGGCTCGGGAAGCTTGAGCTTCCCCTCAGAATTTGAAGGGGGCCCCGAAAATGACTAAAAAGCTGCGATAAAATGAGCTTCCCCTCAGAATTTGAAGGGGGCCCCGAAAATGACTGAAAAGCTGCGATAAAAATTCAAAATTTTGTTTTTAAATGATCTTTTAAGTTATTGTAAACATTTTTAATGAAGAGAAGTGGTGCTTTTCAGAAGTCTTGATACTTCATGCTGCAACATTTCTAAATTGGTTGTTTGCAATTTCTTTGCCTGGGACATCTGCTGCAGTTGAGAGTTTTTTTCTATTATGGGGAATATTTGGTCGACAGAAAGGAGTAGACTTTTACTATGTAATGTTTAACATCTTCTAAATGTCAAAATTAATTCTCAACTTCTGTGTTGTGATTTTTATGATGTCATCGAAACAAACAAAGAATTCCTGAAAAAATCCATGCCTAATGAAAAATAGGACTAAATTAATAAAGTTTAATGTTCCAGTAAGGTAATGTTTTTAGTTATTTGTTAATGTTTAAAGTAATTAAAAAAATTCTGTAAAATCTCGTTACAATGAGCCAAACTATTATGAAGATTAATGAATAAAATATTTTGATCAAATGAAAATTTCAAATTAATGAATAAAATGCTCTTATCAAAGGCAATCATTAGAACTAATTAAATCAATGAAATTTATTTTTTATTAATAAAATATTTTTATGAAAGAAAATCATTAAAACTTTACTTTTCCCAAACAAAGAGGTGATGGGGGGCCCGAAATGAGACTGAGCTTCCCCTCACTTCAGAGGTTAATCGGGCCCTGCGCCTTTGGTGTGTAGTTTATAACGGCTCCAACTTTGTAAGTAACAGAAGAGAGAAAGAATTCAGCGAAATTTGGAACAAGAAACACGATTTTAACAATTCATTTTCGAAATGTCTAATGTCTCTATTTAAATGAGTGAAAATCTGTATCTACGGAAAATCTCTCTACTCCCGCCATCTTTTCTATTTATGTGAATAATAGGAAACACGTGCTTTCTAAATAGAACATAGGTTCTGTGCTGCCATCTGTTGACAGGATGAAGAAGTTAGTACCATAAATTCGCGAAATGCAATTTCAGCATTCCCATGGCCCATTACGGGAGGCAGGGGCGGCCATAGGGTACGTGGTGGCCCCCAGAAAAAAAAAGACGCACCCCCCCCCCTTTTACCCTCCAGATAAAGTTTTTCGCAGTTTTTGAGTGCTAAATAGCACTCCGATGTGATGCATACCGTATCGGACCGCCACTGGCAACTTTTAAACTTTCCATATCTTTTGTGCACGTTTTTCAAAGATTTAAAATTTAATTAAACGAATTAAAGTATGAATGACTTCTAACTTTGATTACTTTATACACTGCCTAAAACATCACACGCTATTAATCCGAAAACTACGGCTCTCGGGGAGAGAAAAAAGTGCAAATTATTCAATAAAATAACTTCGCAGTTGAAACACTGAAGGGAGAAGACCTATAACCCCAGAAATTCCCATTTTCTAATTTATTCAGGCTGACTCATCTCAATCAATATATAAACAAAACAGAATATAAAATGCATTTGTGGGTTCGTCTGTTAGCGGAATAGTGTGGATACGGTTGGTCCCAAGTCTAACAAATTTAGTCTATTCTTTTTGCTTCGTTCTCTTCCCACAAACTTAAATAAAACTTTTTGCTGAGCCGGGTTGCCAAATGTCCCGGCTTTTAAGGGAGAGTCCCTTATTTTATGATTCTGTCCTGGGTCCCGGGGAACTTCCCGGCAAGTCCCGTATTTTGCTCAAATGACAAATATGCCTAATACAACAATGACTGACTTTAAAATTAGAGATGTAAGGAATAGTGATTGGGCCGAATACCGAATAGTTGGCCAATATTCGGCATATAGTTTAGGCCGAATATTAATTTTTTTAAATTAATTTTAACTGTAAATAATTTGTAATTCAATACTCAATAAAGGCTAGTTGAAATTCATTTTATATTATTTGTCGTAGGTACTTAAAAAACCCACAACAGTGTATTATCAGTAAAACTAAAAAATCTTGGTGATGAAAAATTTCCTTTTACAAAGTTAAACACTAATAGCAGCATAATTATGTTTTGAGATATTCATAATTTAATAAACATGCTAATTATTAAGATAATTATGCATAATCGCATCGTGCTTAGGGTTTTTACAGTCTCAGGGCAAAACATGTTTAGCAGCTTTTCAAAATTGTGTTTGTAATCGAGGATCTGTAAAGATTCCCCCTACCCCCATCCCATAAAGAAAAGTAGAAAACCAAGTCAAGAGAGTGTCACCAAGTAGAAAAGTCTCTATTTCAGTAATATTATGAAATACATTAGTGCTCCCCCAAAGCCGCGGACCGGTCAAAGTTTGATAATTTTACCGCGGCCCGCTGACGGGGGGTGGGGTGTACGTTCATACTTTATATTTTAGATTGTTTTCATTAAATAATATTCGATAATGTTGATGCCATTATTATTTTGCTGTATGAATGATTTAGTTTATTTTTCGAGAAGAAACTCGTTTTATTTATTTGTTTCTTTCTTTTTTTTTCTTTCCGAAAAGCGTATTTATTTTCAATTTTATGAATGCAATTTTAATTCATTACCTTGAAATGTTCAATAAACTAATTTTAAATAGCTACAAGATTGTTTTCGGTTAAAAAAGTATAAGCACAAACCCGAGAGAAATACACCGCAGTAAATGAAATCGAAATAATTCAATGTTCCTTGTGCGACCCGGTACCATTTGATCCACGGACCGAGGGAGCTTGGGGACCACTGCATTAGATTATGTTCAATTCAGCTTAAAATTAAATGACTTAGGATATTTTATAATATGAAATTAACATATTGAAGTATAACTAAGCAATATTATTTGTAAATGCGTTTAAAAATGCATGTTAAAAATATTTTTTCTCTTTGTTCTGAAATAAATCATTTAGCTGAATATATAGCAATATTCGGCCACAACTATTCGGCTTATCGAATATTCGGCCTACCGAGTATTCGGCAAAACAGCCGAAGAGACCGAATAGTGGCTAGATATTTGTTGCATCCCTCTTTTAAAATCCACAATTTTGGACGAGTCGTCTCTCTATCCGGGGAAAACACAGCAGTAGCAGTTAGAGATGAGTTCGGGCTCATTTTTTGAAGCCCGAGTCCGCCCGAGCCCGAGGACTTTTAATCCGAGCCCGAAATTTCAGCTAAAGATAAAAAATCCAATGACTTCATTGATAGAATACAATGAATTTTGCCGTTTGTTCAAACTAAAGACAAATATAGTTGCAAACTTTTAATGCACTTTCTAATTCTTTATATATCCATGTTTATCAAATAATGTCGGATCGCTTGACTCACTAATCAATATAAGCCGCCGTTCTGAAATATCCAAAGAGCTTTATGCACCTTCTAGGCGCCAGTGCCGCTATTTTTTTTTTTATAAGTACAATCAACTCCGGTTATAGTGAACCCGGATATAGAGAACCATCGGCTATAGTGAACGCAAACCATTAGTCCCGATTCACATGCAATATCTATCCATCACGAAGACACTTGGGTTTTAGTGAACTTCGGATAGAGTGAACGAAATTGGATGGTCCCCAGAGGTTCACTATAACGGGAGTTGACTGTACTTTTATTTTCCTCATGAATCCCTTTTTAAAATCTGTTTCAAGGAGTATGTTCAATAAAGGAGAAATTTTTCACGATCCCGAGCCCGCCCGAGCCCGAATGCAAATGTGAATTACAGAGCCCGAGCCCGGTTCGGGCCCGGGCTCGGGCTGAGCCCGTCTCATCTCTAGTAGCAGTACAGTCGCGCTCGCCGTCTGTCTGACATAAAACTGTTTCACTGCAAAACGCAATTAAGGCTGTCCTGAAAACGGAGGATTTCGGTTTGACTTTCGCTCAAGATAGATAGTAAACTTAAAATCACCTAACTATGAGAATTCCCAGAATGTTTCCTCTACAACTGGAATGAGAACTGGCAGAGATAAAATTTGAAAAGTTGTTTCATTAAAAAATATATATATGTAATGTATAAAAAGGTAATTTGGGTTGTTCAAGCGGGTACTTTCACTGTAAGTTTTGCTTTCCTGTCATACTTGCCACGCGCGCTCTGGAGCCATGTTTTACTTATTTTGTTATTTGTCAGACATCAGGCCGTCGATTCTGAGTTCTTTAGATGTACACGTGTCCCCACGCCCTTGTGTCCCCGGATGCGGGTCATGTTGGTAAATGTGTGTGGTTTGATCAGAGATAAGAGAGAGGAGGAGTTGTGTCTTCGCAGACCACGTGGTGTGGTAAGCGTAAATACTCCCGCACATCGAAAATCGAGAGACTTCTGCCACTGGAACTGCTTAATGAGTCCACGCTGATTTTTGTACCCGTCTCCCCTCTCCTCTTCTCAATCTATACTGTAACTTAAAGATAATGTTTAATAAACCGTTTTACCTGCCTTAACTCTGGAACTTTACTGAAATATCTGACGTCTCATATATATATTATTAAACTTGACATTTTTTCAAGGAAAACTTTTCTTCTGAGTAGTCTTTCTGAAACTATTTTACGATATTTTACGAACATTAAGTTTACACGAGCAATTTAATACAAAAAATAAGTAAATAATAAATATAGTATTTCAGAAATACAGTATAGCAGTTTCACCGCGTTTCAATCGAATTTCATTTGAAAAAAAAAAAAATCAACTCTCGCTGATCTCTAATACTTAGTACAATATTTTACAAAGTCCATGTTATCGCTTCAATTTTAGAGTTATAATTATATTTCTAAAAATTTTCAGAGAAATGCTAAAAAATACAGCTACCAATCGTTTCCCTTGCCAGGAATAAAGGTGGAGCGACATATATCCCTCGAGCCACCTATCTTTCAAGGTTTTCCCCTAGTCCCCGTTTCGACATTTGCTCTTCAGGTTAAAGGCTGTTCTACATGAAAACGGAGGATTTCGGTTGATTTTCGACCAAGATAGAGAGTAAACTTATAATCACATAACTTTGAGAATTTTCAGAATGTTTCCTCTAAAACTAGAATAAGAACTGACATTGCGATAAAATTTGAAAAGTTATTTAATTTTTTTAAAAATATTATTAAACTTGACACTTTTTTAGAGAAAACGCTATTTTCTCGAATTTTACCCAAGATTAGAAATAAATTTACGATGATATAATTATGAGAATTTTCGGAATGTTTCCTCAGAAACTAGATTGGGAACTGACATTGAGATAAATTTTGAAAAACAATTTAATTTTTTTTTTTTTTTTTTAATAGTGAAACTTGGCACTTTTTCAGAGGAAAACGTTTTTGATAGACTTTCACTTAAGATCAGAAATGAACTTAGGATGCTAGAACTATGAAAATTTTTAGACTGTTTCTTCAGAAACCATACTGTGAACTGAAACAAATTTCAAATTTGAAAAGTTACTTCATTTTTTGAAAAAAAATTATTAAACATGCCACTTTTTCGGAGAAGTCTGCTTTTTGGTTAACTTTCACTACAGATAAAAAATAAACTTACATTCCTAGAACAATGAAATTTTTCAGAATATTTCTTCGGGAACTGTACTGTGGACTACTGCAAATTTAAAATCTGAATAACCAGTCAGTTTTCATAAAAAGAAAGAAGGAAAAACATTGTTTTTTAAACTCAAATTCAAAATTGGCTGACTGAAAAATTTTCTTTCAAAAGTAACTTTGAAGTATAAATTTATAGATGTATTTAAGAATGTTTTGGGGCCAAAAATGTACTGCATTTTGCTTTTTACAAATTTTATAATTGAAACTCGTAATTGTTTATGAAACCTAATGAACATGACTTCTGATCAAGATTTAAAATAAAATGACAGTAGAAAAGCTACTGAAAAATTTATAATGGTTCTTCTGAAACTACTTTACGATGCTTTATGAACATTAAGTTTATAGGAGCAATTTAATTTAAAAAATAAGTAAATAAATGAAGATGATATTTCAGACGGAAATTCAAAGAATTTCAGCAGTTTTATCGCGTTTCAATCGAATTTCATTTGAAAAAATCAACTCGCGCTGATCTCTAATACTTACTACACTATTTTACATCAAGAAAAGTCCATTTTATCGTTTTAATTTTAAAGTTATAATTATATTTCTAAAATTTTTCAGAGAAATTCTAAAAAATACAGCTAACAATTGTGTCCATTACATGAATAAAGATGACGCAACATGTATGCTTGGACCCCGAAACCACCCATATTTCAAGCTTTTCCCCTAGTCCCCGATTCGACTTTCGCTCGTCAGGTTAAACAGCCTTAACAAATTAAAAAGACCAAAAAACCAGCGTTATTCTGTGGAAACTTGCAATAACTGATCGTTAATTCATTATCCTTAAACCCAGTTTCCATAACTTCAGATTTTTAAAGACAAAGAAACTTTAATTAATAATAAATATACATACATAAACTGATTGTTAATTTTTTTTTTTTTTCATATTTCTTTCAGTTAGAATAAATGCGAGATAAATTCTGAAATAATTACTCTCTCACTCTCTTTTTTTTTTCCCCTTGGACAGTTGATTTACTTTCTTGCCACTACTTGACAATGATTAAAACACGTCCCTTATTGCTTATTAAAACACGTCAACCTGTCCCTTATTTTTAGTATTTTATTTGGCAATCCTGTCGCTCACCTCATATTAATTAGGTGTCTTCCTTTATAGAAGACCCAGAGAATACAATAATCATGTATTCTTTTTTTTTTTTCAACAAAGGCGATAAAATTTTAGTTCGAATAACGGAAATATTTTAAACATTAATTTCAATTAGCGCGAATAATTCCGTAAGCGGGCTAGGTTTAGTTGGCGACTTTTTTTGTTGTTGTTGTTGTCTTTGACGTCTATATACAAGAAAACATAAATCCGAAACTACAATACACTTATCTAAACACCTTATTAAAACATTTCTACACGTATTTGAAATGCAATATAAAAAGGGAGAATGAAAACACAAATGTTTAGTGCTGCCATCTAGTTGTAATAATGTTAGATAGCAGCTACTTTTTTGGCGGACAGAAATGAAATGCATAAATCTTGATAGTTATTAAAATATAATAGATGAAATTTTAGAAATGGAATAAAAATCTATCTTAAAATTTAAATTGGGTACTTAGCCAAGACGAGCGATTTTTTTTGCAAGGATATGCGCCGGACACATGAAACTACTGATGGCTTGGACATGGCTCACTGGGATAAATCCCAGTGACCCATGGTTTAAAATACATACTTTTGGCAACAGTTTGCCAGCAAATTTGAAGAAAAAATAGTTCTGCGAAAATGACCGCAGGGATAATACGTAAGTACCTTAAATTTGTTTTTATTTAATATCAATATTTATTTAAAGAACCTCATACTCGTAGTGCTACTTAATCATTTGTAAAAATTAAAAGTACTCTTAGTTGAGTTTGGATTAAGAAAATTACATTTTCTATAGATCAATTTTAAAACTGTCATTTTCTTTGTCTAGCTTCACTAAATGTTTACCTGGAAATGTACTACAATGTACCCATACTCCGAAAAAAAGTTACCCGAAAAACGATATGTTTCATTTATATAACAAAATACAGAGTTCCAGAAATGTAAACTTACGCAAAGTTGAAAGAATGTTTGAGATTTTATAATAGTGAGAACTTTTAAGGCTGTTTAACCTGACGAGCGAAAGTCGAATCGGGGACTAGGGGAAAAGCTTGAAATATGGGTGGTTTGGGGGTCCAAGCATACATGTCGCGCCATCTTTATTCATGTAATGGACACAATTGTTAGCTGTATTTTTTAGAATTTCTCTGAAAAATTTTAGAAATATAATTATAACTTTAAAATTAAAACGATAAAATGGACTTTTCTTGATGTAAAATAGTGTAGTAAGTATTAGAGATCAGCGCGAGTTGATTTTTTCAAATGAAATTCGATTGAAACGCGATAAAACTGCTGAAATTCTTTGAATTTCCGTCTGAAATATCATCTTCATTTATTTACTTATTTTTTTAAATTAAATTGCTCCTATAAACTTAATGTTCATAAAGCATCGTAAAGTAGTTTCAGAAGAACCATTATAAATTTTTCAGTAGCTTTTCTACTGTCATTTTATTTTAAATCTTGATCAGAAGTCATGTTCATTAGGTTTCATAAACCATTACGAGTTTCAATTATAAAATTTGTAAAAAGCAAAATGCAGTACATTTTTGGCCCCAAAACATTCTTAAATACATCTATAAATTTATACTTCAAAGTTACTTTTGAAAGAAAATTTTTCAGTCGGCCAATTTTGAATTCGAGTTTAAAAAACAATGTTTTTCCTTCTTTCTTTTTATGAAAACTGACTGGTTATTCAGATTTTAAATTTGCAGTAGTCCACAGTACAGTTCCCGAAGAAATATTCTGAAAATTTTCATTGTTCTAGGAATGTAAGTTTATTTTTTATCTGTAGTGAAAGTTAACCAAAAAGCAGACTTCTCCGAAAAAGTGGCATGTTTAATAATTTTTTTTCAAAAAATGAAGTAACTTTTCAAATTTGAAATTTGTTTCAGTTCACAGTATGGTTTCTGAAGAAACAGTCTAAAAATTTTCATAGTTCTAGCATCCTAAGTTCATTTCTCATTTTAAGTGAAAGTCTATCGAAAACGTTTTCCTCTGAAAAAGTGCCAAGTTTCACTATTAAAAAAAAAAAAAAAAAAAAAAAAAAATTAAATTGTTTTTCAAAATTTATCTCAATGTCAGTTCCCAATCTAGTTTCTGAGGAAACATTCTGAAAATTCTCATAATTTAATTATGTCATCGTAAATTTGTTTCTAATCTTTGGTAAAATTCGAGAAAATAGTTTTCTCTAAAAAAGTGTCAAGTTTAATAATATTTTTAAAAAAATTAAATAACTTTTCAAATTTTATCGCAATGTCAGTTCTTATTCTAGTCTTAGAGGAAACATTCTGAAAATTCTCAAAGTTATGTGATTATAAGTTTACTCCCTATCTTGGTCGAAAATCAACCGAAATCCTCCGTGTTCAGGTAGAACAGCCTTAAGGCTGTTCTACCTGAAAACGGGGGATTTTGGTTGACTTTCGATAAAGATAGGGAGTAAACTTATAATCACATAACTTTGGGAATTTCCAGAATGTTTCCTCTAAAACTAGAATAAGAACTGACATTGGGATAAATTTTGAAAAGTTATTTAATTTTAAAAAAAATATTAAACTTGACACTTTTTCAGAGAAAACGCTATTTTCTTGACTTACGTTCACGATTAAAAATAAATTTATAATAATTATATAAATATAATTATGAGAATTTATATAATTATAGAACTATTATATAATTATGAGAATTTTCAGTATGTTTCCTCGGAAAGTAGATTGAGAACTGACATTTAGATAAATTTTGAAAAAATGTGAAACTTGGTACTTTTTAAGAGGAAAACGTTTTTGATGGACTTATGATGCTAGAAAACTGTGAGAATTTTTAGACTGTTTCACAGATATCATACTATGAACTGAAACAAATATCAAATTTGAAAAGTTACTTCATTTTCTGAAAAAAATTATTAAACATGCCACTTTTTCGGAGAAGTCTGCTTTTTGGTTAACTTTCACTACAGATAAAAAATAAACTTACATTCCTAGAACAATGAAAATTTTCATAATATTTCCTCGGAAACTATACTGTGGACTACTGCAAATTTAAAATCTGAATAACCAGTCAGTTTTCACAAAAAGAAAGAAGTGTTTTTAAATTCAAATTCAAAATTGGCTGACTGAAAGTTTTTCTTTCAAAAGTAACTTTGAAATATAATTTGGATCACTTCATAATACATTTAAGAATTTTTTTTTTTTTTTTTATAGGGGGGGGGGGAGGGATGTACTGCATTTTGTTTTTACAAATTTTATAATTTTGAAACTTAACGTAGATGCCTTCTCAAGGTTCATACTCATTTTTCAAAATGAAATTCCCCGCGTTTTCCAGGTGATTTTTCAAGAATTCCCAACTTATCGCAAAATATAAATATATGATAAGTGCTGCGTAACTACTTTTTATTTATATGTCCCACTCTAAGGTAATGCAATTATGATAGTGTATGGTAATCAAAAAGTATGCTTCCTCTCAATTAGCATAAAAAATGGATTACATTTATATCGCACATGGTTTCGTATTCAATTTGACCTACAAAAAATCAGGAATTATGTAAGAGCTTTGCAAGAGTAAAAAAGAATTTTCGGGACCACTTCACTGATTGATAGTTCCAAGATAAGTTTTTTATACTATTGTCAGTACACAAGGTTATTGGTAAAAATTTCCATATTCTTTAGATTTAAGTATATTTATGATGAAATATGAAATGGGCAGTCGTAAGTGATAGATGATTTATCTGATATACATCCATTTCCAATTGCATGTGTGCAGCATTAGGGAAGTAGTTGGTCATTGAATATGGTGAAGGCTGCAAAAATCAAAAGATAGGGGTAAATTTCCTTAAAATTCCAGTTTTGAAGCTGGATTTTCCAGGTTTTAAATGAAAATTACATTTTCCCATCAGATTTCCCCGAGTGTTATGAGCTAATTTTATATTCCCCGAGTTTTCCAGGTTTCCCTGAGGGTGTATGAACCCTGCTTCTGATCAAGATTAAAAATAAAATTACAGTAGAAAAGCCACTGAAAATTTTATAATGGTTCTTCTGAAGCTACTTTAAGGCGTTTTATAAACATTAAGTTTATAGGAGCAATTTAATTTAAAAAAAAATAAGTAAATAAATAAAGATGGTATTTTGGACGGAAATTCAAAGAATTTCATTTGAAAAAATCAACCCGTGCTGATCTCTAATACTTACAATATTTTAGATCAAGAAAAGTCCATTTTATCGCTTCAATTTTAGAGTTATAATTAATTATATTTCTAAAATTTTGCAGATAAATTCTAAAAAAATACAGCTATTAATTGTTTCTATTACGTGAATACAGATGGCGCGACATGTATCCTTAAACCCCCAAACCACCCATTTTTCACGGTTTTCCCCGATTCGACTTTCGCTCGTCAGGTTAAACAGCCTTAAGGTTTTGAATTTTTTTCGGCAGTGAAATTGAAAAGGAATAGTTTGTAAAATTTTATTTAAGGAAAAGAACTCCTAATATGATTTCTTATATTACTAAACAATAAAGCATTATTAAAGTACATAAAAAACTTTGTAAAAAAAACACACATAAGATGTTACAGGTAATTGATACGTACGTTTAAGCCAAAAATTGTTTTGGCCTTCTCTCTGAGTTCCTTCTGTACTTTGTGACGAAGGGCTTTGACTGAGGAAGGCCAAAACAATTTTTGGCCGAAACGTACGTATCAATTACCTGTAACATCTTATGCATAGGCGCACCCACGGAAGGGGCTATGGGGGCTGAAGCCCCCCCCCCTAAAGGTAGAAAGTTAGACGTGAAAAGCTTTAAAAATGAAAATTGTCGCTAATGTATTATCATTTTTTCTTTTTTTAATTGTCTCCAAGTTATTTCTAACCAAAAAAGACATTTATTTGAAAAAGTTTTTAAATAAATGCTTATAGTTAGTTTATGAAACACTGTTAACCTCGGTTACAACGTTACTGAAAAGTTCAGATAATTATTTATGACTCCATACCGAGTTACTTTGCTTGTGGGCTTGTGTTCTATGGGACAATCAAGTGGTACCGAATATGTAGACGTTATAAGAGAGTTGTAACTAATCGAGGTCACTATAACCAAATTCAGCAGTATTTGTATGTCGCCCAGCCCCTCCTAAACTAAAATCCTGGGTGCGCCACTGATCTTATGTGTGTTTTTTCCACAAAGCATTATTGTTTATTTACTTTTAGGAAGGTCATCTGGCGCACACACAACCGACATAATAGAAGCAAGATACATTGGTTGATGCTGCCATCTATGGGCGATTTTCTTAACTAAAAATTAAATGCTAACCTTTTAAAAGACGTAATTATGCGCGTATTTTACAGGAAACAATATACAAATGTAATCAAGGACTAAGCCAGATTCCCCCCCCCCCACACTGATAATATAAAATGTAATTCTAGCCTAATAAACAATATTTCTTAACGACAAAAACAATCTGACAACTCCTGCTAACTAAAGGGAAGAACAGATTGTTTCTCCATGGCCATGCCCCTTTCTTAGCGTTCTGTACTTCCTGCAAAACCTCGCCCATTTACTTAAAAAATTACTGAAAATAAATTTCAAATCCAAAACCAGACTTTTGTTATCAGAGTTACTAACTATATTTTTTATTCCTTCAAAAAACCCCTTTAGCTATAAATACATACTTTTACAAGATATTATACGAGCAACATTTTTTTTTTTTTTTTTTACCTTACTAACCTTCGACCAACCACAAAAATATTTTTTTACCTCGGTGAATTTCCTCTACTATTTTATCGTGTAAGTTTATTTCAATGGCTCATTAATATTAAACAAAAATCAAGAGTTGAAAGTTTAGTGGAGATTCCCCCCCCTTTTTATCTTGTTTTCCAATTTATGAAAAGTCGAAATATAAGTTTTGATTCTATTCTGACTAATAATGTCTTCATAGCTTACAGAGGTCGTACCGGCTTCTTAAAATTTGTGCATACCAGAGACTGGGGTAAACGATTTCGGGTATTTTTCTGAATTTTGAGTCGGCCACCTTTTCTATAACAACGATGAAAATTCTTATGAATTTGACAAAGGGGAATATGGTGGTAAATCAGGTCCTAGGGAGACCCAGCGGCGTAAAATAAAATGGGTACTTCTTTCTGAAAATCCGAGTAAATTAAAACATACTGTAGTGCAATCCCTGTATTTATTTTGGGTGAAGAATTAAATCGTTTCAATCTTTTTAGGGCACTGCACACACACGCATCCATCAGGGCGAGTGCAAATGGGGCAGTTTCACTAGGCCCTTAGAGGTTAGTAGGCCCCAACCTCCCAGGGCAGAATGTGTTTGCAATCTTGAGATTTTCCCAGCTTTCTTCATTTTCTTAAAAAATGAAGGGGATGGGGTCCTCCAATAAGAATTTTAAAAAATTGTATCATGATGTAGATCGTCATAATATATATTATAAGAATTATATTTTAGTAGAAAATCACTGCAGAAAATTCCTAAACACATTTTAAGCTTTAAGTGCGTTGAATAATAGTTTAAAAAATTTTACATAATACCAGTTTAATACAGTTTAAAATATTAATTCTTTTCAAGCGTTTTTTTTTTTAAGTGATTTACAATTTTAGTTTTTTACTATGTAAATTACCTAAAAATTTATTTGAACGAAATATAAGTAAAATTTTATTAATTAATCCTTATCTCTTTTAAGCAAAGTTTAGCTACGAAAAAAAAAAAATTCAGATAACCTTTTATTAATTAATCCGTATCTCTTCTTTTTAAGCAAAGTTTAGCTAAGAAAGAAAAAAAAAAAATCCAGATAACCTTTTGAGCGGGTAATTTTAATACGTTTACAATTACTGAGTAGTACAGAGGCAATGCGAATTTCTGGAAAATTTATGTGAAAATATACTAGTTAGATGCTGCTTTTTAAAATTGTTTTTATTATTATTAATCTCAAAGTTGTTCTTTTAGGAAATCATGCAACTTTTAACAAGAATTATTATTAAAGAATAATATTTTTATTGATGATTACGATAAAACTGAGAATACGAAGAAACTGAGAAAAAAATACTTTCTTTACGAGCGTTATTACGAAGGGTAAATCTGTACTAGTTATAAAATATTCAAAAAACAGCTTAACTGTACGATATTTCTCAGTAGTTCCCCAAGCAAATAACGCTTCGGCGATTTTGTACGAACTTTTTACTGACAGTTCACGAAGCAAGGCCGTATCGATCGAGGTGAACCTGGGGTTCCGGTCCCCCCTCCCGAAATTTAAAATTTTTGTTAACAAAACAATAATAATGAAGCCTTTTTGTGAAAAATTTAGCCTCCCTCTCCCAAATTTTTGGACTCTACCCGAAATTTTTTTCCGAGTACGGCCCTGGCATGAAGCAGATGAGTTTATGTAACAGATACTAATATAAATAAATACTTAGAATATTTAGTAATGAAGCATTAATTTTTTCTTTCGTTTTTTTAACATCGTGGATTTGTTTTAAAAGTTGTTAAAGAGTCTTGTGGTGGGAACAGCCTAACTTGAGTAATCCGATTTTGGTTGAATAAGTCGTTACCAGATGGCAGCACATTTTCTTATCCAAAAAATAAAAAATAAATTAGCGTACTATGAGAGGGCGGGGCACTTGTACGATTACGATTTGATAATAATTGAGGTGGCGAAATAAAAGAATGCTATCTCATGACAAAATTAATCAAATAAACAATTTCTTTTCATATTTGACTGAAGGATTGGCACGTAAAGCATCGATTAGTGATATTTTTACAGTTTCTTTGTAACAAACAATCATAACAAATCGCAGACAGCCGTTTCATTTTTAACGCAAATGAGGGAAGGTTTGTACATATCCTACAATTATTTACCCTCTCTCCCCACCCTTCTCTTAGGAAATTTACAATCTTCTATAGCATATAAGAAGCAGACATTATGACGAAAACGAATGATGCTCCACCCACCCCTTTCAAGCTATTTTAATATTCAATCCTGTTACAAATCATTTACAGACGGAAAGAGAAAGTAAAAATTAAAATACCTTTGAGGCAGGAATTTATTAAACACTCTCACACTCCCGCGAATAAATAATAAACATACTAAGCACACGGTTTCCAACTACTTTAATTTAAAGACTTTTTTCGTGCACAACACAGAATAATTTTTCAATTTTGTTCTAAGCAGCACTTCCCTATAACCAAAGCTAAGGGACGACACTGATCATTAGTTATTTAACTTCGGTTACTATATGCACTGAAACGGTTCAAGTTTAATTCACAAAATTTCGGCGCATAAATATTTCATAAACTAAAAAGTAATTATAATCCGATTATTTCAACAATCCGTTACTTTGCTTTAGCCCAATAAATACGTCAACCCAAATTCCTATGCCCATCTGCATACTCAAATGATATATAAATAAAACAAAGAAATACGATTTCATCTTCCTTCCGTTACATATTTGACGCAATGAATTTAAATTTGTGAAACATTATGATGCATGCATTGAAAAATCTTCAGTCTACATCAGTTTCAAAGAGATCTGCATAGGAATGCCGACAAAATGCAGTATGCAGATTAACAGATGTTGAGCTTTTTAAAGTACGCTTTGATGATGCATTAAAATATTCATTAATAAACAAAGCACCAACCTGTTAAGATTTTGCTAATCCAAATCTGTGCTTCACTATTTATCCAAATGACACAAATCTTAAAAATAAACACATCACTTCCGCTGTCGGCACGTCAAACGGTTTAGGAATATTTGGGGTCATAAACGATCAGTGAACAAAGAGAAGCCAAATACTTTTGCTCCGCCCGCCACGTCTCTTTGTTCGTACGCTTGCCCCCTCCCATTTTATTTTATTTTTTGTTTTCATCATTATCTCTATTACTACGTCTAAACTACCGTCTAGAGAAACAAGAGTCTGTGATGCATTCAATTTCTTTTGTTGCTTAAACAGCCACCAGGTTGCAGCACAGTCATTAGTTTGTACTACTTATTTCTGATACCCAAATCATTCAATAATAATCGATTATTCAAAGAATAAATCTTTAAAATTATTTCTTTTATCTGATTTCAGTCTTAAAATTTTAGAGAAACGAGACTTTTGCAACATTAATCAGAGTCATTACGAAAATATTTTGATTTCGTGAGTTACAAAGTATGCTCAATTTATGTTGTTTACATACTTCCACTTTCATATTTTATGTTTTTCATTTTACTCTGACGTGTACCCGGCTTTGGTTAATTTTGATTAATTTTAAATCAAGTCAAGTAATAATTTATCATTATTTTTTGTTCTATTAATTATGAACTCAATTAGATAAATGCCTGTTGTAGAGTTTCTTTCTATAAAAGTTATTTTTTTTCATGCAAACTTATGAATGGCCTTTCAGTATAATAAATAAATGTGTATTTATTATTAATAGCTTTATTTGCATGTAGGAATAAGCTGCACGACGAATAAACGTACAAATTTTGCAGTTCTTGTAATTTCAAGAAATATTTTGATTTGCCTTCTTTATATTAAATAAAAATTTGAAGTTTTTTTAACCATGTTGCATAAAGTTATGCTTTTTCCCAGTTTACTATTGAATTATTTAAGAAAATAAATTTCTCCCGGCTTGGATACTTTGAAATATTAATTAGGAAAAGGACACACATTTACTAATGTTTTCATGAAACGATTTCATCGGAAGGGTACTAATAGTATTTTGCTAATATATTAATAATAATCGGTGGCCCACATGAGGGAGAGGTCCAAGGAGTCTGGACCCTCCCAAAAGGGGTGGCTATTTGTTGATTTATAGCAGCCACTAAAATTTCAATTGTAGAGCGACAAAGATCTGTCATCAAGATCAGTGGCGTAGGTAGAGGGGGGGGGGGGGCAAGGAGGGGCATCTGTCCCCAGGCGCAGCACCCGGAGGGGGGGTGCCAAATTGTACATAAAAAAAATTCCCCATTGAATTTTGACAAATGGGAGGGGACGTGAAAATTTCAGTTGTTCCCAGGATCTGAAAACTCTAGCTACACCTCAGATCAAGATGGTATTGATAAAATCTTGCAAAAACATTTGCAAAAACAAATCTTGCAAAAACAAACAGTATAGCTGCGATTTTGGAATAAACCTTAGTCACCTAGGAAGCTTAGAGGCCGCTATAATCCACAAGTACCCAAGAGGGTTATTAACTCTTGTAGGCCTGTTGCCAGGCAATTTGACTGGGAGGAGCAGTGCCTCCAGGAAGGGCTTTGCATTTAAAATGTTCACCCCCCCCCCCATAGAAGTCCTTTAAGTATCAAGAAGAACTATAAAATGCATATAAGGATATTTATTCGTATTATCTTTATATGCTTTTTTATTTGTGTAATTGTTTTTATTAATTAAATGGTATGTTTTAATTTAATTTTGTTTTAATTCTGATTTATGCAAAGAGCGATAGGTGATGGTACTTATAGGAAATGTCGCTTTGTATTTTAATGGTGGTGAGCAGAAATTGAAAACTTTAAATTTTTTTAATTCAAATTTTGTTATATTTTCAAATCATTATTTATCTATTCTGCAAATTTGGGGGAAGGGGTAAACTTTTCCAGGGGAAGAGGACAAATTTGTTTCCTGTGTGTGTGTGTGGGGGGGGGGGGTAAGGATGGTACTGACCTCAAATGCACCCCCCTAGACACTGGCCTGATCACCATAAATTTTTTGACCATACCCAAATCAACAACTCTCCCCTGTCTTTGACCCTAACTTGTTATTAAGATTAAATGTGCTTTCATTCATTTGCTTAATTTACTGTCAAACTGAGTTGTTAACTTTTGTTTTTCAGAATGATTACTGACATACAGCTAGCGATCTTCGCAAATGTCCTTGGTGTGACACTTTTCCTTCTTGTAGTTCTATATCATTATGCAGCTGTGAGTAATCCTAAACGGTCTGATTAACTGTAGGATGGTAAGTAAAATTTATTAGAATTGATGTGTGTTATGTTTATACTTACCATTTTAAGACTGATCTTTAAAAAAAAACTGCATTTGTCATGTCGCAGTTTTAAAACAGTTTGTGTCCAAGACTTTGTTATTCAAAATGTTTTCTCACATACTACAATGCCTTAAAAAATAAAAAAAAAATGAAGCAGTGTATTTTAGGTAACATTCTAAAAAGCCTCTTAAGATAGGAAGTTATGTTGCAAAATTTCGGATATTTCTGAAATCTTTATTTGTGGAATGAATATTAGAGCTTGTGAAGGGACATTGTTTCCAAGTGTTTGACTCAATTATTTTTAAACTGTTCAGACATTGTATTGTTTCTCAAAATAATGGCCTCATCATACTTTTTCACAACCTTTTGCTTTAATTTAATGGTACTTGCGTATGAGCGATTTTTTGCCAAGATAAATGCCGGACACATGAAATTATTGTTGGTTTGGAATGCAATTGGCAACAGTTTGCCAGCACATTTGATGAAAAAAGTGTTTGGCGGGAATGACTGCCGGGTTAATACATAAGTACCAATTTAATTTGATACAATACAGTTTTAAGATTTTATTTTGAACTCATTAAATTTTGTTATTTGTCATGCATTAAAATAAGTGTTTCCAAAGAACTGAAAATGATAGTGGCCAAAATCATTTTTATCAAGTGGTGATTTAAAAAATTTAGAGGCCAATTGAATAGTGTTCATAAAGTTTTCTGCTAATCTGAAAAATTATATTCTCATAAAAATGAAAGGTATTTTATTTTTGAAAGTGATGGCCACAAAGTTGTCTCCAGAACTTATGCTGTGTAGTGCCCAAAACTGTGCAGCTAGTGCCATTGGTGCATCATTTTTGCCTGTTGAGAGACACTAATAATAATAAAAAACTCATTACTTTGTATTTTTAAAACTACCAATTTATTTTTATTTATTTATTTGTAGTGAGGGTGGGGCTGAAAAATTGATTTCTTGCCATTTTTTAAGCTCTGAAGGGTTCTTAAAACCAAAAATGATTTTATTACACACTACTCTTTGTAAGTTATCCTCTTCTGTCTTTCTTCCACTTTTTTTTTTAAAGTATTCATAATGCATCAACAGTATACTCTTTTAGATGAAAGTATTTTAAGATTTGTGAATGAAGAAAAAGTAATTGTAAAAAATGGTTTTAAAAAATAATAATACAGTATGTAATGCTGAATGTATTAAACGTGTCGTTGTGTGCAGTCCTAATGATGCCAGTCAGTTTAATAAATAATTTCATGTTAAGCACATTTAACTACATATTGTATACAATCACCCACTCATTTTCAGGAATGTGGCAGTTCAAGATGTTACAAAAATTTGTGGCTAAACAAAAATTACACAGTAAAAGCTGTTTGGCTTTTGTCAGGGCATAGGCCATTGGCAACCAAATTCACTGATGTTTTTGTATCTTTGTTTATATTTCAAACTTAAAAAAAAAAAAAAAAGTTGTAATAATTATAAGGGACTATTCAAAAATTCACTACTTTTCTCAGGAGTGGGGCTTAAATGACTCAATTTACTTAAGAGAGCCAGAAATTAAATTTGTGCTCCTTCACACTAGAACAGCCGTAGGGGAGGGTCAAAATGACCACCCATTGGCTGTTTTAAGCATTTCTGTAATTATTTATTTTACTAATTAAAAGAGAAATGTAAAAATTTGTCACAACAAGCTTGGAAGAATTTTAAGAAAAGTAGAAAAATGAGCTGCGGTGTTAAACTGTATATTGAAATAAGGCATGAGATATTGGGAAAAGGGTCAAAATGACCCCAACAACACTTCTAGTGTTAAACCCTTTGATGATCATGGCACACATCAAAGATGAACTTATTATTCACGTGTTTTGTATTGGGATAAAATTTTAAAAGAAATTTCAATAGTGTATGAGAATTAGATAATGATCTTCAATTGTGCATTTGATGTTTATTTTATAATTAAAGAATCAGTGTTAGTTGTTTATGTTTTAGCTTGTATAATACATTTGTGAGTTTAAATTACTGTAGTTTTATTTTACAATCCTTCCCCCCCCCTCCCCTTCCACCCAATAAACAGTCAGATACCTACTTGAATATTCTTCCCTACCCCTTAAAAAAGGGGGTAACTGTTTTTTAACACATGAAAAAATACAACAAATAAAATTTTTAACTTTTTTGGTCAACAATCAACAAAGAGATATGTAAATTTTATAAATTTAACATCTTAATCATGTTTTTTTTTTTTTTTTTACTATACATAATTGATGCACAATATTTTATCAAATATTTTATTGATTCATTCTGTGCTCATAAGAAAAGAAGTGTAAATACTTTATGGATTTACTAATAATTGTTCTTTTTAAAATCTTTTTCATAGGTTCTAAAGGATTGCCATAAGTTTGATCAAGCTGTTTTCAGTAATTATGTTGTTCAGAATCAAGTATAATATGTCATTTTATAATCTTAATATGTAAATAAAGAGTTCTTTTTCTAATATGATATTTATATTTTACTGTATGATTTTCTGTGTCTTGGCTGCAGAAATTTTAGGGGGAAAGCTTGTAGAATTGTTTTTAATAATTTTTGTTACATATGCATTTAGAATCATCAAATACTACATTTGTACTTAAATTATGGGTCATGATCCCATTTTGGATGGCAAAATATTGCTTTGGGACCACAAGATGAATTAAAAAATTCGGTTTTAAAATGTGAAGTAGCAATTAATTGTTAAAAATTTATTAAAACAGACTAAAAATGCTACTAACACATATTTTTAATTTTTCACGTTAGAGTTTGGGTTGGCATGTTATCTCAGTTTCCCCCAAGTATGATCATACTCCTTGAAATGATCATACAAGTATGATCATACTCCTTGAAATGATCATATAACTATGATCATACTCCTTGAAATGATACCTCCAAAAAAAAATAATTTAGACCTCCAAATAAGTTATGTTACTATAGATTCTGTGAAAGCAAAAGATAAAGTGGCAAAATGTCACTACCATCCCCAATCCCTTTTCAAAATTTTTGGATTTCCTGATTTGTCTGTTATACAAAGTAAGTTTTAAAACCCAAATTTTTATAAAACTCAAGGGGTATTTTAGTGTGAAAAATAAATAAAATAATACCTTTTACTGTGTTTCCTAAAAAATATATATATATATATATATATATATTTCTTCAACATTTCAAATCTTGTTCCATTACCATTCAGTTGATTTTACTTTATAAGAATTTCAGATTCAGTTCTAAATATGCAAATAATATTTGCTAATCGCATCAACTAATTATGCTACCAGAAATTTATGGAATGCAAACTTTACAATTTGTTATCTGTACATTGTTTTTGGAGCTAAATGTTAATTAACATATTTTCATCATTTTTGTGATTATTTATTTAAAACACTTAATTCGTTTAAATTTTTATATAAGTATGTATGAAAAAAGTTTACAACGAGCAAGGCTTTCAATAAGTTAGTAAAGCTTAATTTCTTCTAAAAAGACTTCATCAGATGAAGTGTCATTAGTCATGACCTTCTAATCAGATATTTCTAAACCCTCTGAAGAAAAAAGAATTAAAGTGTAAGGCAAATTTTCTAATTTAGTTGCATTATTATGTCTTTGAAAAAAACAAATACACAGCATGTATAAAATAGAAGTTATTATATATTAAATACTTTATGAAACCTTCGTAGGAAATCTGACTTGCACTTAGTTACTTTTTTGAGAAGGTTCATAGCAATGATGCATATACTCATTCATAAATTTCGTTAGAACCGAGGTTAAAAAGTAACATTCTTCATCTTACCAAAATAAGTAAACAAATTTATGAATAATATTGATATTTACATTTAATATTGAAAAAAGAATAATTTGAAGTCTGAAACCTGTGGGTCCCTGTATTAACCATTACAAGTTTTTGAAAATTTGTCTGCATACATTTTTAAAGCCATTAGTAAAGTGATGAAGACACTTGCAATTTTAGTGCAAGCACAGAAAAGTGGGTTCTCAAGTATACCCAACATCTTTTTTCAAAAAAGTATAATCCGAAGATAACAAGTCCTTTTTAGAAACCATTTGATCAGTTTTACAGCTGCAAATGATCAACGTTGCAGATGCTTAACATTATTTTTAGAATTTCTGCCACTGAGCTCTGTTACTAAACAGGTGTTTATTGAACTGGATTTAGCATGCAGATTTTCAGAAAAATTTAAACAATGTTTGGAAAACGAATGACTTTTGCTCTGCCAAAACATAACAGGCCCTACATAATAATTTTTAATTGCATGCCAAGGGTTTCTGGGTCGAAAACTTGTGACATGCCTGATAGTAGACAAAAGATTAAGAAGCTAACAAAGTGCCTTTTGAATAAACCATAAACTTTCTAATATATTTATAATCGATAATCACGGGAACTGCATATTAGACAGATTAAAAACTATATATAAATCCTATTCGAAAGAAAAAAAAAGTAATATTTTAATTTACCAATCATTGTTTTAGTTATTTCAAAAACTTTCCTGAATTCCCTTAATTTTAAAGTCTTTTTCGTTTTTACTAAATAAATAAAAATAATTCATTTCTTAAAACTTTTTAATCTATCTAATATGCAGTTCCCATGATTACACGTACAATTATATCAATCATGAGTATATTAGAAAGTTTATAGTCTTTTCAAAAGGCACCTTATTCAATGTTGATTGGGCAATAATGAAAACTACTTTTAGATCCTATGTGATATTTAAAATAAGACATTATCTGCTCGATTTTTAAAAATTAATGAAAACTACAGTGCGACCCAACAAAATAAAGCCATCTTAATTTTGTGTCGTAACTGGACATAAAACAAACCAAGAAGAAAAAAGTTAAGAAAGTCTATGTACTAGGGCATATTTACTAGGAGTTTACTACTATCTCTAGACTCTGCCTCATTTGGACAGGAAAAGAAATGAATGCTTAAAAGAGGGAGAAAAAGTGTCCCACCGAAATAAAGCCATCCTCCTTCATTAGTGTTATGGGTAACTCCAGACATTCGAAAACGGATGACGCCAAGAAGTTGTTAAAGTCTTGTTTCGGGAGATTTTCTATGCCAGCTAAACTTTGCACAGTCGTTGAATTTTGTATTCTTGTTGCAGTATTGATATGGGTAAGAGAACCCAGCTATCCGAGTTCGAGGAAGGCCAAACAAGTTTTCAAGGAAGTCTTTCAAACTCAAACATCGGAGGAAATCAAAATATCTAAAGCCATAATAGATGATTTTGTGACTCTGGGCGATGTATGCAGTTATAAAAAAAGGAGGTTTACACTGAGAAAAATGACTTCCATGCAGGAAAGAGCTATTGTTCATAGTCTTTCACGAGGTGCTGCATTCTTTGGGCATTGACCAAAGCGAATAACATTCCTGTGACAAAATTAACTCTGCTGTGGGTTTTAATATCCAAGTAACTTGAGATAGAAAAGAAAACAGCAACCCATGTTGAAAGCTGTCCACAAGCAAAAGAAAGTAGTATCATTTAACCTGGAAGGACCAGTGACATCAAGTTATTCTCAGATGAGAAAAAATTTAATTTGGATGGCTCAGCTGGCCTTGCATTTTATTAGTATGGCATGAGGAAAGAAGAGAAAATCTCCCAAAGAAAGCAAAGGAGAAGCTCATTAATAGTGTGGAAAGACCAGAGGCGCAGAGAGCCCAGTCGGGGCCCCGGGGATAAAATCTTCAGTATCTCTTTGCTATCCAGAAACCCTTTCGATCAGGCCCTTATTTTCAACTACGCCCATTAGGCCCCCTGAATATTGGATCCCCCGAAGACAAAATGTCAATTCAATGTTTCTTAATTTATCTTTTTTAATAGCAGATTTTTGTATAACCTTTCTATCCTTTCAAATGTTTTCAAACAAGTTTGCCAATCTGCTCGGTAATTTGATGACATTTATAGCCAGGGGTTGAAAAAGTTATAAATTCTTAGGCATTTTATATACAGATTGAATTTGTTTGTTAAATTCATCATGAAAGATAATAGTCGGCTACCATTTTGGGGGGGGGAAAAAGCCCAGACTTTCGACAGCACGGCACAGCCTGACAATCATTTACCTTTGGGAATTTCACACTGCCTGCATCAGTGTCAGGGAGTCCCCCATGCAGAGTTGTGCCTATAGTCAAGAATTTTCTACTGCTTTTGGTGTCGTATTACATCAGTCTTTTATTCCTTATTAAAATTATTAATCATTTAAAGAAACTTTAAATTAATAATTGTTGGAAAATAATTAATAGAATTAAAATTGTTAATTTAAAAGCATTATAATTTAATAAACATCCATTGTCTAAAAAATACCAAAATTTTATTTTGAAGGTTTCGTCACTTCCATAAAAAAACTGTATTTGGAACATTAACAACATTTTTGCATGGCATGTTTCCTCAGTATTGAAAAAATGAATATTTTTATTCATAGTACTTCCATTCAAGCAGGCAGTCAAAAAACTTAGAAAGTTTAAAATTTCTCGTAGAAAGTCTTAATCTTTAACATTTTGTTAAGGAAAAATCAAAATTTATTTGGTTGGGCGATCCATAGTCTCTCCTCTGGCTATGCCCTTTCTTCCACTATTTAGCAGTGTGTCTCAAAAAAAAAAAAAAAAAAAAAAAAAAAAAAATCTTTTCTTGAAAAAGAAGACTAAATCACTAGCACTCCTCATTTTTTTTTGTGAAGTTGGTGGATTATGCTCTAGCTGGTTTTTGTAATTTTGTTTAAAAATTAATTGGAAACTTCTGGGGACATATTCTGTATTTGGACATTTTCTTTTTTCAAAATTGGCAACACACAATTTAGTATTATATAGAAGCAGCAACAGTAGGGCCCCTTCCCAAGGTGAGGCCCTGGGGATATTTCTCCTGCTCCACTGGGAGAGGCTTCGAGTATGGCGGTAAACTTAACCTGGCTTTTCTCTCAGGTCGCTCTAAGTCTACAAATTATCAAGAAATACTGAAAATGCTTTTACTGCCATTTTCAGAGAGAATTGGTGGTCCAAGTTTGGTTTACCATCAAGACAGCACACCCAAGTCACAAAATCCTCCTAGGAATGGTTTTTGGATAATGGAATGCATGTTGTGAAATGGTTTGCCCTTTCCTCTGATTTCAATCCCCAAGAAAATGTGTGGAGTATCCTTAAATGAGTTGTATATGCCAATGGTAGATGGTTTGTCTGTAGTAAAATGGAAAGCCTCCATCACTGAAGCCTGGAAGAATATTGATACTGCTGTCTTCCAGAAATTAGTAAATGGTATGACGCATCAGGTATTAGCTGATATAACTGCCTTCTCATATGACTATTAAAAATAGTGGCCTTATTTTGGTGAGACACTTTTCATACTCACCTTTTATGCATGTACTTTTTTTCCAGTCCAATTAGGGCAGAGAACAAGTTAAACCTTGTAAATATGTATATTTACATAGACTTTCTTAATATATTTGTTTCATTCTTATTGGTTTGTTTCGTGTCCAGTGACGGTGCAAAGTTATGGTGGGTTTATTTTGTTGGGATGCACTGTATATTTTCTAGATAATTAAATAGTAACGATAAAAATAAGAAATTCTTATCTGCCTGTATTGTACTTGGAACATTTATTTTCAGACTTATTTGCTTGGTTCCAAGAACCTGCTTAAAAACCTTGTCAAAAAAAGTGGACAACACAATGACAGGTTTTATTGGCACCGAGAAAAATTTACAGCTTTCATGACAAACACAAACAGCCAGGGAATGACTGGGAATCAAACTAGGATGCCAGATTGAATTCAGGCATGCCATAAAGAAGTGGAAGTTTCAACACTAGGAAAATTTTAGGAAGAATATAGATTTCACTTTTGCAAGAGAGGAATTTTTAGGGGGGGGGGGGGTACTAAAATTGAATTTTTGTACACATAAACATGAGTTTTCTCATGTTGAGAGTGAAAATAACCCCTCATTAATGAGTTGAATAATTAATGTACATTAACTCAAAACAAAAACTACAAGAGCGCTCCACCCAATATCAAGGAAAATAGCAATCTATGGAGGCCGGAAAACGGTAAAATAAACTGTTCAAGCGGCTCCTCTATCTTAAGCTGGATTCATACCAACCGTTCCGGACAGTTAAGTCGCGGCTATGACGTCACTTAGAGAGCATTGTTCTGACGTCACACTTTTATGTCATATGGCAGGATTTCTTTGGTACATTTACTGCGGCTGCAAGCTCGCGCTCGGGGAGCCAGAATTTCAAAGCGAAAAAGAACGGCACGACAGTGAGAGGAGCCTGATCGGCTCGGAACGACCAGTATGAATCAACATTGAGGGCAGGCTCGGACTGGCTCCTTTTGGGGCCGTCGGCTAGGGATTGAAAAGGGGCCCCTTACTGAGGAGTTCAGAGGGAATAGAATATTAGAAATGAAATATTTGAAAATTTGGCTTCCGTGCCTAAAAACCACATTTAACCTTTTTAGAGCTTTTGGGGCCCTGTAGAGTCGCGGGGTTCCTGGGGTTCTCCTCTGCATAACTGCGTAAAGACATAAGATTACTGGGAAATAAATAATTAAATTACTCCGATATATATTAAATTACTCTAATTATAAAGTAATATACCCATTTTGGGATCCCTCTGCGATCGCCGACCATCCGACCTGGCCAGTCCGGGCCTGATTGAGGGGCCGTTTATTCGGTGTTTTAAGAGCAAACGAAAAGCAGGGGGGGGGGCGCTTTTGATGTATTTCACGGATAGATAAATAAGTTCTAAAGAACATGAAAAAAGCACTTTTAAAAAATTATGTAGACGAATATGCAGAGAGGAATGATCTTAAGAAGCCGCTATGGTAATCTTATCTCTATCTGCCAAGAGCAAAGCAAGACGGTGATAAACTCTGCACCCACAATATATTTCAAGGCAATATATTTTGCACCCATAGCATATTTTTACAGAGTACATAATGTTGGAAAGATTAAAGGGTAAAAATACACCTGAAATTTTTTAACCAGACGCACAAAGCTTTCCGAACTGGTAAACGTCTTGAAATTATTAGAGGGTTGGTTGCACGCATGACTGGGGTGGGGTGTGAGCCATGAAATCCAAGGGATTGGGCACCTCTGCTTTAAACCACAAATTTTCTGAACACGCATTAGAACCCCTTAAAAAGTCCTTCGACCAAAAGCAGCCTCCTCCCCGCAGCAGATGCCCCTCCTGTACGCTTTGCCATAACACAAAACCGCTTACTGAGGACAAAATTCATCAGATATGAAATAATGAATATTAATCTAATTAAAAAACAATGTAATAATTAAAAATTGTCCACAATTGCTTCATTATTTTTTGAGGGCAAATCGCAAAAGCGCACATAAATTGGGGACTATCCTCGAAAATTGGGGACGTGCTGTGTGCTGCATGTCATTTGCTATGTTTCTTAACGATTGATCACATTTTTGACGTCATCTGCAACACATCAAGGGAACATTTTGGTATTTCAGCCGTACATGTTAGATTACCGGCCTTCTTTCCGTTCGAATGCGATTCGATTCGGATTCGACTGATCCACGTGTTATTGTTTGTTTCAGTTTCTTATTTGTGTTCTTATTGTGTTCCGTGAATGTTTGAGTATAAATCCGTAATTTTTATCATTATATGTATGTAGTTTCATTCTGCATCGTATTAAAAGCAACGAAAATAGAGATCAGACGATAGTATTTTTCGAAACAAGCCCAAAAATGTATGGTTTTTCTGTATAAAATAAGTGTTTTTCGTGTTTAACTCATTAATATTTGCAGAAATTTTTGGCTAAACTGCTGCTTTTAATGTTCTTTTAATTTTAAATTTCTTTTAATGTTCAAGCATTTCTTTCAAAATTTATCCGTAATTTATATAAAGTATTACTTCTTTTCATTTGTAGTATTTGTTGCGTAATTTGTTGTTTGTTATTCTGAAATTCTTCTAAGACGGAATTTATATGTACGTTTCAGCTCATACATCCGTGTGTTATTTCTTAAATACCGTATATTGAAAAGTACGTAAGAGTCAGAAAGTTTACAGATTATTTGTTGATCGTTAAAGTTAAAATTCCATGATGATATGGGTACTTTTCCGTTATCCGGGAGCAAGCGAAAAATCGCTAAATAATGTTGGAATTCCACCAAATTTTTTACAACCATACAACCAACTGTATTGGATAGGAATCATACTACAGTTGTAGATTGGAACAACTACTTGAGAGAAGTTTATGTAGAAGTATTAACGGAACATGAGGAAAAGAAATCGCTGATCCTGGAAAAATAGTTGAGATAGACGAGTGCTTATTTACAAAACGAAAGAACAATGCGGGATGATAAATGCTGAATTTATGTGGAGACGAGGAGTAAACGATCCATTTGAGCAAATTCTCAAGGACATCCGTATTCTGGAAAAACCAATAATTATAAACATTCTTTTTTGTAAAACTGTTTTGTTTACAATTCATGGTAAAATCATACAAGCTGGTGCGCACCCCATGTAAACACGGCGACAGCCGCTGGAGCTTGGCAACCGCCAAGCTCTAGCGACTGTCGCCAACCATTTTGCATGATCAGCAAAGTATTTTAACACATTAAAATTGCACATATATTCCACTTACAAAAACATTAAAACAAAATACAACGTCCATATTTAACCAAAAGAACGTCGGCAAATTCAGTAACAGACAATTTAAAATGAGCAAACAGTGGACCGTTTTTAACTAAAAAAAATACAGTGGATTCAGCTACCTAGTTGTACAGCTATGTAAACTATGCAACCAGTGGACGGTTTTTAACTGAAAAAACCTCAGTGGATTCAGCAACCTAGTTTTACAGCTATGTAAACTACGCAACCAGTGGACCATTTTTAACTAAAAAAACCTCAGTGGATTCAGCAACCTAGTTGTACAGCTAATGTAAACTGGGCAAACACTGGCCCGTTTTCAACTCAAAAAACATCGGTGGATTAAACAACCTAGTTGTACACCTCTTATAAAGTCAGTATGATTAGAATAGCACTTACGAAAACATAAACACTTCAAATATCAATTTAAAATTCACATTAAAAACCTTGAACATTGCAAAAATTTGTTAAAAAAGAGCACTTACCTTTATATTTTTTTAAATAACCGCTCAGAAATGTCCCCAACACCCACCGGCTTATAACGTAACACCAGCATGCTTTCTTTTATTTAGCTGTTATATTCACACTATATTTCTAACAAACACGCACAAATTCGTTTCATATATTAACATAACACATTTCATTCCCTTCCATCAATAACAGAAACAATTTCAAATTCCCAAACCTGATGAAACACGTATTCTTTATGGTTGCCAGTCACAAATACCACCGGCAGGTAACTTCACTTTGGCGGTGCATCGCTCACTCTAGCGTCAGAGTGTTCGCCAAGGATTTGTAAACAAAAACATCGATATGTAAACAATGCACCATATACGGAATCTAGTCCCAATTCATTAATATTTGTTTATAGTTGAACTTGTTTTGCTTACTATTAATTAATATTTGTTTATAGTTGAACGTTTTGGACTTTTATTTTGTTGACTGTTTTGTCATTTGCTTCTCTTGGCAACTTGGCTCATAATTGGCAATATTTGCGCCCGGCTAATGAAAAAGTACCAAAATATATAAAGTTTTAATGTTGAATGTTTGATTTAACATATTTTCATGCAATTTTATTGTTTCTGGTACTCAAACTCAACAGAAACTGCATTTAGTCGCCAAAGAATCACCATGGTAGGACCAACATAGCAGTTGCCCAATATTTTGCAATTTTCAAAAATGTTTTTTTCTTTTCCGGGTGTCTGATTGAAGGAAATTGCTTTCGTGTTGCGTTGGTGATAATGGGTGACAATCTAGATACCTGTGATATTTATTAACCAATCGTATGGAACTTAAGAATGTTTTTATCTAAGAACATAATATTCATCAAAGTTTCTGTAGAAGCACATTAACAGTGTAGTTTGACAAAACCATGTTATTTTGGTACATACATACAAATAAACTAATTATGTCGTGCACTTCAAAATTTTTGGAATACCTCTTTACAAGTTGTACTGTACACTGCTATAAGTGATAAACCTGTATCAGTTGCAAAACTTTCAGAAAAAATTCTTAAAAATCGAAACTTTAGTAGGATCTGCCATTTTTCAAAAATTTTTTGCTGTGCAATTCCATGTTAAAGAATTTTTTCTGAAAGTTTTATAAAAGCTACTGTCGTTTCATTTATTATAGTGGGTAATACAGCTTATAAAGAATTATCCTGAACTTTTTCTAGTCCCTGGGACCAATAATTAATTTTAATTTGGGTGCCTAGACCTTGAGGGAGATTTTGTTTCTTCGAACTACACCCTTGACGTCTGCTGAATACTTTATTATAATGTATACTCATAAATGTAGGTCGACCATTTCTTTTTTTTATTGGGGGGGAGGGGAGGTCAGTCACATATCATATTGAAGAGTAAGAATACCAAAATTTAAACTGGTTTTGAAATTTTTTTCAAAAATGGTTTCTAAATAAGGCTGAGGGTGCATACAGCCCCTGCCCCCCTGTGTGACTTAGCAGTTTTATATCTTATAAAATACAGTAGAAGATCCAAAATCCGCACTGTCTGTTCAATGTAAACAATGAAATCAGCCCTGCCAGCTACAAGTTCAGAAAACTACAGAATAACCACAAAATAAAACTAAATAAGCTACTCCCACTTGAAAAAAATATTTTAGGAGTTTGTGAGCTCTAATCATAACATTGATAACCTTCAAATGACTGACAGTGACATAATTGACACTCGGTTATGGTCACGTGACACAGACTCTGACGCGGTAACAAGTGAGGATGATCAAAAAGTTCATGAATTAACATTTAATGAACGTTAGCCTCTGAGAAAGAAATATCTCAGATTTGTAGAGCAGCAAAGTTGTGTTATGGAACAGAAAATAATGGAAAAAAAAAAAACTAATGAGACTATCCCTAAGTCCTAAACTACTATTGGATATACATGTTGAAATAAGTTGTACTATAGTCTCATAATTTTGTGTATTGTATTAATCCTCTGTATTTTTATATTATGATTCTGATTATAAGTAACATGATTTGTTTCCCTTGATCTTTATTGTATTTTTTTTTTTCCTATTATTTTCTGAGTGGGGTGAAAATGGAATAAATTTCCTATTATGACCCAAAATCTGCACAAGGTGTGGAACCAAGCTGTGCAGACTTTGGGTCTTCTACTGTAGTTCACGTTGAAAATAATTATTGGAACATTTCATTAGAAGTGTTGTTAAAACAATGTAATAACATATCAGGCACAACTCTAGCAGTTTTGTTACCCCAGAAAAAAAAGGAAAATGTAAGCTCCCCTTTTATTCTGATATAAAAAGTAATTTACAAATTTGATCTAAAATGCCTTTCCATACTATAAAAAATGCAAGTTCAGTACTTGTGTGTTATGTTGGCTACTAGGCCATTAAGTTTTGCATCCAGGCCCTGTTCACCTTATGGACTCTTGGTGCATGTGCTCTAGGCATGCATGTAGAAATAGGCCAAAAATTTGTGTTTAGAGTTAGAGGAACAAAAATTGATCCAGCTATATATGGGAACACACAATTTAAAAAGTGACCTAGGTACAAAAATGCTATAGTCAAGTCAGCCCCCTGGTTGCATCTCTAATTTAGAGTAAAGGAGGTAAAAAAAAAAAAAAAAAATCCAACATTTTACCACCACCATCTTGGTAATAAATCTTGGTTGCATGGTAATCGAACTTAAGTGGTTATTAATGCCCTCAAGAATCTATTTTTCTGTAATTCAAGCCAAAATGTCACTTTTTTCCCAGGTATCCAGGTTGTCTGCTTCTGGATCAAGCCCTGAATGTAGACTAGAATGCCTCTTAAGTAGCGGCAAACCTATGAGAGTTCTTAAAAATATCTTAAAACATTTTAAGTGATGAGGAGGGATATTAATTTTTCACAAAGTTTTAAGATTTTATTGCACCCAATAAACTATCAATGCTTTAACATAGATATATTTTCATTTTCATTAAAAATGTTTCTCCTCATAACAAATCTTTAAATATTAAATTCTTGTTTCAGTGTTTTTCATAACTAAAAAGAATGGAGAAAAGAGCTGCTGAGGACGATGATGCATGTTCATTCTACTTAGAGAGAAAGAAAAGACCCTGCCGTATGAAAAAAGCAGAGGGCAAGCCTTATTGCCCTCATCACTCTCACTTGGGGACAGATGTGGTAAATATTTTTTGTTATATTCTGTCATTAATATTTTTTCCTTTTCTCTCTCTTGAAAATGTGACAGTTACAGCTCCAGAAAAAATAAGGCCCTCTTGCTTTTCATTTGACTGTCGTTCACTGTACAGTAAAATTATATAGATACCATTCATTTGCAAATAAGATGTATTTTAATTTTCTATTCATATAATTAGCATAGGGGTCTTCATATTTAATTCTACATCAACTTTTGTTTTTTTTCAATGAGAACACCTTATTTTGACTTTATTAAAGAAAAGACAACCTTCAAATTTCCATAAGTATAACTTTCACCAATTTTCTACAATGGTTTACGGAGATACTGCATATTCTTTTTTGCACGCTTTTAAGGGGTTATCTCCAAATTGAAAACATTATGTGGAAGTTTCAAATTTTTCTCCTTATATCAATTTCAGTCAGAAGAAATATTGTAAGAGAAATAATGTTTCTAATTTTAAAAATTTTTTGTAGTGAAAATATAAAAATAATATTTTGTTTAATTTTGAATAGACAATTTAATACTGGAATTTTCAAAATGATTATGGCAATGCATTATAGTGTATATTGTGTATTCAACAAACTTTTACTTATAACTTTTAAGACAATTTTTATTTTGAATTACTACTCTGATTATTTGTGTTAACTCTTAATTACATTATGATAAAAAAGATTAATTTAAAATTTCAATTTCAATTTAACTGTTGTAATAGAGTATCTTACTAATAAAATAAATAAAAGCTTTATGTAAAAAACACACATAAAATGATACTTATAACAAGATACTATCCTTTTATATGTGTTTTTTACACAAAGCTGTTATTTATTTTATCTTTAAACGCCAGTATTTTGAGTGCTTTTTCTGTATCTTACTAATAATTATATATTTACAATGAATAACTTTCTATTTATAATTTACTTGATGATGTTCTAATTAACCGGCCTTCAAACTTGCTGCATTATAATATTTGTATTCAAACTTAAAGCATAATATTTCAAAATGTGAAATTAATTATACTAATTTAAAATAGTTATTTATTAAAATTTTACACCTTCAATAAAGTTGTGTTATTTATTTTTATCCTAATTTAAGGCTTTGCAAATCTCAATTGAAAGTAGTTCTTTCTTTTAGGATGAAAAGAAAGGACCTAGAATTCCATGTCCATATGATTCATCACAGTGAGTTTTTCTTTCTTTATGATTTAAAAAGGATGATAGCTCATAGTTTTCGTATATACAGTGTGAGTACAAATGATGGACCTGATTTTAAAAAACCATATTTTCAAAACTACTGCACATGTTGCAATAGGTGATACATAAATGTAAAGAGAAATACATTACGTTTATTTTCCACCAATGATCAACAGATGGCAGTACATTCAAGATCGCTGTGATTGAACTCCAAACATGTCTGCAATGGCAGAGAAGAGATTTTGCATATTAGAGTATGCACATGTTTTTTCAGTTATTTTGGGGCAGCGTACATTTAGAAATCACTACGGAAAAGAAGCACCAACCAACTAGAGCATTCTGCGATGGTATCATCAATTTAAATAAACAGATATATATACCCTTAATCAGAACCAAGATCCTCAGACGCATCACCATGTAATTTCTTTTTGTGGGGTTATGTCAAAGACATTGTTTATGTACTACCTATGCCAAAAACATTGCCAGAACTTAAGAACACATTTGTGCAGCATTACGAACCTTTGTAGAGTGATGCTACAAATCATCACACAGTCCATGATGCTACAAATCCGCTACAATCATCCATGATGCTACAAATCATCACACAGTACACATCCAATCTGTAATCCAGTTTTTTCCTTTGGAAAAAACTGGATTACAGATTGGATGTGTACTGTGTGACAAGAGGGTCACACATTAAAAATTTGTAACTGAAAAAAACTTGGTATATTTCTCTTTACATTTATGTGTCTCTTAATTGTAATATGTGCAGAAGTTTCAAAAATATGATCTTTTAAAATGTAGTACATCATTTGTACTTACCCTGTATTTGTACAGACAAATGTGCATTGTTATTAAGTTCTTTTACTTTGATATCAAAAGTTAGATTAAATGTTGAGTATTTAAGTATTACACTGTTGATCACACCAAATCTACCTTAATACATTAGTTTGTCAAAACACTTACTAGTGCTAAAATTAGAAATGATGGTGCATTAAGTATGCAAATGGTTTTATGTTGAAATAAGGTTTTCAACACTATTAAAAGGGAATTGAGTGATTGTTTAAAGCTACTGCAGGGTTTCTACAGACCTGGAAAGTCAGGGAATATCAGAGAAAGTCAGGGATTTGGGAAAAATGTCGGGGAAATTTGAAGAAAGGTCAGGGAAATGCAAGACTATTTGAATTTTGCGGCAAAATTAAGAAAATACTTCCTGTTTGAACCTAATTGTGGAAATTGATTTATTTTCATTTTCTTATTTAACCTTATAAATAATTTTAAAATGTGTCTTTTATTAACATATCTTGTTCAGTTGAAATATTCTTAATTTTATCCTAAATTATTGTCAAACACGGTTTTTGTTAGAATCCAGTGATGTCAAATAATATTTTTGTGTATATTGATTTTATTATTATTATTATTATTTGTAAAAAAGGGAACACATATATAAAAAGTTATTAATTAAAGGATGTAATATTAAAAATAGAAATGCAAAATTCAGGAAAGCACGCTAGATAAAAAGTCAGGGAAGAGCATGATAGATGTCAGGGAAGCAAAAGCTGTGAAATCTGTAGAAACCCTGTTCTGCTCTTGGCAAAAATGTGTAAAAAATTGGCAAAAATGTGTAAAAAGTTGGGGAACACTGGTTTATAACATCCACATCAGTGGTTATTTAGGTTGTTAGGAAAAACTGAGTGCCCCTTATACCTGAGGAGGGACATGCATGAATTCTTTGTTACATAATTTATATATTTGAAGTGATTTATCTGTTTTATGCTCTTCTTTTTAATTCAAACAGTATCATTTCATTTGGTATTAAGTGAAGTCTTTTTTTAAATGTTAATTTTCAGTAAGTAATTTTGAAAATTGCACATTATCTTTGTTTTTTTATTTGTTCATAGTTACTGCTACCAGTCTAAGCTGCAGAAACATCTGAAGATATGTAATGCAAGAGAAAAAGATAAGCCTGTTGGTATAGTTGCATTTAATTTCTAATGTGTATGTTTACAACTCATAGGTTGCCATAGACAGCTAACATATCTGTGACAATTATTTTTGTTAGAAACAGCTTAATGGAAGCTTTTTTTCTACATAAATTTTAAGCAACTTTTTTTCTTCGTATTTTAACAATTTAATTTTATGCTTTAATTTAATTTTTTCTGAAAGATATATAGTATATATGTTTATTTATTTATTCGAAGTTAGAATTTTCACTTGCCAGCATAGATGACTTCTCAATTATAATATTTTACTAGGTTTAGATTTGCTTTAGAAAGAATGATTTTATTGCCCCAGTTTTGGCACTATAAAGAGGGAACTTAATTGTTGTTCTAAAGCTAGGTTAGACCCTGGTATTCCAAACAATGTGGAATATAAAAAACTGAAGAATCACATCGCATATTTTAATGTGACATAATTTTTGTTTTGCACATGATTGAGACCTTGTCTCTTATTGAATGCAGTTTTAAAATCTTTATGTAAAATGATTTAAATACATTATCAGTAATGTAAAAACAATGAGGTGAAAACAAGACTGCATTTAATATTTCATTCATGTGATATTATTGAGTAGAACCATTTTCTCTGTTTACAAAGTAAAAAACTTTGTTACTGTATGTGTTTGTACGTGCAGTGCAGTGAAAATGTAACAAACACATGCACTTACATTTAAAGAGTGTGGCTCGTTTTTTAACACGTGTTGTATGTTGTGCCTTTTTATTTCTCATACTCATTATGTATACTTATTATGTCTGTCATAAAGACAGGAAGAGGGAGTGTATTTTGGTCTCCCCCCCCCAATAATCAGCTGGTAGAATGCTTATAAATTATACTATAGTTGCAAAAAAATTTTTTTAAACATAAATACATTAAAACAAAATTCTTTATTAAGTAATCTTTATCTATAGTTAGTCTCTAAATTTTTGCTTAATATCTTTTTTTTATGGCCTCACTGTTGAAGATAATAAAAGCTGTCTGTGTACCTGCTGCAAATAAGAATACATTCCATAAACTCATTAAAACATGAAAATTTTATTTTAAAATTAAGCATTTTAATGTCAGTCTTTCCTAATTTCTCACACATATTTGTTAAGTTTTTCATGTGGTGATCTTCTGTTTGGTAATATTGTTTTTCTAAATATATTACAAATTGTTTATGGTCTGTGTAATATTTTATTTCATTCATTGTCATTCTTATGTAGGAATATTTTGTGGAAAATATCAATGCTGGTGAAGTAACTGATTCTGGCGAAATAAAGGTTTTGTATTATTTTTATTATAAGGCATTATATATAAGTATTTCATTTATTATTTTTTAATTTATTTATACTTTCATAAATATTTTATTAAAGAGCTACTTGTGAACATATTTTGAACATCAGCTTTTATATGCGATCCAATTCATGGTGTTCTATATGAAAGATTATTTATTTATTTGCTGTTTTTCCCAAATCTTCCACTGTAACTTATTTGACATGTCTGTATTTAATCTGCAGATATCATTTGTTTCACATAAAATTTGTTCTTATGAGTTTCACATAAACATTATAGTCAGTTCTTAATCCAATCCTTCGTTACTGAAAAATTTCTCTTCACCACCCATCTTGCAAGTTACAAACTGTTACAACTTGTGAGTAGAACCAAATAAATGATATAACAAGACCATACAGAACAGCTTGGATATTTGCCACCTTTTCATCGCACATACTCCTTGGCAGATTGGTGTATTTAGCAGGGTTGGAAAAGTATGAATTTTCATCACTCAAAAAAATTTAATGCCTGAAAAAAATAAAAACAATAACCCTGCTTAGATGTGTATTTAAGTATGAAGTGATCTAGCTTACAATTCCTGGTATGAGGTGTAAGCACCTATTACTGATAAATTTGAGTTATTTCATTCAACACAAAATTCCAATTCAAAACAAAATCCCAATTTGAAAACGTCACCAAAATGCTAATGATAAATAATGAAAGAAATGGTTTGACTATTTGGTACTCATGAATCAAACAGTTCTTTTAGCATCATTGGTTGGTTGCCCAGTTTGCCCCCTCCCTCTCCTTAAAGCGCAGTTCTTTGGGTATATGTCATTTATAAGGTGTACTAGAAGCAATCTTTATATCTATAATCAGTTTCTAATTAAGTTCTGTTTGACTATAGAAAATCTCTATAAAGTTTGATACAGTTCATGCTTTGAAATACGTACAGTCAAAATATTACAAACAATTTTCTTTGTTATAATTTTAATAATTTTCCCCATCACAGTACAAGAGAAATAATGCATGAATCATATGAATGATCTGTTTACATGCTGGTAATCCTTTTTTCTTTTTTCTTGAAGATAAGCTTGAATGATGTAAGTGATGATGACTTAATTGCTTTTATTGGAAAATTAAGAAAGATTTATGAAGGTAATTTTTTTTTGTTGTTCCTGTAAATTTAATAACTTTTTTTTCTTAAATCCGGAATTTCTTTCCGAGAGATTTTATCTACTAACTTTATTATTATGTATTTAACAATATGTTCATGAATTAAGTGGACTTAAAATTAAACTGGGTCAAAATGAAATTTTATTTAATATTCTCTACCTACAGCTTTCACAACAGTGTAATTTTACTTTCCAGTTCACCGTCAAACACAAATATTTTACACCACACTTAGTATAACTTTCTTTGTAAGATCGAAGAACATTATTACTGAACTCAAGTACTTCGGTACTCTTCAAATTCCCAGGTGAAAACAATAATCATATGCTTACATTGTGTTCTTTTTATACTTTTAGCAACTTCCCTAAGTTTTGAAATCTTGTGAGAAAGCTTACACATTTTCAATGCTGTATTATCACTGGATCTATCGTTCAATTTGGCACAAAACATTGTGTGCCAAGCCAAGAGTCCTGCCAAAGACATTGGAATCTCCAGTACTTCTATAATTGGAATTCTCAATTCTTCTATAATGTATTACACTGTTTGTGACGCATTATCTTGCAAACATTCATAACACTCTTTTTTTCTTTAATCAGTAATTTTAGTGGAAAACTTAGTTAAATGTAACCATTTTTATACTTCTTAGGTGAATTCATTTTAAGTTTTTTGAGAAGAGAGAAGTTTGTAGCTAAATTTCTTTTTGAGAGACTTTATCAGCTGGCTTTATTATTATAGATTTAACAATATGTTCATCAATTGAATTTTCTTAGAATTAAACTGGGACCTAGTGAAATTTATTCAATACTTCCTATCTACAGCTTTCACAACAGTATAAATTTAATTATTTTGTTTATTAATTATATTATTTTATGATTAATTATTTTGTTTTCCAGTTCACTGGCAAAAACAAATATTTTACACCTTGGTTACTATAACATTCTTTACAAGATCAAACAACATTATTACAGAAAGTATCAAAAAATAATAGGAAATTTTAAAAGCCTTATTTCTAATTTTCATTTATTTATTACTATTGATATTTTAAAAAATCATTTTTCGAGCTGCTTCAGTGACTGTATGTAAAAAATGTTTACTGTTGTATGGGTGTTAAGTTATTGCTATAGCATAACAATCAGAACTTTAGAACTTTTGTGATGTTTTGTTTTCTCCTTTCAGATACCGAAATAAGTATTTCTGAAAATAATTCTTTCCATCCTCTTCTGGAGTCTGAAATGAAGAAGATGGATGATGGTTTCAATCATTTTAAACACATGAAGCAGCAAGCATCACTGCTATCACTTTTAGAAAATGAAGGATTTCTGTCTCAGGGCTCATGTTTTTTGGAATTTGGTGCTGGCAAAGGTGTGCTCATGTTGTGTAATTTATAATAGAAATTACTGTAAAAAAAGAAATAAATATTTCTGTAATTTCTGGAAGAAATGCTGCATCAGCATAAATACCACACTCAAATAAAAATAGCATGAAAATAACTAAAACTGCACCGGTATGAGCACCGAATTAAGTTAAATTGAGTGTGACATTGCCACAAATGTCATAGTCACAAAATCTTGCCGTGTCATGGTGTGTGGCATGTTGTTTTTTAAAAAAATTGATAAAATCAAATTGTAACAGAAAAATAAATTTCATTTAAGAAATTATGAAGATGTACTTATGTTCATGACTCTACCTATATCAACACACTAAAGAAGTCCATATGTGTAATACTCAATACAATGTTATTAAAAAAACCCACTTAATACTCATTCTATGTTTTTAAAAAGGGAAGGCAGAGAAAGAATATTGTACATCACTATACAGTCGAATTCCGTTTTAACACAGTCCAAGGACAAAGAAATCATTTAACTCTAACGAAATTTCGCCATACCAATATTTTATCTCCATATTGTAATTTCATTTGGGGATTACCAGAGTTTTCGCTATAGTGAGATTTTCGATGTAACAGACTTTGCTAAAATGGGAATGTACTGTATTGCATCTATGACTGCACCAAAGGTGGAGTCGTGTCAGTGTCGGAAAAGAATCATGGTAGATTTACCATAGAAAGGGGATGTGATGGGAGGGAAGGGGTTTCAGAAAGATTCATATAGGGACAGAAAATAAGAGTCCAATCCAGCACTCCAGGGAAAAAATATAGACACCAAATAAACGAAGTTCTCAGAAAACAGCCAACTAGTTTTTTCTGTAGAGCACCAAAGTGTAATCTAATATTAATTTCTTCATGATATCCACGAATATTTTTTTAGTGCACAGAAGTGCTGCATTGGTAGATACACCACACCTGCTGAAATTTTAAGTTTTAAACAGGTAAATGTTGTGGCATTTCTTCCAGAAATTATGGTAACTAGAAAACTTAGGGTATTTGAAAATACCTGTTATAATAACTGTGGAAAGAACTTCAGGAAAAGACATTTTTATCTTGAAACAAACAAAAAAAAATTTTTTATTGCATCAATATAGTTACATTTTGAAAAAAATAATATGGTATTAACTAAAAACAATTTCTTAATCAAAATGACTTTATACAATAATAATTAGGCTTAATAACATTTAAATAAAAAGTTATTTTTAGAATTTGAATTAATGTTCTTAAATATTAGTTTTATTTGTAGTATTTTTATTGAAGTGAAATTATATTATGCACCAAATTGTTTAATTGGTGTTTTTAAAAGTTAATACAGTTAATAATAAATAGTTTAATTTGCTTTGTAGCACATAACAAATGCTAATTACTCTACGCATAAAACAAAGATGGCACTTATAAAGGAAATAGTTAAAGCATGTTAAAATAAAGGTGGTGGAACGTATAAGTAAAACAATGAATGAATGCAAAAAATCATACAACTCAGAATTGAATTTTATGCTATCACAGTTAATTTTATTACAATGTGTCTTTTACTTAATTAATAACTATTTAACCCCTGATATTTATTTAATATATTCAAGTAATAATATTATTTATTTTTTTGAAAGAAAAAGAATATTTTTCCTCACTAAAGTTAGATTTGCTCTAAGAATTACATTGGGCTCTCTAATGTGAAACCCCTGATATTATGAACACATTACTTTGTCCTGGTGAAATTCGATAGACTTAACATTAGGTGAACTATGTATTCTGAACAGCCAAGTATTACAAACACTAATTTTACAATTTTGATTCCTGTTCTACCTTAAACTGAACTTAGGTTTTATCAGAATTCAGGAAATTCAACCAGAATGGAAGTTTGAATAAATATATGCTACATGAGCATGCACAGTGCAAAAACAGACTAAAATTACCAACTTTTTCATATAATATACCGATTATGCATCACTTTGTTTCTTTCTTGCTGTGCCGCCACTTCTTTATGGGAGTGGTATTGGATTACTGTATATAAAATGATGGATTAACTGATGAAACTTTTATGGCATCCTCTATACTAGTTTACATCAGTTTACCTAGTATTCTTGTTTTTTGATACATGTGTGTAATCCTGTGACCTGCTATTAAAAACTAAAACGTTTTCAAGAAATGCAGTATAATTATGCAATTTTGCTTTGTTTGTGAAGCATTTATAATAATAATAATAAAAAGGTAGAGTACAGTTGTTAAATTTAGTTTGACATTGCACAAACCACCAAATTCAGCATGTACATCTGAGTAACTGCCATGACTAACTAGGCTAAGAATTCTATGCATTCTATAAACTCACTGCATACTTATATTTCCCAATCTTCCTCTCCAGTTATCCTCAATATACAGAGTGATCAATTTAGAAGAGTACCCATTGGTTTTCCTTATTTACTCTTAAATATTATGGATGTGGCAACTATTCCAACACTGAAATATAATTTTTGTACCTTGTTGAAGCATGGGAGACAATTTACAGCACTGTTGGACTATTACAACTTTATTTGTTAGGTGAAAAAGTTGGGGTGCACAAGGTTTATAAAATAAAATCCTCAGATGATTTTATTTTATAAAACAAAATTTAATTCAAATTTTTTTACATTATTAATAATTCCTCACCCTGTTAGATTTTGTTTGTATGTGAGGTTATCTTAAAGATAGCGTTTTCCAGAGGAGTCTTGTAAATATCAAAACAAACCATAACTGAAGAAATCTCGTCAATAACAATGACAGTGTTGCAAAGTGTGTCCAAAAACTGGGTTTGACCTGTTCATGTTTGCATACAAAAGGACAGCGAACATTTCTCAACATTTGCTGTAAGGAATGATAATGTAAATAAAATTTGAATTAAATTATGTTTTTGAAAAGTAAAATGATCACAGGATTAAATAACATTGTGCGTCTCCATTTCTGTTTTACCTCACCAGTAAACTTGTAACAGTCCCACAGTGATGGAAGTTGCCTCCCCACACTTAAATAAGGTTCGAACAATTAATACTTCAGCGTTAGAATAGTTGCCACATCCATCAGATTGAAGGGTAATCAGAAAACCAGCGGGCAATTCTTTTAAATGGATCACCCTGTATTACCCCTATAATCTGAATACTTTCGGTCATTCCTTTGAGTATTTAGAATAGAGAGAGCCCACTGTGTTTCTCTTGTCTTTAGATAATGACATGTAAAATATATTCGTATATTTTTCTTGATGTTTATAGACCAATATGTTATTTTAGGTCAGTTGATGTATTGGATAGTACAGAGTGTACCAGACAAAGAAAAATGTTCATTTATTCTTATTGACAGGTCTGCACAAAGACATAAAGTAAGAAAATTGTGTATGATCATCAGGTATTTCGTTTTTCTATAGCTTGTAATAGGTTTTAGGAATGTGAGTTAGAACAGATAAATTGTAATACAGTATAGAACCTGTTATCCGGAATGGTTGAGACCAGATGATTTCTGGATAATTGAATTTTCTGGATAAGTGGTTGGGGATTAACATGACATCTACTGATTTGATTGGTAGCATAAATGTTACTCTCTTGATTAGAATTAAACATAAATAGTTAATATACTAGAAAAATAATATAAAAAAAACTCTTAATATGATCCAGATAAATAATAATCATTTAGAGAGGAAGTAGTAAGGATATGATAAGTTCTTGAAAACAGTCACACACTAAAAAATTAAATAAAATACCTTACCAGATTGCTTACTTTATAAATTCTAGCTGTAGTACTCAAAATAAAAAAACAAAAACATAAAAAAAAAACATTTTTTGCTTTTCTTTCGGAAAAAAATAGGAATTCAATCAATTGAAAAATGATTCTGGATAACTGGTTTCCGGATAAGAGGTTCCATACTGTACTTGTAAAATAAATTGAACAAACTAATATCATGAAAACACAAAAAGATTCACGTTATTTTTTTAAAAGTTAGCAATAACTACTATGCATGTAACCAGATGTGTTCACTTATATTTTATTTCTGAAGAAGGAAGCATAATTTTGTCTCAGAACATGCTTTCATTAATGTTAGTGCTTTTAATAGTTCTAGTAAAGGTATTTATGTTTTGATTAATTGTAACTTCTAACTGATAACATATGCATGGTAAATGAGGTTTATAAAAACCCTAGCATTTAGAAAGCTATGTTCAATATCATATACATATTACTATTTTCCATGTAGTTTCTCGAATCTTACTTATGGTTTTCTTTTCTTTTCTAGAGTGACAATAAGTTCAAAGGAACAGATCTTCAAGTGGAAAGGATAAGGATAGATATTAAAAATTTGCATTTAGGTAGATTAAATCACTAAATTTGTAAAGTATGATTATTGTAAAGCAGTCAATAAAGGTACTGCATAATTTTAATAAATGTTAACTTGTGCTGACACATGAGCACAAATATATAAGAGATGTCCCCAAAACACTGACCTTGGCATATATTCCTTAATCCTTTTGTGCGAACTGTCACAACCACGAGAAACACACTCATTTTCCAGCTGACACACTGGCGTGCCAGAGTGTTTTCTCCTTCACCCCTGGAAATGATGCAAAATATTTCAGATATTGATTCTGAAACAGATTCAGATATTAGTGACAGTGGCAATGCGTTGATATTTCGGTAATTTCGTGGATTTAGGCTTAATGGCAAGAAACCCTCCATCCCTGGACAGACACTCAGAAAAGAGACTGCCGGCCTCAGCGATAAGTATGCGTTTGCAATTCCTATTGTGAAAGGGTTAAATATTTATTATAGACAAATTTAATGTATTGCGAAGTTACAGAATTCTATGAAATTGATTAAAAGTTTCATGGTACTAAATAAATAAAAAATTTAAATTTTTATATGAACCACAAGCCAAAAAATTTCTCAGTTAGTAAATTGTGCCTCATACACTAATTGGGCAAAATTTCAGTTTTTTTCCCCCCATAAAAAGTTTCAGAAGTGCATTTAAACAAAGTTGGTGAGGGTTCATTCATAGATATAAATGTAAATGCTTATAGCAATCATTCTCTTCTCTTTCCTGATTTGTGTACGACCATTGAAATATGATCATCTGAAGTGATTTTTTCTCTTTGAGAGCTTCGGAAAAGTGGTTTAAGTAAGCATATATTTATTATTATGCTTATATCTCTAATACTTTTCAGGATAAAATGATCAAACTTTGTGCATCACTTCATTTTTTTTCTCTGACTATAAAAGTTTAAATCTTTTATTTAGGTTTATTCAAGTTAGGTATTATTCAAGTTTTATCCCCTGAAAATTTTAATCAATTTCATAAAATTCTGTCCAAAATCCAGACTATTAGATCAACAGCTGCACAGTAGACCAGAATTCTGGACCATCACACTTCAGCCATCTAACAGTGTCAGTGGTCTTAACCACTCAGCCATTTGTCAGCATCTCACTTTGGTATTAAGATTTTTCTAAACTTTATGTGTTTCTGTTGCATCATATGTGAGAAGTTTTTCGGAGCTCAAATGAATTAATAAATGTAAAATACTGAAATTTCCCTTAGCTTTATATCTGTTATTACAGTAGCATAGCAATTCAATAAGTTTTTTTTTTCTTGTATGTTAAGATCGATTCTGGAACAACAACAACAAAAACACCATATTGTGCTCATTTGTGTTAATTTTCTCCCTTCCTTCAAGGGTATATGGGGTGGGGGGGGCTTGAGCCCTCTAAGCTCCCCCCCCCATTTGTCCTATGCCATTGTATTATTACTGTAGTTAAAGATATTATAATGATGACTACCATGAAATTTGCATATTTTTATAAGAATGAAAATTAAAACATGTTTTCCCCCCATGTTAATAGGTAAAGTAAAAAGCATCCAGCCACATCTAAATAGAGTTATTGGTGTTAGCAAGCATTTATGTGGGTGTGCTACAGGTGAGCTTTGATCTCTTTTTTAAACAATGTTGTGAATTATATCTAAAATAATTTATCAACTTAAAATGAGTTCATTGCATAACTTAGACAATTGAATATTAAACTTATGTATGCAATGCTGAACCTAAAAGACTCGACATATTCTTGTAATAAAACAAATGTGATAATTTATATAAGTATTTTCCCTTTATATTTTTTTAGCGAATGTATGAGATTTTTTAAAAAAACTATCATTATTTGCATTTCTTTATCTATAAAAAGGATAACCAAAATAATAACTGAAAATAGTAAATGGTCTTGTAAAATGGCTCCCCCCCCCCTCTCTTTCTTTTTGTCTTTGGAGAAATTGTTTAGGATCACATGAGCTATGATCCACCCATGCAAAGTTACTTTTTGCCTCGCGTTGACTCCTGCTTTAAATTTAAATATTACGTTTTATTGATATTTTGTAGATTTGGCATTGAGATGCTTGACAAGAACTTTAAAGAGTGAAGAGGAAGGGAAAGAAAAACATTGCAGGTACATCATCCTTTTATTCATCATTACACAGGCTGGAACTAAGGATTTTGTCTTCAAGCCTTAGTCATTCCAGCAACATACCGATTCCTTCACACATGCTCTGCCTTCTACTAATGAATGTAAGAAGACAAAAAAATATTTTTAGTTTTTACATTGGAAAATTTACTAAATATCATTTTCAAATTTATTTTTTTTTAAATGGGGTAAATGTCTAATACATATGTTTATCTATTTTTTAAAATAATTTATTCATAAATAATTTTGCATTGGACTTACAAAGTGAAAATTCCTGTCAAATCCTGACTTTTTTTTTTTTTCTACCAATGATGCCAACCCTCAATGAGACTTTTCAGTAGTAATTGTGAATATTTTCAGTAGTTTTAGATGCTTGTCCATAGTCACTCACATAGGCAAAATTTTAGTTTGTTTTTTCTAAACTATATAAAAAAAAGTTTAATTATACCCAATTAAAAATTGATCTTAATTAAAAATAATTAGAAACTTACCTGAATGGATTCTATCATCGAGTTAGCACGCCTTGAAAACAAAAGTAGAAAGAGAAAAGTTTAAAGCCTGAGAAAAAGGGGGGAGGGAGAGGAGGAAAGAAGAGGGGCTCCAGAAGTCCAGACTCAACACCTTTTCTCTTCAGATGGTCAGGATTGCAAATTCGGTGCCAATTGAAGCCAATAATTGTTTGTTTTAGGCTTTGGGTGTTGTGCAATAACTCTTGGTGCTTTTTCTTTATTACTCTAACAATGTAGATTAAAATCATTGTAGAATAAATCAATTTATATTTAAATTTCCGTAAAAAATATAAGCTTTTTCCGTAGTCTGTAGTAAACCAAATTTAAAAAAAAAATTCCATAGAAACTATGGAGAATCCATAGTAGTTGGCATCTCTGGTTCTACTAAAAATTACAGGGTTCAAACAACTTATTTGAAAAAGCATTCTCTGGATGAAAATTCAGCTTGCTAAAGCTTAAAATATACAAAAAATGGACAAAACATTAAATTACTAAATAATAAAAAAATTCTTTTCAACAATATCTGTCTCTTGTGCTAGTCTGTGTGCCAGATTTGACGAATGGTAGAAGCTTTTAACGACATACATACACACACATAGTGAAAGCTCTTTTATATATAAGATACGCATGTTACAAATAAGCACTTGTGAATAATTTTCTCTACAAGTATGTATTAGAAAGGATTTTATGTTCTTTTATTAGAGATGTTAACAGGATGTAAAACCTTTTGCCATGAAATTAAACTATCTGGTAAAAATTTTCAATATCATAAAAATTTTTAAATTCTTTAAAGTAGATTGTGTTTCTTATGCACTGAATTATATATATATAGAGAGAGAGTGAGAAAATTTACAATATTAATATAATTTTAAAATCTTTTTCTACCACATACTATTTTGAATGATGATTCAAAAGGTGAATATTCATCTATAATTAGTGTTTGTGCATAGACTAAGGGCAGTATCCAGACCCTTACCCCCCCCCCCAATATATCTGTTCCATTTATTATTATATGCTGAAAAAAGGTAAACATTTTTGTAATTTGAACAAAAGTCACCATCACAACCTGAGTACGTCAGTTTTGGAATGTATTATAATTATCAAGCCATTGTTCAAGCAAGTAATTTGTGATTATCATGTTTCGTTTTTTCTACTCTTACCTATCCTGTACCCCCTTATTTTTTACATCAACCAGAAAATCCAAGTACTGAAATCCCCCCGCAGTATTCTATGATAAACTTTGAACATTTACTTATTTTTTATAACAATCAAACTTCATTTTAAAATTAATATTGAAGAAGAAAAAAAAATATTTTCCCTCTACTTTCAGGGCATTTGGTTTTGTTATGGCATTATGCTGTCATCATCGGTGCACGTGGAGTTCTTATGTCGGAAAAGAATTTATGAAAAGCAAAAATATTTCTGAAAATGACTTTAAACTTATGTGTTGCATTGCTAGTTGGGCTACTTGTGGTCAAAGAAAAAACAGTAAGTTAAATTTAAATTCATTTGATGGTCTGAGTGATGGATTTTTTATTATTATTTAAATTTTACTTGTAAAATCTTTACTTTCGAATCAGAATTTTACACATTCAAAATAATCCATTTTTAATACTCACAAAACTCAATTAAGGTACATTTCCTTTTTTCGCAATCTAAGACAGACTTTTTTTTTTTTAATTTTCACCTGTTCGTGCAACAGCATTATCTTTTTTTAGGCGTCTGTCATTTGTTGCTGTGTTGTCAACTTTAAAATATCAGATTATATTCTCCTTGTCTAATATTTTTATGATGTTGTTAAAATTTTGAATATCAGAGAAAATTATTTAAACAGAGAAAATTTTTTCAAAAAATGTATTACAGCTAAAAATATGTCATGAAGCGAGTTCTTGTTATGACGGAAAAACTGAAAATTCTATGAGTAGTGTTGTTTTGAAGCAGTGACTAAAAGATGGGGTAGCATATTACGAGAGGTCACTTCTCAAAAATAATTTAATTACAATGACAGCTCTTCTGATACACTTTCTGAAGAAGCTGATGATGATAGGCACAGAATAATAAATAATACATTGGATGTGTTGAGTGTAAAGAAATTTTTAACTGATGAAGAATTGATCCATGCTTTCCAGAATGATAGAAAATTTCGTATCAGTTAAAGATGATTCATCTGATGACTATGTACCAGATGGGGGAAAAAAGGAAATTAAAATAGTCATAAGTATATTATTGATTATAGTACAGTTACAATTGATTATAGTTATTATATTTAAATAATCATAACTATAATCAATTATAAAAAAATACTTTGAATAGTTGAAATAAATAAAAAAAATACGAATTAATAAATAAATAAAAATTAAAAAAATATCAAGAAGTAGTAAAAATAAATAAATGAAAAAGTAAATAAATATTTACTTTACTAAAAATGAATTAATTACCAATATTGGTGTATTAAAAAAAAAGAGTGAAAAAAAACTTTAGTGCATCATGAGGTTTGAACTTGCAGTGCCAGAGTGGAAGTTCACAGCCTTGCCGATTATGCCATGGTGCTCAACCGCTTTTGCATGAACTTACATTTAAAATTTCGGTGAAGTGGTTCAAAAATAATATTAATTTTTCTCAACTGTATTTCAGTATTGCATCTTAGTATTTTACATGTAGTATATTCACATGGTATACTACCACTATGCCAAAGATCATTGAAATCCTCCATGTCTCCTCCTTGTTAGTGATGTTCCATGATATTATGGACAAAATTTGTCAGATGACGATTTAATGACAGCTGTACAAACTGTAATCAAGGTTGCTAAATATACTCCCAATGTAAATGAAGTTACAGTAATGTCAGATATAGTAGAATACTGCAAAAAACAAAAGCTCTGGAGTACACACAATATTTGGAAAGGTTATTCCTGTACAAGAGAACTATCTAGGGCTGCAATCAGAATTTTGAATATTCCACCATCAGCTACTTCAAATAACGCGATTGGAAAGCATTTAGCAACATTAAAACAAAAAGAGAAATAGATGGACAGATAGACACACTGTGAAGCTAGTATCAGTTTCACAAAATCTTCATGTGATGTGCAATGAGTGTCATGCTTTCAAAATCTGAACTTTTGAAGGTGCTAAATAAAAGCTTGACTGAAGTCAGAGAGTTATTTTATAAGCTTAATGCATACAGAAATCTTAAACTGTATGCTCAATTGGTACTTTCACTTCACTTCAATGAATCAAAAATATATATATATATATTTTTGAACTCATAGTAATTGTTAATCTATGATTTTTAATAGTAACATGTTTATGTGATAGAACAAAATATAATTCTTTCTGGTATGCCTAACATCTTCCATATTTTTATTTAATTTCTTCAAAATTTTGAAATGATTTAATTTATGTTAAATGATCTTTCTTTAGATACTAAGGAGAAAAAGTTAGACAGTGTGATAGAAAATGTCCAAGAAGAATCTCTACATACTGAAGCTCCTGTTGCAAATGATGCTCTCCTTAACAGGTCAGTATTGAATATATTTACTTTATATTCAACATTTTCTTTTTTAATAGTTTTGTATGATATCTGGACATTGTTTTTTTAACAGCAATGAATGCATTTGTTTGTGGGAGAGGGAAGGGATTAATTTAAAATTTAATGGATAGGTCACATAAATTTACATTTTTCCATTGTGATTTCCTGGGACAGGCCACAGAGATTTACATTTTTACTTGATTTTCTAGTATGTACACCCCCTCAGAAGAGGATCTGAGTGTAAGTAAAATTTTAAAATTTCCTATGTCAGTTTGAAGTTTTTTCTTAATAAGTAACTAACTTACATAGCATAAATAATAACATCTCATGTTTCTTTTGAGCTACATGTTTTTAGTAAAGCTTATTGGTTACTTACAAAACTAAAACAGAAAATTTGGCTTACACTTGAATACTTTTTTGAGTGTATGCATGCCATACATACGTGTTTATTGAATTCTCCCAAAAAATGCCCAGCCAGAGAAAGACAGAATAGATTTGACCAGTCTGTTAAGCATGAAAAAAGTGTTAATTTAATGTAAACAAAATGCATCATAAAGCAAAATTTCACCCTTAAGCAATATCTTTTGCGAGAAAGCTGAAGCTTCCATTTCAAGATTCCTTGAGATTCATGTGATAATCACAACGTCTTTCTATACAAATTATTTAGCACACACAAAGGAAAAATTCACTCCAATGCAGCAAAGTAAAAAGAAAAGTGCATGCAATATGAACTGCAATGTCATGGCTGCATCCTCATTTCTGACTGGTTTATTAAAAAAAAACCACCAGGAAAAAAAGTTTGCTTGGTAATGGGTTGCCACTATAATTTAAAGCAGCAAAATAGTTGCTTTTCTGGCATGGTAGACTGATCCTAAATGGATATGTATTACACTAGTATTCAGTTTGAACCATTGAAGGAGTGGGAAATTAGAATGCTTGATGCTATTTATGCAGACTATAAATACTTTTAATAAGATGAGTTGTTCTTGCTTATATCTACTTTTAATCAAATAGATATATAAAAAATTACTAAATTTAGATTGATAAAATAAATTTGCAAAATATAGCAGTGATTATGAAAATCAATTAGAAAGGCTAGCTAAATATAATAAATTGAAAAAAAAAAAGATCTAAAATACTTAATGATAAAATCATTTACCTTAAACCTATAAGTTTAAAAAATTGCACGGAAGCTCTTTTCAATCACCATTTGTGACCATAGTTATTGCTTTTTTCGAGCAAGTGATGACTATGGCCATGACTGGGGACCAAAAAGCACTTCTTTGCAGTATTTGCTGATATTATCCGTGTACCAATACTTGTACATTTGTCTACCATGACCCCCAACCATTCATAACAAGCTCAATCTTCTCCCATGGAAAAAAATATTTCGTGGGAGCTACAAATTGTTTTCAGATTTTTTATGATGAAGGGTTATTCAAAAAATTCATCTAATAACTCGATAGTTAGAAATTAAAACAGGGATTTTAAGATGATTTTTAAAAAGAAATACACACTGATTGAAAAAGGTTTGCTGTTCCTGCAATGGAATGATTTCATGACCTCCGATTTTGGGTGAGGCTCTTAACTGCTGGTATGTGATTCTGATGGCTAATCTAACATGTCAAAGTTAGGAATATTAGATCACCATTGTATAACATGCATAATTGTTGGTTTTCTGATGTCTGCAAATTTTGAACTAAAATGTTTGCTTTATTTTATTTATTTATTAATTATTCTTTTACGTATAACTTTATAAATTTAGATATGTCCAGTTGAATTTGAAGCATGAAGAAAGGGAAGAAATAGGAATACTATGTAAAAGATTAATGGATATGGGCCGTGTGGACTACTTACAAAAATGTGGCTATCAAGTGAAACTTGTATCATATGTCGATAAATTGGTATCATTAGAAAATGTTGCACTAGTTGGTTTCCATAAAGAAAGCTAGCACCAGAATTTGTTACAATGGTATGGCATCATTTTTTATTCACATAATACATATCATCGTGTCATGATTTTTAGATTTGTACTTTGTTGTAATGTATCTTCTCCTGACCTACATTAAAATTCAATTTAAAAGACAACTCTCGAGTAATTATTATTATATTGAAAATGTTTGAACTCTTAAACTTTGTTTTTCAGATAAAATAAACTTTTATTGAAATAGTGTGCAAATGTACAATAAAACTTCTTGCAGTCACCTCCAAAGACCTACTTTTCCATGCTGCGGTGCATTTAAAAAAGACAATTGTGTTGGAAAATGTTTTGCGGAAGATGTGTTTGTTATGATTATCTTTCTTGCTTATAATATAGTTAATGAGGTAAATTTTATTTTCTTAGTATTAACATCTTCAGAGACTGTGTTACTGAGAAATTTATTTGTTCATTAAAAAAAAAAAAAATTGCTTGGAATGATACAAAACAGATACACTGTAAGTAAGTAATTAAAAAAAAATATCTTTACATAACTTAATAATCACAAACAACTGACAGTAAATAATGCCTGGAGGTTTTTTTCTGTTAAATACATAGTCCTCATTATGATGTAGCATTGGAGCAATTATAGTAGGACCTATCCATCTCACAAAAATTACGAAACAATCAAATATCAGCTGACACTAGATGCTTCAATTAAACAACACACAGATATTTATGTATTTCAAACTTCCACATATCATGTTACCACCTGTATATTCACAATTTTTTAAATTAAAATACTGTATAAATAAAAATTAACTCCATCTTGGGACTAAAGAAGCTACATTTTTACAATGACAGTGAAATATCAAATTCAAAATATTCTTTCAAGTACACACACATCTGAATAAAAATAAGGTTTTTTTTTCCTTCTTTTTTAAAATTTAAATTAATAAGAAAGTTTAAATAATAGTTTTTAACTATATATCCAAACAAATTTTAAAAGTCAAATGAGGTAAAAATTTAGAAAAAAAGTTTCTCTCTCAGTGTAATTATTTTTAAAACACATTTCTGGTTACATTCGAGTGTTAAATAAATGCAAGAATTATAGTTCACAAGCATGTTACTGCACTAAAAAGGATACAAATTTATAAAGCCTTCAGATATTTCAAAATTCCCTTAAGCTGGGATACTGGTTTATACATACTTAAATTGTCATGTAATTTACTGTTTGAAATGTTAAATGACAAAGAAAAAGGTGTAATTTATACTAAATTTTGATGTAAAAACTTTATGCAAATGCCTGTGTCTAGTTTTTAGTATTAAATTATAGAAAATGATAAAAAATGAAGATTCCAGGACTTTCTACCTGCTAAAAATATGTAAATAAATAAAACTTTTTTACTTATAAATGTACTTTGAAGTATAAGCAAAAAATTTAATAAGTATATTTTACTGAATAAAGCAATATTTGTCTGAAGAAACAATGTTACAAAATGTTACATTTAGCTTTGGAGGAAATTCTTTCTCATAGCTTTGACAATTATTGATGGTTTGTCTAAACTTTTTTTCTCCAAATTTCTACCCATTGATATGATGCATAGTTAGTGTTCTCTGAAACTAGTATTTTTTCTGTTAGTATAAGACTAGTTTTTTAGGCTGTGAGCCTACTTACCCTAATATCTTGGTTGTTTTTTATGTCTGACTAGAACAATAATGAATGGAGAATCTGCTTTGTAATGGTGATAGTAAACTAATTAATTTAGTAGGTAAGTATTAATGTAGAGTAGCTAATGCGCTCTGTCTTTGCAAGGTGATTTGCCTCTTCGATTTTTAAACTAATTTAAATGTTTTGTGGATGAAATGTTTAAAGTTTGCATTTTGTTGCCTGTAAATCAATACAGTGGATCATGTTTTATTAGTTGTTCAATTACCATTGGTTAGCATTGGAAAATGCTTGTTTTGGCTGTACTGCCATGAGAACATTGCCTAGACAAAGATAACAAACAGTATTGGTTTATTTTGATGGCATGCTTGATTATGTGTATTGCCAATTCTGGTGTTGAAAATCCCCTCTGAATCTGAACATTCTAAATATGATCAGAGGGTACTATAAACATGCATTTTAATTTGCATCTTTTAAACTAATATAAATTTAAATACTACTCGGATGCCAGCTGGTATTTATAGTTTCAATATAAAATCTTGTGCTTGAAATCAAATTTTCTGTTTTGAATGGGCTCTGCAACTGAAAAAATGTACAAACTACTGATTGAAAGCAGCAATGGAAAAAATACACCAGTTTCAGAGAACTACATCATTGGATATACAGGGTGAAAACACTGACCTAGAATTTATTCCTTAAACATTGATTGTAGAAGTATACAATTAGTTACAAACTTACATACAAAAAAGTACAGAATTTTATGGTATCAACTAATATTTTCAGGAGATTAAATGTAAATAAATACAAAATTTTAACTTTTACAGCCTTTAACCATAAAAAGGCTCAGGTATATTTAAACAAAATTGGTAAGGGGTTATACAATACCTATGATAGTAAAAGTATTATGTACTTATGCAGTCATTGTTTTCTTTCATAATTTGTCTACAGCTTCTGCTACATGACCTTCTGATGTGATTATTTCTTTTTGAGGGAACATCGAAAAGTTGTTTAAATCAATACATATTTATAATTTTCATATCCTGTTATTATGAGAGCCTTTTGATGATGAAAGGCTGAAATTTGTATCATATGTACCTAATTAATGCATGGGACCCATTTTACTAATTGTTTTTTTTTTATTTTTTTTTGTATGGGGGGCTGTATAAAAATTTAAATCTTCTATTTATTTAGATTAAATCTCTGGAAACTTTCAATTGATTTTACAAAACTCTGTACCTTTTTTTAAGTAACTTTTTAATTTATTGTAGCTATCTATGATCAATTTGAAGGAATAAAAGTTTAGGTCAGTATGTTTGGGACTTCCTGTATATATCCAGTATATATTTAATACTGGTAAGTTTCCTCAATGCAATGGCAAAATATTAACTATCAAATAAGAAATGGTTACTACCAGGTGGCATAAAAATACCATTCTAGTCTGAATGTTTAGTAATTTATTTATTTTTTTAAAAATATATAATATATTATGTGCACATTTATTTGGCTCAAACATGAAAAATAATTTTTTGTTTCCTCAAAATTACAGGTATTATAGCCAGAATTTGATTTTGAATAATTTTTAAACTGTAGTACGATTTCTGTTTTATTAAGATAACTGTCTTACGGATAAGGCTAAAGAAAACAGCCAGGAACAATTAAATCTAATAAATGCAGCAGCCAATTGATTTTTATTTATTTTTCAAAATTATTCAAAAAATCAAAATGAATTATTTTGGTTTGCTGTCTTGTTGCATATTTGTTCAATATAAATTCTAAAAATAAATAAATAAAATAAAAATAATAAGGTAAAACATATAATAAGTACAAAAGTTATCAAACATTCACCCCAAAGCGGTATTTTTTGTACCCATCTGTGTATTTAAATTTTTACCTAATGAACCAAATTTACCATACATGAGATTTCAGTAGTGTTTTTTATATTGTGAAGTAATGCCAATAATCTTTTATCTCCATATAGCATGTGTAATCAGCATGATAATATATTTACAAATCTGTTTAAAATGAGAATTTTCTTTTTCATAAAAGTTGTGCAGGGAAGAAACATATGCGATTTTTCATAGTTATATATTGTTATTTTGATACTATAGCTATACTTTAGAAGCAGAATATGACTAATTTAAAACTGTACCGCTTGTGGTCTCAAAATTGATTTCTTTTTTATTTAGAACTTTGCTCAGTAAGATGATTTTGGTTACTTCATACAGTATATTAGCTTCACAGAATTGAAAACAAACTACACAGTTTATTCTCCTATTTGTATTCAAATGCTTCAAAGTTAATATTTTACAAGCTCTTAATGTACAAACTCTCTGCTTGAAATTATTATGCTAATAGTGATAATCAGTGTTCCCAATAAAGAAATCTAACTGAAAGTGGCCACATTGGCCTTGAATATTTAAGGCTGTCGTTCAAAGAAAAAAAAAAAAAAACCCTATGTTTTTAGTCTTGGTACACAAATTGAAATAAACTAATAGCACCATGGTCTCCAAAAAAATTCCAGAGGGTTCTTCATAAGCTGCTTTATGCACTGTAATAAGCAAAAATGCTGAGCCTTTTGTGAAAATTTCGGAAAAAATTCTTAAACACGGATCTGAGCTGCAAGATTTTTCGAAGAGTGACACGTTTTGCAAAAATTTTTTGATTTTTAAGAATTTTTTCTAAAAGTTTTGAAACTGATACATTTATTTCAGCATGTAGTACAGCTTGTAAAAAGACAGTTTCAAAATTTTGAAATGCCTGACATAATTAGTTTATTTGAACTTATGCACCAAAATCACATGATTTTTTCGAACTGCACCATTAATTTGGTGGCGAATTAAATTTTTATGAGCTCGCTTATTGTATGAAAAATTAATAAGCTTGAGAATTTGAAAAAGAAATTAGACCAGTTTACATAAAATACCCTATCCAAAAGGAGGGTGTAGAGAAAGTGATGTAATGCATCATGGGAAAGCAGGGTCGTACCCTCATTTACCTCTCCTTGAACCAGGAATCTTTTTTTCTCCTTTGTTAGGAATAGGAGAGTAGAAAGATGAAAAGTTGCAGGCTTTACCCTACATTTTTGCGTAGCTAAGCGGGTCTATTAATGCACACATTTTTTCAATTACTGCCTAACATTGTTTGTAACTGATTAACATTCAGTGTCTCGTTTCAAACACTTTTTTTTTTTCCATTTCTTGAACTTTCAGCCGTATTCAAAAGTCTTTAATTTTGAAAATTGTGGCCAAATTGGCTCATTGAACTTTTATTGGGGTGGCCAACATTTTGCAGTTGGTATTTACGTGCCAAATTTTGCCTATTTGGTAACACTAGTAACATAAAATTGGCAGTGAAAAGTTAAACAGTCACGCATTGTTTTTGGTTCTAAATCTTTTGTCCCAGACATAAATATTTTTTATAGAGAATTATTAAACTTGGTTAAACTTTCGTGCGTTGTTATTAAACATTTATTGCTAGATAAGGTGTATTTCTCTGTTTCGTGTAAGTATTGGTGTTTAAAAAAAAAAAAAAAAAAAGAATTAGTTTATAATTCTTGCCTATTTTCATCTAATAGTTCTGCATACCTAAATAATCTCATGTGTATAAATGGAAAAAATAAATGAATACATACATATATTTACATTTGGCAGTGTGATAATACAGTTCACTTCTTAATATAATTTTATCTTTTATGATACTTTATATGTCGCTTATGCATCAACAATAATAAAGACTAGCATGTCATATATTTATATCTGTATATACAATAATATACATAGGCACCAAATAATTATTTTAACATAATTAGGAAATTAAAAAGCATTAAAAATGTATTTGAAGGTATCTGGGCACATTGATATCAATTCGCAGATGCAGGATAATGGGGTATAATATGGCAAAGAGTTAGGAACACATGTTCAGAGGCCCTAAAGTACTTGGGGATGTTTTTCATGTTATATTATTACTTTTTTAAATCTTCATATTTTTGTAAAACTAAGATGTTTAATTTCCTTTGTTAACATTCATTACTCATGTGTACTAAAAGAAATGTTTAAAAAAAAATATGTAATATTTTAAATGTTTTTTTTTTTTTTTGGGGGGGGGGGGAGGAGGAAGGCAATATTCTAAAATGTGCTCAAACACCTTTTTTATTTAATTATTTAAAAAAAAAAGATTATTATGATGATGATTTTAATAAAAGTTAGTTAACAGACATAACCAAAAAGCTCTATTTGTCTTGTAAGATAAATTACAAGATATATTGCATATGTGACATTTTAAGTAGTATTTTAGCTATTTAATGATTCCTTAACTGAATAAACTAGGTTATTATTATTTCCTTAATATGATTTTAAGTTTGGACTAATTCATCTTAATCAGTTGATTCAATTTCAAAAATTCTTTTCTGTGCATCCAGTATGATTGACAATGAATCTATTACAATAACTTTTTTAAAATTGCTTCAAACAGCCTTGCGTAAAGGATTTAAATTAAAACCTAAAAATATTTTCTTTTGCTGGGCAGTCAGTAAAACTTGCTGAACAGTAGGAGAGCAGGATTTAGTGAGAATCTGATGTATAAACATTCAGCTAACTCTTTATTTACTGAACTCAAACCAATCAGTCCTAACCTTACACACATTAGAATTGAATATGTTGTTTTCACTTAAACTGAACCTAGGATCTAAATTTTCAATAAATCTTTTATAAAGTGAACAACAAATATTCAGTCTTCAGTGATTTTTTCCTCCTCAAAATTGTTTTCTTTTCCGATCTTTTCGAATCACGATATCCATCACTGAACTGGTTTTTTTAACTGAAATAAATTTCAATTTTTTTTTTCAAGTTTCTAAATGATAAATTTAACAAAACATTGTTAAGATATATATACATATGTAAAACAGTATATAACAGTACATAGTAAACTTTGAAAGAAATACACACATTTCATCTTTATTATGCATAATAACACAGTGTATAATTCTCTATGATGCTATTAAATAACTCAATATCTTTCTTAATTATTTTGAAATCAGTTGTAGATTATAACTAAAGAACTTACATCAGAAAATAAATAGAATATATTAAATACATTTAAAAGTTTCTTTTTTAAAGAACGATTTGCAAAATGCCAATTTTGAAACAAATTTACTAATTGAATTAAATTATTTATGTAGATAAAACAATATCCAATTTTGAAACAAATTTACTAATTGAATTAAACTATTTATGTAGATAAAACAATATCCAATAAACGAATAAAAAGCAAAATATAAATTTTATCTTAATCAGAGTTTAAATAAATGACTGGTATAGTCAAGGGCGTAACCAGGGGGGGGGGGATATCGGGATATATCCCCCCCCCCCCCGAAATGTTTGGATTAGTGATGAAATTCCGTCTATTTATACACATATAAGTTCATATCCCCCCCGAAATATTTTCCTGGCTACGCGCCTGGGTATAGTCATATGCTTCACGTCTAATTTTAGTTTATATATGTAGCGTATATGTTAGGGTAAATATAATAAATCTTGTGATTATTCAAGCATAATTACTGGTGTCATTTGGTCAATGCGATAAATAATTGAATATTTATCAGGTTAACTGGCTCTATCAAATGACCACAGGTAGCAGATTTTCGAGGGACTTTCCACAAGTGATAAGATCCATTGATATTTATCATCAGATATTCTACCTAAGATAAACATCAATGAGTCCAAACACCACATTAAGCAGGGAGGGGCTTTGAAAATCAAATATAAACAAATTACCATTGTAAAATAATAATAATAGCAGCAGGTCTGTTAATTTGATATGTATCCATTTATCACATTGACAAAATAACATTTGCGACTATACCACAAGATTTTTTACACTTACCGTGGCTTACATAAGATTTTATAATTTCTATTATTTGTGCAATTTTATGCAGTGTATAGAATAGAATGCTTTAGTCATATCCACTTGTTGTAGTAATATTTGCTTCACAAATTGCATCATTAGATAATACAATGCTCTTAAATTAATTACATTCCACAAAATATTACAATATAAAGTAATTCTGGAAAAAAAAAAATCTTAACAATAATAATACACATGGCATGGGTATAAAGGAAGACACTATCACACATTTTGGCAAAATGCCGTTTACTTACACTTCAATCTCATCTTTCTAATGCTTTTGCTCATTGATAGATCTTTTGTAAATGAATGTTTAAATAATGCAAATTTTGATATTGAAACACGTTATCTGATATTTCTCAGTTATCAAAATCTGAATTCCGGGAAAAGGTTTTTTTTTTTTTTTTCCCTCTAACGTAAACTTTGAAAGCATGCAAAAATCATCCAGTCACACAAATTAAAACTTTTTTCTCAAATCTAAACAAGCATGCATAACAAAGAAGACACACGACATAAATCTGTGTTAACCCTTTGAAGCGCAAGTATTTTGACATCAATGTAGAAGACCAAATGGGCAGGCTTCCCAATGTTGAAAAAGGGCAGGTTTTGCCATCGATCCACTTAACTACCAACAATACGACAGTCAATTGAATCGTCCATCTGTCGCCATAGAGCGATGAAAGTTTTCTGACACAGGCCGTGCAGCTGCATGCACAGCCTGTGTCGGAAAACTTTTTTAGCTCTATTGTGCCAGATCGATGATTTCATCAACTGCCATTTTGTTGGTAGTTAAATGGATCGATGGCAAAAGGTGAACTGTTTTCAACATTGGGAAAACCATATTTCTTTGCAACTAGCAGTGAAAGCGCTGAAATAAGGTGGTTTTACGGTGCAACTACTGCACATCAAAGGGTTACATGTATGTCCCTTTTATCAAACTAAACAGGTGCAGTAATGAGAAACTTGGGTCAAACACTTTCAGACATGTTGACAATAAAAAATAATTGAGTTTTATTTCCATTTTCACGCACATAAAAATAGCACATTCACATCCCAAATGACACTTGAATAATACTCTCACTTCATTCGCTTTATCATTACGCACGTGTATACATCCACATCCACACATGTTGAATACGCTCTCTGGACCATTTCTTGAACACATCGCACAAAGTGGAATGAGAAACATCTAAAATCTTGACCTTCACGGCAGATTATTTCTTTTTCCAGCTGGAAAAAGGAGCCTTATTATGTATTTTTTTTTTTTTCCAGCACAAGAGTAGAGAGAGAGCAGCAGCTATTGAGAAGCTGCACAAGTTAGCAAGTTGCGTTTTCCCCAAAAACAAGTATGCAGCAGCATGCCTTCCTTTACCTCATCAGCTCACAGGTCACTTGGGCCTTTAACCACTAAAGGAAGATACGCAAACAAATTGTTGAGTCATGACAATAAGCTTTGGTACTATAGTAACTACAAGGTATTCCAAAATGATCTTTGCAACTTTTGTGAAGTATATTTCAGAAATAGGTAAAGAAAAAAAAAAAAATACAGCTTGTTTCATAATGTTCACACAGACACATTGGCATAAATTGGGTGGTTTCTAACTTTTCTTGAATTTTAGGGGGACAATTGCCCGTACTTGCCTTTAGTAAGTTACATCTATGCACACACCTAAAGTTTTACTTTTTACAGATTATAATCTTGCTTTCATGTGTCCACAATAGTAAATAGACACTATGTTAGAACCTGGGACTCTGAGAACTCCCTCATTAAGGGTGTATGTTGAAAAAAAAAGAACTCTGTTTTTTTAGTCTTGGTACACAAATTGAAATGAACTAATAGCACCAGGGTCTCAAAAAAATTCCAGAGGGTTCTTCATAAGCTGCTTGACGCGGTGCAATAAGCGAGAAAGCTGTGGTGTTTGTGAAATTTTCAGAAAAAATTTTTAAACATGCATCTGAGCTGCAAGATTTTTCGAAAAGTGACACGCTTTGCAAAAAGTTCGGATTTTTAAGAATTTTTTCTAAAAGATTTGAAACGGATACAGATGGATCGTTTATGTCAGTATGTAGTACAGCTTGTAAAGAGACCGTTTCAAAATTTTGAAGTGCCTGGCATCATGAGTTTATTTGTATTTATGTACCAAAATCACATGATTTTTTCAGACAACACCGTTAACATGAAATTTAAGCACAGCATCGAAAACTAAGTATGTGGTGTGGTCTTTACAGCCATGTAGTGAGTCCGTTCTTTTTTATGCAGAGGCGCCAGTAATCTCGTCTGTTTATTTGGAAATGTTGCAACTGTTAGCATTGGCCCAGGTTGAAGAACTGCAGCTTTCCAGAAAGAGCCCCCCCCCCCCCCTCATCACTGGACCTAGATCATTAGGAGTGCTTTGGATGACTCATTTACAAGTTCTCCAGGCACAACTGTGTTAAATTTTTTTTACTTTGGGTTTTTGTAAAAGATATAATCTGACAGAACCAGCAGAAACTTTGAGCTTCCATCACTACTGCAGCAGTCGCTCAAGTTAATGAGGATACGCCATCCAAACACAGCATTATCTGGATACAGATGGCATGCACATTGTTGAACTGCTATCAAAAATTTACGTGTGTGTGAACATTATGGTACAACCTTCTACCTATCCCCATTTCAGAAATACAGGGTGTCCGCAAATTGTTGGACACTTTATAAAATTAAATAAGAGACACTCTAAGCACAGTGTCATTAAAATACAGGCTGTCTGAAAAGTCCTTGACACATTTAAAAAATTCACAGAAAAGCAACAAATTGGTGCATGAATATGTGGTTTGCACAATAATGCTTCACAGAATCAAGAATTTATTTTTCCATCTTAAAACAAATTATTTCAAAAATGTGTTAATAGATGGCGTTGCATCTCCAGTTTTCAGCAATGAGAGACAATAGGGATTTTTCGTGCGTTTCAAACAGCATTGACAGTGCTGGAATATTCATTCTAGCTAAGGTGACTGAAATTGAGAAAGCACATTGCGTAGGTTGGTATTTGGAATCAAAATCCATAACAAAATTTCAGAGAAAGTTTCGTAATATTTTTAAGAAAAACCCTCAAAGTCGAAACAGCGTTTTGGCCTGACATGAAAAGTTTTTAAGAGACTAGAAGCATTTTAGACTGGGAAAGAAGTGATTTGCCACGAAGATCACATAAGACTATACAAGACATTCGGGAAGCTTACTGTGACGGTAGAGCACCACCTATGAACACAATTTGGAAGTAATTTTTTTATGACCTCAAAAAAAGAATAAAAATTGTGAACCTGTGAAGCATTATTGTGCCAACCGCATTTTCATACGATAATTTGTTGATTTTCTATGAATTTTTTTAATGTGTCAAGGATTTTTTTGGACACCCTGTATTATTGCTAACTAATTCGATACCTAACAAAATTAATAGATTTCAATATGAGATATCCTTTGGTGGCTCATGCAACATCTAAATGATAACTGAATTTTGTAAAGTGTGAAGCTTCAACTTCTTGTGCTATCTCATGTCATGGACAGTTGATTTTGGAAGTTGCAGATCTCTGCTTGCTCTAACAGTGATTTCTGTGGGTCTTCAGTGAAAACTTTTGTAGACTGCATCAACTGTCACATCGCTTACACTAGGGGTGCAGAAAATGTTTAGGGCCCAATATTTCCCCAGAACACGATTTGTTTTGTCGAAAATTTCCCCAAAACTGAAGCATATTTTTATTCTAGTTTAAGCGACTTCTATCTCTCACTAGCTTCCTGTGGTAACAACTGCATCGACAAAAATTTTTGTCTTTTTTCTTTTCTTAAAATACACTGGGGGCAAAAATTACCCCAGTGCCCATACTCCGAACGATAACTGTCATTTAACTCTAATGACAGTTTTAAATTTTGCAATCCATAAAACACACGTTGCTTTTTGCTGTACAGCCGCCATGTCTACTGCATTCATCTGAATCTGTTGCCAAAAGTCCTTGACATCTAGTGCCATCTATCGATTTTTTTTTTTGTACAAAATGAAAACAAAAATCTAGCAATTTTGTAAGTCAGGCATCATTTAAATACCCAACTTGTACTTATAGTTTTTAAAATTTAATTTTGTAAAATGTCCAACATTTCTTCAGCACCCTGTATATGTAATTAAAGCTGTAAAGATCATTTTAGAACACCCTGTATAATATCAGAGACATACCCAAGTCTCATACATATTTTTTTTACAGTGAAAAAAAATGTATTTTCGATCTTTTATGGCTAATTAATAGAAAGTTGAAAATGAAGCGACTCACATGTATCACCATAGAGGGCCCTCCAATTAAGACATCAGGCGGCAGATCCGTGAGTGGGCAGTTTTCTATGCTCATAATTTGAAGGTTGGAGCACAGGGCAAGCTCTGAGGGCAGCTTGTGCAAGTTGGGATTGTCGTTGATGTACAGAGATTCTAGATTCTGAAGCTGGCCTGCAAAATAAGGTTCCGCACACATAAGTGACAGGATGCAGACCTTTCAATGAAGTCATTTTCGTGATAAAATGTACTGCATTGCAGTTTTAATAAATACGCATAGTTAACTGAAATTTATTAAAAATTTTAAGGCTTTTCTTGAAAAAAAAAAAAAAAAAGAGAAGAAAATCTAAAATGTTTCTTTATTCACTGTGCCATACAATTTTATAAACAGTAAACCTATATGTTCAATTTTCAAGTAAAAAAGCATTCTTAAATTGCTTCAAGAAAAATTTTACACTTGTCATATGGATTATGAACCGTTTTAAAAAAATAAATATAAATATTATAAATGAGAAAATTCAAACATATGCTGGCAGAGCCATACAGGAGGCAGACCTTTCACTTCACTTTAATTTCACAGCTATAGATAGCTAGTATCCGGTATTCTGAATCGTATAACAAACCAAAAAACTCTACCTCATGTGGCTTGTATCCCAAAAAACTCATGTATGTTGGGGCACTCCAATTGCTAGGTACCACTGCATGTAAATTTCATAGCAGTGGATACACATTTACAGCAGTTAGGACGCAGACAGACTGAAACACTGAAATCCTACGCTTCTCAACTTGGTTGCAAAATCTTGAGAATGGAGAAAGAGGATTTGCTCGGAAGAGAATATTTATGCAAGTTACCTATGCCCTCTGGTAGCGCATCTATGAAATTTTCTCCCGCACTGAAATGCGTCAGGTTCATGAGTCGGCCCAATTTGCTGGGGAGTCTCTGCAGGCGATTGCTCTGTAAAATTAACTTCTGGAGACTCGTGAGTTTACCTGAAACAGAAAACAAATTACATTGACTCCTCTTTAGCTGAACACTTTTACATGCCTATTTTAACCCTTTACAAGTATATTGCACTGTTGCCAGGCTCGATTGACAATTAGGCATTAAAAATAAAACCTGTTAACATTCACGTTGAATAATAGTAAAATTTGACAGGTTCTTGTAAGACAGAAGATATTGCCAAGCTGGGTTTACTTTTGGAAACTTCTTTTCTGGCACCAAACTAAGCGATAAATCACAAAGCAATTCTTGACATACCGTGGCTGCTTGCGACCCTTTAGGCAATGGCTTAAAAAACAAGTGTTTTTTTCCGATTATATAAAAGATATCATCATAACGTGACCACCCCTAAAGTACTTCCTTTCTGGAAAGAACTATCGAAATCGGAGCAAATATTCAAATTTTATTAGTGTCTCCGTTTGGAAACGCGATTTCGCAGCTACTTCATCCTTGGTGTCGTCGTCATAAACGGCATTTTTGGCAACAAAAATTAAGGTAGGATGTAAATTGAAGGTCTCTAAAAAGGCAAATATTGATAAAAATATGTGGTGTGCTAAAATATAGGATTTTTTTTTACCGGAACTTGCTTCACATTATGCATGCTCTCGTCATCTATCGGCGATTTTTTGAACTAAAACTTTTTGTGTGCAGGTGTGTGTTATTAATAAAGAAACAAAAATCCGATCTCCCCCGCTAAATCTATTCTTATATAAACCGCAATTTTTCGTTTTTTTATTAATTAATCAATTTTTAAAGATTGCTACAACTTTTGACGTGTCCGGTATATATTTTTAGACGTTTTTTTTTAAAGCAACCCTAAATTTTTGGTAGATTCTTGTTTACTTTTAACTCATTTACGTGTTACAGGGCTGCTGTTCAATTATTAGTGCTTTTTGCTGAAACCCGGATGAATTATTGTGAGTCTACAGAAAGAAAGTCGCGCGTGCACACAAAACTTACATATGTCGTCCGGCACCGACTCCAGCTTGTTCTCCTCGAGGTCCAGAACCGTGAGATTCTGCAGGTTGCCGATGGTGTTGGGCAGCTTCTTCAGCAGGTTGTTGCTCAGGATGAGGACCTCCAGCTTCTGCAGGTACTGGATGTCGTCCGGGATCACCGTCAGCTGGTTCGTTCCCAGGTTGAGCTCCACCATGTTGGACCACGACCCGATATCTTTCGGAAGGAAAAATATTAGTTACGATTAACAACCACTGGAGGATCAAGACAGACTAAGTTTACACTGTAGAAAATTCACTTATTTTGCAATTTCAGATGAATTTACAAGAAAAAGGAGTGTCCCCTTCAGGATTCTTTTTTGGATCTGCCGCTGTTAACAACCCGAACGCTAACGATCCATACTTACATTACATAAATTAATGCTTGAAAAATGCTCCAGAATGAATTCCAGATTTTTATTAGCACTTAGAATGCTATTTTTATGTTGAAAAAAAAAAAGCAAAACAAACAACTTAATGGTGTTCCTTTTGGAAAACGCGAGACTTATGGACAGTTTTAAAAACAAACCTATGATGTTAACGGTGTAGTTCGAAAAAATCATGTGATTTTGGTACATAAGTACAAATAAACTAATGATGACAGGCACTTCAAAATTTTGAAACGGTCTCTTTACAAGCTGTACTACATACTGCAATGAACGATCCATCTGCATCAGTTTCAAAACTTTTAGGAAAAAATTCTGAAAAAGCAGCTTATGAAGAACCATCTCGAATTTTTTGGAGACCATGGTGCTATTAGTTTATTTCAATTTGTGTACAAAGACTAAAAACATAGTTTTTTTTTTTTTTGACATACACCCTTAAATCACGAAACAGTTTCTCGACCCACTGGACTAATATCAACTCTAAAGCTGTGTGTCTCATTCAACTTTCAGAAAAAATTCATGAGTACAAAAATAGTTTTTCCCTTTCCGTTATTCCTTTAGAAGTTCATTGTTTGCAGCAACCCATAGTACAATTTTTTAAACTGCCTGATAATATTAATAACGATGAGAGAGAGAAAATGTGACCTAACCAGAAACATGCGAATCTGACATGGAGACATCCATTTTAAATGAATATTTACTGTTCTATACGTAAGTATCGCTGTCTTTTGCTTTACAAAATGAAATACGTGTTTGAAACAGAAATGATTTTGAACGGAAAACGGGTCTTTTGGGGACTAGTTATATAAATGCCATTCCATAGAGCTAATTAAGAGTTTTACTATTAGTAGGACGGCAGACCCGAAAGGGTTAACTATTTAAAATTTGCAGGAGTGTTGATCAAATTTACTCGAAATAGTAGTAAAAGCAAACAAAAAGAAAACAGAGACTGCGTTCTTTTTTAATTTTTTCCCCCCTCTTGTCTCTTTACTTTTGTTTATCCATGCATTTCACTGTTGATGCTGGGAAAGTAGTTTTACAGGCAAATGAAGATCATTTAACATTGAAATTTGGAGGAGTGTTGATGAAATCTACTTGAAAAAGCGGTGGAGGGAAAAAAAGATTGTTCCTTTGTGAATGGTATTTTTATTGCTGTAGTCTTCCTTCTTAATTGTTTATCCTGCACTGTGGATGCTGGGAAAATAATTTTACAGGCAAAAGAAAAGGACTTTTATGAGTATCCAAATATCCATGTTTACATAGGTGGAATATTCGAGGACGTTTGAATTCATTTTCTTTTCTTTTCCCCCCATTATTTTCATTCTGTACTGTAATAGTATGTCCTTTTTTTAAAATTCAATGTTGTACTCTGGATTTCGTTAAAAATTAAAATTTGAAAAGCTGAAATTCTGGTTCACCGCAATCTGCGAAAGTTGGGGGGGGGGGGAGGACTTCATTAGTTCCCTCAGAAAGTGTCCAAGCTATGAAGGAACGTTTGAATCTGTTGTAAAATCAACCAAGTCACAACTTTCGGATTCATCAGGAACGACCAGGCTTCACAGTATGTAGTGCAGTCGAACTCTGTTATAGTGAGAGTCCGGATTTAACGAGGATATTGGTTTACTGAGAGGAATTAAATTGTTGGCTTTTGATGCTAAGTAATTTCTACTGATTAAGTATCTGTTCTTTTAATGACCGATTTACAATTTATCTGCACAGTCAGAAATTTCGAACAGCTCTAAAAACAAACTAATGACGTTAAACACTCGAAAAAGTGAATGTGATGCTTCTTCACCCAATGTACTCTGGACTCATACTAAAAGTCAAGCCATATGTTCCACGCAACTTTCAGAAAAAATTCATGAACACAAAAATGGCCCGAGGAATTAGATGTTTAGGGAAATATTGCGAAATTTCGTATGTTGAGCCTATTTTCTGGGTGTTTCGTAACCACTGTTAGGTTCATTGTTTGTTACAGTCAGTGGCGGATCCAGAAATTTTTTTTGGGAGGGGCTAAATTTTTAAAAAAGCTTATTTCACACAATTAAAATATACTATAAATCAAAATTTTAGTCTAAACCAATGTATTAGGCTGTTGGGAGGGGCTAAGTAATAAAATAGGATCATTTTAGCTATTTAAAGTGTATAATAAAGCAGAATGTTACCCTTGAGCAATCTCTTTTGAGGGGGGCTGAAGCCCCCTAGCCCCTCCCCTGGATCCGCTACTGGTTACAGTTCACAGTATAACTTGCAAAGAGGCATTTCAAAATTTTCAGAGTCGCTAGCACGATTCAATTCTATAAAAAGCTGTTCAAAAGTTGCGTGATTTCCAAACAGAGGCAGCCTTAAAAAGCACATGTTTGTATTTCTTTATTGATTCAACATCTTTACTTCGATGGGCAGGATAATTCACGATTACTGTCTTGCACGCTGTTGCATATTTTTGAAGACGCTTTAACCCAAGGCATGGATGTCTCATTTTCGATCAGTTTCCTTCTCGGCACGATATACCCGATTATTTTGAAAAGCTAAAGAGGATATCTACTTTGTGGACATATTTTTTTTTTTAAGGTTTGGAATAAAGAGCAAATATCATTATTAAAAAAAAAAAAAAAAAAGAGAGAGAAGAAGAAGAAAAAAATCACGAAACTTAAGAACACTTAATTTGAAAAATAAAATTACAGAATTAAAAGAAAGATATATTTTGAAATGGAAAAAGTGAAACTTAAAAAAATAAATTGTCTCACATTTTCGAGTTTGAAATCAACTGTTACCAACAATGCTTTAAAAAAAATGCACAAGTCAGTAACGAATTTTGAGGAAATCCATGCACACATCTGCAGACATTTGAGGCGGTTGGCGAATCCAGAGGTGGGCACGGGCACGTGCCCCTCCAGACGAACTAAGTTTAGACTATGCAAGCTCCACTTATCCTACTATATAGTTACGCTGATTCTGACAATTGTGGGCAACTCATCCAAGATATAAAACTTTTGGCACCATTACTCCAAAAAGATTAAAAAGTTAAGCACACACAAAAAAAAGCAATAACATCTACACCGTTAGCACGATCCACTTGGAATTTTTCATAATCACGCATAAAAATATAGTAAACAATCTGCCCTACTTTAAAAATCTGAAAATCCACCCGTTCCCTCATTTTTAAGTGATTTTTCGCTCTTTAAAGCTCCACTTTATTTCCGAGAGTCCAAAAAGTGAATCATTTGCGTGCCAAAATGACCTGTTCCAAGTGAACATGACGTCATACTGTTGGGATTCCAATTCTTTTAAAACAGTTTTTTCAGATTACACAGTTTATTTATTTATTCACAAATAAATCGTGTGCATGGATATAAAAATGGCTGAATACACAAAACGAAATGATTCGAATGCGAAAAGTTTCCGCGCGTTTCTATAAGAACATGAAATTCGATTTGGGTCTGTAATAAAAATTGAATATGACGTTATTTATTTTAGGTGGACGAAGATTCCATACATTGAGTGCAGACATGTTTTCGCCCAATGGATTTTTCTAGCGTCTGTACATCATTGCTCTACAGTGGACTTCTAGTTTTGTAGATACAAATGCATTTATAAGAAAAGTGACAGCGCCCTCCCAGATTCTTTTCTGGATCCGCCACTATTTTAAGATAATATTAGAGAAGTCGAGCCAAAGTCAAATAGGGACGAACGCGAGGAAAAAAAAAAAGCAAAATAAAGTTATGATGAAAGTCTCGCCCCGCATAACAGTTTAAATAGGCCGAGCGGATAAAACACTGTACATTGCGAAAGGGCTGAAGTGTGCACGTACAGGTCCAGGGTTTCTGGCCTCTCGAGCGGCCGTCGATCTATCAGTCCCCCCCCCCTCACCCTCCAGATGTAAAGTAAATACGAATTAGAACCTCTTAACCCTTGGAAGCGCAACCCTTTCTCAATGCTGAAAATAGGGCAGCCGTTGCCATCGCTCGACTTAACTTTGACGCAGCTGGCTGTGCGGCACAGCCAGTTGCGTCAAAAAAGGGTCTCTAGATCTGTGGCACGCGATGAACGTTTCGATTCCCCCGCCATCTTGCTGGTAGTTAAGTCGAGCGATGGCAACGGCTGTCCTTTTTTCAGCAGATGTCAGTGCTGTTAAAAAGAATCGTGACCATTTTTTGACGGGAAATGACGTGCTAAAATGTAAAGGATTCTCGTGCAGCTATATCACCCCCAACTATTTTTATAGAGATCCAATCTATTCTTCGTGACTGGCAACAGTCAAAACGTCAGAGTTTGGGGTTCCCAGAGCGGGAACACTGCGCGTTAAAGGGTTAAAAAGTCCCCACTTAGGGCAGACAGCCCTCGTATGTAGCTTTCCCTTACCAAAAAACAAGCAGTTGTAAATCTGTTTCTCGTCCAGTCTAACAGTCAAAATCTTTTATAAAAAGCTTCTTGGAGCGTCTATGAAAAGCGTGGAAACACCAAGTTGCTTTTCACGCCACACAGCAAGCTCTGGCAGTGGCATTCAGGTACTCTTAATGCCGAAAAGTTAACTCGGACCACAGAAAGGAAATCTCCTCCCTTACATCTTTGCAAGGATCGAGGCGTGAATAGATTAAGCCTGTGTTCTGTTACGGGGAAAGGGATCATCCACTGCAGAACAATCCCGGTGACTTTAAGAACATCCATTTAATGAGTTTTTTTTCAAATTTTAATTTTAAATAACTGTATTATTAACCCTTTAACGCGCAGTGTTCCCGCTCTGGGAACCCCAAACTCTGACGTTTTGACTGTTGCCAGTCACGAAGAATAGATTGGATATCTATAAGAATAGTTGGGGGTGACCTAACTCCACGAGAATCCTTTACTTTTTAATCACGTCCTTTCCCGTCAAAAAATGGTCACGATTATTTTGAACAGCATTGACATCTGCTGAAAAATGGAAGAATACGAGAACAGCTGGGTAGATGGCCCCATGCTGAAAAAAGGGCAGCCGTTGCCATCGCTCGACTTAACGACCAGCAAGAGGGCGGACGATCGAAACGTTCATCGCGTGCCACAGATCGAGAGACCCCTTTTTTGACGTCAGTTGGGTGTGCCGGCACAGCCAGCTGCCCTCACAAAAGGGTCTCTCGATCTGTGGCACGCGATGAACGTTTCGATCGTCCGCCCTCTTGCTGGTCGTTTAGTCGAACGACGGCAAACGGCTGCCCTTTTTTCAGCACTGAGAAAGGGTTGCGCCTCAAAGGGTTAAACGTTTTCAAAACCCTCAGAGATGATAGAGTTTAACGCGTAGTTAATCCGTTGGCTGCCATCGTTGCAAAGATGGGCCGAATCACGACGAAAAAGCATTGATTATGAAACTCCTTCGAAGAGAAGATCTCATTGGCGCTTACGCATATGTTTAACTTGTTCGCTCTAAATCGTTGTAAAAGTTGTTGGGATCCTCTTCCGTGTCTATCGTTGCTTCCGGTCTCAGATCACTGGATGCTACCCGGGCGCAGAATGCATTTTCTATTTTTGTTTTAATCAAGAAGTTGAAAATCTTTTAAAGAAATAAAGAAAGAATTCCACACTTGTCTCTCCGTACTCACCTAGAGGCAACGAAGTGAGCTGGTTTTCTTTCATGTTGAGCTTCGTTAAGTTCTTGGCCCTCGAAAATATGCCGAAAGGAATTTTGTTGATCATGTTGTGCTCCATGTTGATGGACTGAAACGGAAAAGGTCAACTGACAGGGTGCCTGGACAAATTAGAAAATACATAAAACAAGTCTTTTTTTTAATTTTCCTATAGATCTTATGAACAACGCATGCTTGCTACTTTACTGTATCTTCCATCCGTAATCGTGCCTTGTACCACGGAATCGAGTGTCAAGAAATACCTACGATTACTAGGAAATTTCATTTTGGCAAGACATGAACGGTAAAATTAATTTTTTTTAAATCCAAAAACCCTGAAAATCATTCAAAGCCACATTTGTTGGAAAAAGTTGTTCATTTTTTGTTGAATTTAGAAGGTCGTTTTTTCTAAATTCAACATTTAGAAAAAAGTACTCAATTACTCAATTATTGAGTAATTGAGTACTTAAGTACTCAATTTTAAGATTAAATTTTTTTTTTTTAAATACATTAGAGATAAGCTCAGGCTCTTTTGTTTAAAGCGCGATTATTATCATTATTATTATTATTTTTTGATGTTTCAATTAATTAATGTATTTTTAATTTACCATAGTCTTTATGAAATGATTAAAACTTTGTAAAATAACACAGATAAAAGATACTCATCAATCTGCACCTTTCATGCTTCAAAATAACTTTTATGTGTGTTATTTTTCAAAAAGTTTTAATTATTTTATCTTTTAAACAACAGTTTCTTTTGCGTATTTTTTGTCATCGTCTTGCTGATTTGTCTTCTCTCACCCATCAACCACAACTTTATCTTCCTCTGGATTTCTTAACCTTTTACGTCCTACGGATGACAACTTGCCTTGCGTTTACTTTTAATTCTCATTTTCCCGCCTGCGTAGATGCTGGAACTTTTTGCAGCTGAGGAAGAGCGGATCTTTTGCACCACCAGAAACGATCCTACTGTAATTATTATTTTTTTTTTTGTAAATTTCTTAATTATTTTTAAACGGGTTAGTTGTTAAGTATACACGCTTAAACCCAAAGAGAGAAAAAAATGATACATTGAGGAGCGATCCGGTTGCATCGAAATCTACCGGTATTTCAGGAAAAGTGCTCTTTAAGTAGTCTTTTTTCTGAGAATTCCTCTCCTCGCTTCATCTTTTCTCTGAGAATTCCCCTCCTCGCTTCGTCTTTTTTCAGAGAATTCCCCTCCTCGCTTCGTCTTTTTTCTGAGAATTCCCCTCCTCGCTTATTGTTCGATTCATGCATATTTCGCTCCGCTCTTGTGATTGAAGAAATGCTCCTGAAGGAGAAGCGCACTTTTAAAAACTGCGCCAAAAATCGCTCCGACTGATCGAATTTCGCTCGTTAGGTTTAAGGGTGTACGCTCTAATTAGATATTTTTAAATATTCGACGTGATTGCTCTTTTACATGTGATTTTCCCCCGTATATTTTCAGATTCGAAAGGCTTTACGGATGTTAGCCTTGCGGCCCTGGATTGAAGACGGACGTGAGCAATAAGATAAAAAAAAATACGACTGCCAAGTCTTACATAAATGTTACAGAACTGCGATGGTCCGCCGATGGGATACGATGTGAAATTGTTTCTGGATAGAGTGAGGCTTGTGAGATTCACTAGACTAGACAGAAGGCCTTCCTGAAAGAGAAAGAAAAAAAAATACGTCAGAAAGATGTCTTAACCCTTTGAGGCGCAACCCTTTCACCCCACGACAGCTGGCTGTGCTCGAGCACAGCCAGCTGTCGTCAAAAAAGGGTCTCTCGATCTGTGGCACGCGATGAACGTTTCGATCGTCCGCCCTCTTGCTGGTCGTTAAGTCGAGCGATGGCAACGGCTGCCCTTTTTTCAGCATTGGGCAATCGATCCAGATGTTTTCGCATTCTTCCATTTTCCAGCAGATGCCAGTGCTGTTAAAAAGAATCGTGACCATTTTTTTACGGGAAAGGACGTGCTCAAAAGTAAAGGATTCTTGTAGAGCTACGTCACCCGCAACTATATTTATAGAAATCCAATCTATTCTTCGTGACTGGCAACAGTCAAAACGTCCGAGTTGGGTGATCCCAGAGCGGGAACACTGCGCGTTAAAGGGTTAATACGGCATTGAGCAGATGTACTGGATGGTGGTGCGTATGCATCCCAGGAAGCTAATGCTACATTGGAACTGATCGTAATTGGCATCGCTCGACAAGCAGGAGCTCGTGAGTTCAAGAACTCGTCAGTCGAGCTGGAGCATTCCTGGCACAAAATAAGTTTTCCGCTGACGGTGATCCATACAGAGCCTGATTATGACCAACAGGGGTCCCGGGCATTGGCGAATTTGGGGGCCCCCATCTATGAAATTTGTTTTATTTTTCATAAAATTTTGATGTAAAAAAGAAAATTTCAGAACAACATTTGATTTTGGGGGCCCTGGGCAAAGTCCCGATTTGCCCATGCGATAATAAGGGTCTGGATCCATAAACACATTTCAGGCCATGAGAATGTGAGATAAATCCCTCTCAATAAAGCATTCGAGTATGAGCGAAATTTCCTATTTTACTTTTGAGTTTTTCAAAAACGCTCAAATCAACAGAAGTACGAATAAGATAATTATACATAACCTAATTCATATTCTGTGATACATAATTTTTAATATACGAAACCAACGTTAGGAAATTTAACTCAAATACATTTTTGAGAGGTTAGACTTGGATAGAGGGAAGTCGTTAGCAATTACCGTGGATAAAACTGGAAATGTATTCTTCCGCGCCGAATGGCACACACTGATGAGCCAAGTGGTGCAGGGTGGGACCGATTTGCAGAGTTCGGGGCCCTGGGCAAAAGCTTCATTGGGGGCCCCTTCTTCGAAAACTTTTTCAAAATTTACAAAATTTTAAGCTTAAAAGAACTATTTGGGGGCCCCCTTTTGGTAGGGGGCCCGGGCGCTTGCCCCGAATGCCCTCCCGGAAATCAGGCCCTGGATGCAGGCTCGGACTGGTCAGGTCGGATGGATGGTCGGCAATTGCCGAGGGCCCCCGAATCAAGGGGGCCTCGAGAAGGTTCCTCAATAATGGATATACTACTTTTTAATTAGAGTAATTTGATATATATCAAAGTAATTTGGTTATTTATTTCCCAATAATTTTACGCCTTTGTGCAGTGGCGTAAGCAAGGACCCCGGAGCGCCCGACAACTTTAAAATACTTAGTAAATTCCGGCGTATAAAGCGCACTTTTCATACAAAAAGTAAGGTCGAAATTTAAGGGTGCGCGTTATACGCCGGTTATAAAAGTGATAATTTTAAAAATAAGGAAAAGTTTACCATAAAAAAATGAGATTTCTACACGTACCTGAATGTTGTTTATTTAAAAGAAATGGCATACCTTATGAACTTCAATTTTCATTATCGAACAGCATAAAATGTTCATCATATTCATCTTCCGTTAATATTTTCAGGCACATGATCAGTTTCATCTTCACTATCCCTGTTACTCTGATCCATAAATAAATAATTATCATGCGTTCCATCTAAGATTGTTCGATATACTACATTTTTTAAAGTCTGTGATTGCAAAGTAAAGGGTGCGCGTTATACGAAGGATATACATAAAAATTAAAAAAATGAATTTTTAAATTATAGGTGCGCGTTATACGCCGGCATTTACGGTAAATAAAGTTTTTAGGCGAGCAAGTCCAACTTTGAACTCTAAATTCTCTAGGGGCCCCCTTTCAGTCTGTAGGCGAGGGCCCCCAAAGGAGCCAGTCCGGGCCTGCAATGGGGAATTTTTTTTTTTTTTTAATGTTGGAATTAAAACTAATGGAAGCGCATATTTTGGACCAAACACCAGTTTAGCTGAAGCATAATAGTCATAGGATCGGGCTCCATCCAAGTAATCATACACCCCTTCAAAAAAGTATTCGAGTAAAAGTCTAACTAGTTCCTACATCGTTTTCGTTTATTAAAAATTATTTATCACAAAATATGAATTAGGATATGCATAATTTTAATGTTCCATACTTCTATCGTGTTCTGCGTTTTTCATAAACTAAATCCTTATTCTTAAAAGATAAAACAGGACTTTTCGCTTTTACTCGAATTCTTTTTTCAGAGGGCGTTACATTAACTGTTTGTGAGAGTCCATCGAGATATGTTATAAGCTTTTCATCGCTGTTGTTCCTTGCATACAAGTATATATTTTTTTTATTCCAACGACAGTCATTAACAGTTACAGAATGACAAAGCAGAAGTACAAACGTAGGAGAAAAGAGGAAAGTGACAACCATGGATTAAAAGGGATTCGAACTCGAGACCTCACCGACTTTTTCCGATTCAATTTTCTTCTGTAACAGGGATGAAGTACTTTTCCTGAAAATCCGAGATGTAAAAAGAGCTCCCCGACAGTTATTACACTATTCAGAATTTTAGGAAGACTCATTATAAATATGAAGCAAAACTATGCACGAACTGCTATAAAACAAGGACATTTTACTAAAATAAATTTTGGGAATGACTGCAATATATAAGGACGATCCCCCTCCTGCAATGTCATTTTAGAATTAGTATTCAAATAAATGTCAACTCATTTTAAATTTTCTAACATTTGTTGTATTTTCTTAAACACTGTATTATGTTGAAATAAAAACATTTTTATTAATTGGCCAATTGCATTAGCCAAATTTCTGATCTGTGTGTTGTTACCATAATGCGAGAAATGTGCGACAGTAATTCTGCTGAATGGACATTAGTATTAATCGTTTTTGTTTGTTTTTTTTTTTCCTCTACCAGCATTCAAAAACATTGTAAATTGTATTGGCAACAGTCATTCTTGATTCCGATTGGTCAATCAACTTTCAGAAAAAGTATATATGAAATTGCACCCCGAAGGGCGCGGAGGGTGGGGGATGGTTAATTAACTATCGTAGTGAATCTCTTTCATACAAGTGCATTTTGATTGTCTTTAGAACTTTAACTATCAACCCTATTTTTTTTTAAGAGTGATTTCACACAGACAATGGACAGAATGTAACTATGAAACTGAACAACGCTTAATAGTATTGTATCTTAGTACTTATTTTTTTACAGCTGAAAAAATTGTCTTTTAAATAGTATTGTATCTTGGTACTTATCTTTACACTGAAGCTCTATACATTTTTGTTGATGAGAATCTCTTGAATATTCGTATCCTCGAAGGGCTACCAATATTCAAGAATCTCCTCTTTAAAAGTTACGAGATTGCTTATATCCCTACTTTTGTTGGAACTGAGAATCTCTTGAATATGTGTATTCCTCGTAGGGGTACTAATATTCAAGAAGCTTCTCTTTAAAAGAAATCAGAATGTCTTGAATGTTCGCATCCCTATTTTTGTTGGAACTGAGAGTCTCTTGAATATGCGTATCCTTCGAAGGGCTACCAATATTCAAAAAGCTTCTCTTTACAGGGATGAGAATGTCTTGAATATTTCTATCCCTACAGGGCACCAATTTTCAAGAAAATTCTCTTACAAAGGAATGCAATGCTGCTAAATGTCTGATACATTATTGTTCCATTTCTGAATTCCCCCCCCCCAAAAAAAAATAATAATAATTAAAAAGCAATAATAATCTACTAGTAAAGTAACTAGCAAACTGATCAAGTCAATCAAATAGAAAAAAACAGCTTTGTCACACCAATAACTTTTTTTTATTTATTTATGACAAAGAAATTGTACATTTTGCGTGCAATTTTAGAACTTTCTGCAAATCTCATGAGATAGGTCATATAAACTTATATACAGCTTTGACAGATTCAAATTATTTCAGCGGTACCTAGCACTTACCAGACGGGGAGGGCCCGAAAGATAGAATTTCTGACAAAATAGGGCTTCAACACGATCATTTTGCAAACAAAAATCCAAATTTTCTGAGGGAGCCCCAACCCCCTGTCTCCCCCCCCCGCTTCTAACAGTGTACTTTTTGATGCCAGAAACTCACCACGGGCTCTAATCTGCCATTGTACGTTTAACCCTTCGGAACCACTTAGCGTTTTCACTGTGCCTCTCGAAAAAAAAAAAAAGGGTTCAATGGTTCCCATGCTGAAAAAGTGCAGCCGCTGCCAGCGATCCATTTAACTACCAACAACATGCAGTGCCCTCAAAATCATATCACTGTGTGATCTCGGTCACATTTGCTTCTTTTGCAAAAATATAATCATTAATTGATGTGTATTGTACTATGGGGCTGTTGTACCACTTTTTAATTAACCCCCCCTCCCTCCGCCCTTTAAAAAAAAAAAAAAAACTTCATATCCAATAACTTGTAAGCTCCCTAAAACTTTTTACATAATTTATATATAACAAATAATGTGTTCACCAGATAACTGCAAGTAGCTACAATAAAAGAATATATTATAACTTTTTTTTTTTTTTAATAAGCTGTGTACTTAGGTGTTCATTTACTCATTAATTTACCTTACTCTGATCAGGTTTTGTTCCATGCAAAATAATCTCTCAATCTTCGAGTTGTAATTTCACTGGCTGATTTAGCTGCGTGTGCTGATACAGCTGGCTGCTGTCGGCTGTCTGAATTCGGGAGATCGGATTCACCGATCTGTTCAGGTAGTCATCTCGTTGCCTTTACACTGCACTCAGATTGATAAGGGGTGCTTCATTAACATTCATACACCTTCAAAACTGCTCCACCAGAAAAAAAAAAAAAAGAATTTGAAAAACTCTGATTTATAATATCCTGGATGATGTCGACAGTGCGTTCTTCGGTTTTCAACATCCACCTGAAGATTCCAAAGGTTGGGTAACATACTAACAGGATCCTTTTCATTGGCAACATCATCTGTTTGAAAGCGATCTAAAAAAAAAATGTCTGCAGAATTCTTTTGAGTTATGTCAAATATGTAGTCTTTCTTGGTGCCGACTTCTTTAAAATTGGAACTATTACCATAGAATAAAACAGTCCTATTGCAATGTGGCCTAAGCAATAGGGCGGATGGTTCGGCTTCACTATCAGATAGCTAATGCCGTCTCCTCAGTGGTGGATTTAGCTCTTGAGAGGCCCGAGGCGCAACTCAGTTTTGAGCCCCCCTCCCCCCTCCTAAAAAAATACTTTTCACTATAGTTATACCATTATATTGCGCGTTCTATGCACACGTTTTTTACAGTAATTAATGATTTACTTAATCACTTTGATTAACCAATATTAAATTACAACTGTTTGGTGGCTGTATTTAAAAGGTTGCTAATGTTCCGATTGAAGTAAAAGTATTAAAACGATCTTCTAATTCTTGGGTAGAAAAAAATACACTTTATATTAAATTTACTACTTATGTGTATTTTTAATGCACTCAAACCTTTCTTTGTGCGGTATATGAAAATTTCAGTCAAATTGAAAGATAATTGAGGAAGTTATCAATAATAATAAAATAAAAATTAGTAGGCTTGATCGGCCATTTAGTTTTTTCGATTTTCGACATGTATTTCATCATATTACATGTATTTCATAAGTTTAGATATTGCATCAGCCAATTACATTACGTATGTATTGAATTCTAATCGCTTAATTTAAGTTATTTTTTTTATGCGGTCCCTATTCACCGCATAAAAAATACTTTTTTATTGTGTTGCGTAAACTATTTTTTATAGTTGCTGGTGAAGTTTAGTGCGATTTTTTTAATGCGTTTTCTTTTATTCGGTCCCTATCCACCGCACAAAAACAGGTTTGAGTGTAATCTAGTAATCTATGAATAATAAAATAATATTTGTAGATTATTATATTAAATTTCGCAATCATTAGCTAATAATAACAAGAGACATTTTGAACAGCAGTTGAACATTTTTGAACATTAGTTGGAATTAATTTCATTCTAAAGATTCGGATTTATTTTTTGAAATTTCTGGGAATGGACTAATTGATAAAGTCCAAACAAGGACAAAGAAATCTCATTTTTTGATTCTATATTCTCTTATTGAAAATTGTCTAAAATATAAAAGTTAATTTATGTTTAAAATAAAATTATTTTTAAATGTTTTCATTCCGTTTACATCTAATTTATGTCTACAAACGAGCATTAAAAATAATTTGTATATTTATAGATTAGTACATTAAAAAATATTTTACCTCATGAAACAATAATTTTTTTTACTACTTTTCGCTTTTTATGATTAACACTAAATAAACACCATCATACATCTAAATATAACCGCGCAAATGCAATTTCATATTGGTGTATCTTGATTTTATCGTATCTGGTATTTACCTCTTGTTTCAATCGTGAAAATTTAGTGTACTTAACAGGGACTTTTAAGGGTCAGAACAGGGGAAACTTGATCAGAGACATGATTTAGACCTCACAAAGTTTAGAAGAATTTTTTAGAAGCATTGGGCTTCTGCCCAATGCTTCTTATTAATGTTTAGCATTTTCATCTGCGACTGTAAAAAACATGCCGTGATTATAATAGTTATCATAAATTTTTTTTTTAGTTAAAAACAAAAAAAAAAATTAATTTAGTCATCATTTACCTTTTAAGTTTTTAATTAACTATTGTTATTCCAGCTTAAAATTTGCTTATGAATTTTATCCCGCTTCCTATTATGCGATCGAGCTGAAAATTTGCACGCATAATTCCGGTGACACTGAGTACGGCTTTTCTTAATTTTTCAATACTTTTTTTAACTATCACATATTTATTTCCCCCAAAATTGTGTTATCTCGTACATATCAGCTTGTATCTGCTTGATTATTTGTCGGCAATTTTTTATTATTACTAACTCGGAAAGTTCTTTTAATTCTAAAAACGATAAAGTCGTTATCTCGCTTAAAATTTTAGCTTAAATTTTAAATTTTTAGTGATTTTTCGAAAGGTAAATTATTCCTCTCAATTTCTGCACAACTGACATCCAAACAGCTATGCATTCTAGGTATGGAAAAAACACTCAAAATACTGGTGTTAAACGCTAAAATACATTTAAAAAAAAAAAAACCGCACATAAAAGGACACTTATAACAAGATACGATCGTTTCCACTGAAAATGCAATCAGTCTTCATCAGTCAAAGCTCTTCGTCTCACTGTTTTGTGAGATGAAGTTTTGTGTTATATATATTCTTTTTGAGAACCGAAATTTTGAGGCCCCTTAGATTTGAGAGGCCCGAGGCGCGCGCCTCATGCGCCTATTGGGAAATCCGCCACTGCGTCTCCTTGTATTCATATCTCTATGAGACAAATGAATAGATTTCATTCTTGAAGTGATAAATTCACTTCACTGCTTGAATGCTGACATCGAACAAATTGGCAACTTGTTTAGAAAATTTTGGGGAAAAAATTACCACAAAAACAGTAAAATTAAAAAAAAAAAAAGATAATTGGAAATATTTTCTTTTAAAATAAAAATTTTCCCAACATTTCGGGGCTTTTGAGAGGTTTACGCACGTGCCTCTGACACACACCTGTCAGCGGTGAGGTCTGGGGTTCGAATCCCCTTAACCCATAGTTGCCACTTTCCACATTCCCCATTTTTACTTCTGTAGTGTTATTCTGTGATTGTTTATGAATGTTATTTTAGAATAAAACAAATATTAAAACAGAAATACAGCGGTACAAGAACATCTTCGAGATCGTAGTCAAAAACTCTTAAACAACAGTCTTAATGTTAGTAATAATAGCAATACTGTTTTTATTTTAAACGAATAAATAAAATAATATAATTAATGCTAATCAGCTAATTAAACTATTGTTTTGTTTTCCCGTAATCAAAACGGTAACACAGAGAACTTACTGGTAACTGTGAAATAGCATTACTCTCTACGTTGAATTCTGTCATGTTGATGCAGTTGCTAAGTGACTTGGGTATGGCGGTTAGTTGATTGTATCTGGGAGGAAAAAAGAGTAGCTATTAGATTTCAGGAGTCATCTTCTCCTGCAGGAGAAAATGTGTGTGTGTCATGGATGACACTGACTATCGTGCATATACTCGATGTTCAGGACATCAGAGATAATATAGGCAATAAGAGGGAACATGCTTACTTAAGTCCGAGCCTAGATAATGAACCCAGTCCACCGATGGTGTCTGGTATGTCTATTAGTTCATTGTGCTGGAGATCCAGGGTGGAGAGTTGAACGCATTCCCCTATTTCTAGAAACGAAGCAGAAATAGTACATGTGTCACTGACTGAATGGTCACATAAGGCATTTCATTGAGTGCAATCTATGACCGCTATTCTTAAGGCCTTATTACACGAACAAAATTTCGAGCAATTTGGTTGCCGCAACCAGTTGCGGAAACTAGTTCCGGCAAGTTGATGAGCATGCAAGGTTGCCATAATAAACAAACTCGGCTGTGCTCACAAACACTTTTAAATATTTAGGATCTCGTTGGTTCCATAAATGAGGAATTTCACTATTGCTTTCAGTCTGATCTATTTCCATATCACTATTCCATTTAAGAGATTTTTTATTCGCTCATCACTACGATCGGTATCGCCGAGTCTTCCGCCATCTTGTGATGTAAACATAGGAAGCACTACGATTGGTTGGCATTTCAGCAACCAGCAATATTTTCGCCTCTGAACGAAAAAGTTGTAGTTGACCGTTCCCTAGGTAATCTAACGGAGGGAAATTTCCAGGAAAGAAGTTCCCGCAACCAAATTACTCGAAATTCGGTTGCTACCAACCTTATTTTTCGTGTAAAAAGACCTTTAGCCATCTAGTGGCTAAACGAGATGTACAGTCGAACCTATCCATCTCGAATCTTTTTAGAGTGATGTGCCATCCGAACAGTTTCTATAATCGATTACTACTGTTCGAGTAGAATCAATAATTGATTCGATAATTCGCGCTTTTCTCTATTCGATTAGCATTCACGATTTCTAGTCGAGATTCTGAATGCCATGTTCTATTCGAGTGCTGAGCGTTCGAATGGAGTTTTCAAAATCAGTTATCTCGATTGCATTTGATAATCATTTCATTCTCAACTATCTCGAATGCATTTAATAATCGATTGATTCGAATAGCTTCATTCATTCCTGCCGAAATAAAAAGTAAATTTTATTTCGAAAACCTCTGTATCTCGAAATCTGGAAAATTCCTTATATTTTACTATTCGACGTATTTTACAGAGTTTATCTCGAACTATTTCCTTCGAAACCGTTGTATCTCAAATTTCGAATAGTGTAAATTACCAAAAATCGATGTCCAAAGACTAGAAGTTGCGTAATGTCGTACCTAAAGAAGACAATCGTAAATCTCTTAAGACAGTTCCACCTGAAGCACGATCGTCGTCACAAGACTAAAGAGCAGCTTTAAAAACAAACACATGATGTTAAAACAAACGAAAAAAGTTAATAATGCTTCTTCATTCACTGCACTATGCGCAGTGAATGCTATGTCTCTTTCAGCATGCAACTTTTAGAATGTCGATCTAACGGTTTAGAGTTCGGGTTGGTTTTCTCCTGATGTAACGTGAATACGCATTATAGAACCCCTTAAAAAGTCCCTTGACCAAGGCACACCCCCTTAGGCAGATGCCCCTTGTGTAGACTTGCCATAGCACAAAAAATAAAGCAAACTTTCAGAAAAAATTCATCCCCACAGAAAGGGGTCGAAGAGTGACGTGTTTAGAAAAATATTGCCAAATTCCGTATGATGAGCATTTTTTTTCCCCCCCGAGTGTTTCGTAACTCCTGCACGTTCATTGTTTGTAATAGTTCACTGTACAACTTGTAAAGAGACATTCTCAATTTTTCCGAGTCTCTAGCGCAATTGAGTTCTTTAAAAAAAACTCTTCAAAATTTGCAGGATTTCCTAAAAGAACAAGGCCGAACAACTTTTCTTAAATGTCTGGATAATGTTTTGCCCACGAGGGATTTGCAGCTCTTGTTAACCTAACAAAGACGTCAAAAGTCATCGATTGGAAGACTATTTTTATTTTTAAACGTACTGTCGACTGCGTCTAGCGTGGAAAATTGGCAAGCTGCCAGTAAATCGGAGCCATCGTGATTTTACCGGGCCTGCACGCTTAAATCTATTGATTAAAACTAACACTCCTTTATTGATTAAATTGCTTATCGGCTGATTTAAATCCTTTTACGCTAAAAAATACTCATTAAAGACAATAATTTGTTATCTCCTCAATGCTCAGGATTAGCTAGATTCTATTATACTCCATTTTTCACTAAAATCTTGTGTATTTGAGAATTCTGTCTCTCCCCCACGAAAGATGCGTAGTAAGATATCGTATTACTATCACGTGACCAACCCTCTTCAACGGAAAACGGTACATAAACATAGTCACCACAGACAACACAACGTGGGAAGCGGGAATTCGGCGAGCATCGAAGAGCAAACATGTCGTTATCAAAATATGAATTAAAAGAGTTTCTGAAGAGGATACCCGATGACACTTAGAATGGTGATAATTTTATTTTATATCCGAATGCCAAATGCATCTTTTTCATATTCAGAGTTGTGAAATAAATTCAACCTAAATGTGGAGAGGATGCTTTCGGTAAAAATTTTGTTTTAATGGACATAGTTTCTTACGATTGGATTATAAAAATCTCGTCGCTCTTGTAAAACAAATTGAAGTTATGATATCTTCAGTCAAGTGAGTAAGTACTATTTCACCTTTTTCATGTCAATAAATTGGGTTGCTGCTTTCATTAAATCTCACAGCTGGTTTAACCATGATTGCATTTCTGTATTCTGACTGTACTGTGAATTCGTTTATAACGAGAGACTATAGTGAAATTATATTATATTTATTAAAAAAATACTTTTTTATAGTGTATTAAGATATATGTAATGTATTTGCCTTGATTTAAAATTTATTTTCTCGGGCTTATAATCATAGATTACAGCTCTGATAATACAAAATGAAGAAAACGAATAATTCAATATATTAATCAAAAACAGCAAATTTTCATAAGACACCCTTTTTCTAGCTTAAAATAATAATCTTAATTGAGTGCAGATATATTAATTAAAAAAGGGCTGATTTTGTAAAAACGCTCATTCTATAGCTTAAATAATAATCATAATTGAGTACAGTTATATTAATCAAAAACGGACAGACATTTTTGATTATTATTTAGCCTAAATGGAGCTGTTCTATAATGCTCAAAAATTGAGAATTTTTCGCTCGACTGATTTTTGTCGATTAGTGGAGCAAATTTTACTCAATCGGGAGAATGGCTGTTAGAAGTTAATAATTGAGTAAAAATATACTCCGTTTGATTATTATTTTACTCAATAGATTTAAGCGTGTGCGTGAGAACTCCGATGAGTCATCCAAAGAGGCCTACGGCTGCTCACTTATTGGTTCCAGACACGGCCGAATCTAACCAATGAGAAACGTCAGTAGGCCTCTTTCGGGGTGCACAAGCAGGCCCGGTAGAATCACGATAGCCGCGGGTGAATCCTAATGAACAGGTTGAGGAGGTGAAAAAGCGAGCGGAGTGAATGCACATCTTTCGTCTTGTTCATAGAATTCTTAGTTCAATCGATTTGATAATATCCATCTGAATTTTGTGGTTGCATTTGTAAACATAGTATTCCTAAAGAATAAAATAGCTGGAACATCTAAGAATAAATCATTTCGAAGTCATTCGGCAAGCGCACATCTGACTGCCACCCCCCAACAACTAATGGACGTGCCCGTTTCCGCCTCTAAACCGGATGTTTACGCTTTTATCTAATCGGTAGTCAAACAATGTTACGGATTTACGAATAATCAATCGAATCGTATTTCAGTACTTTTCAGTAACGAAAAGCAATGATAACACTTTCTGACTGACAGCATTTCAAACCTCTATAACTTTGAAACTTCTTTATTCTTTTTTTTTTTCCTTTTACAAATGAAATTGATTCGAGATAGATAGGGATCGACTTTACATGCAAAATAGGGACATGCAGTGGCACCTTCAAGTATACGAGTTTAATTCCCATTTCCTGGGAGATATCTCGTATTGTCAAAATGTTCTCGTAATTGAAACCATTTTTATTTCCCACTGAAAATGCTTTTAAATTACACCAGGAACAAATAAATCCTTCAAGTTTTCATGTAACAGTGTGTTTATTATAAACTCGTACTTTATAGTCACGAATATACATTAAATTCTGTTATACATAACTCGAACGTACCGTTGGCACGTTCGGATCAGTTTTTCGTCAGTTTTTCTTTCACTTCACTATTGTTTAATAATTTTAAGGGTGTTCCTTTAGAAAATGCCACTCGCGTCACAAGACTTTTGAACAGCTTAAAAAAAAAAAAAAAAAAACTAATGACGTTAAACATCCCCAAAAAATTAATAATGCTTCTTCACTCACTGCACTGTAAACTAACAGTATGCAGTCAACCTATATATGTTACGCAACTTTCAGAAGAAAAAAATAAAAAATCATAAAATGTGTCGAAATCATAAGCGTGTAACTTACTAAGAGCAAGAGGGGTCAATTTGTCCCCTAAAATTCAAGTCAATTCAGATATCACTTATTTGAAAATAGTATTTACAATAGGTGCAGTGAGTGAAGATTAAACATTTTCTCCTCGCCCTATCCTTTATACAGGGTGAATCTAAACTCTTGGGCAAAATTTTAAGAGGTGATAGGGCACATAATAAGGGATCAGAATCATATCGCAATGTGGGGTCGGCAACGTCGTCTTCGTGTAGCTGTTAACCCTTTAAGGCGCAGTGATCCCGCTCTGGGAACACCCAACTCTAACGTTTTGACTGTTGCCAGTCACGAAGAATAGATTAAATTTCTATAAAAAATAGTTGCGGGTGACATAGCTCCACGAGAATCCTTTACGTTTTAGCACGTCATTTCCCGTAAAAGAATGGTGACGATTATTTTTAACAGCACTGACATCTGCTGAAAAATGGAAGAACGCGAGAACAGCTGAATACATTGCCCAATGCTGGAAAAAGGGCAGCCGTTGCCATCGCTCGACTTAACTACCAGCAAGATGGGTTAAGTTAAGTTAAGTCGAGCGATGGCAACGGCTGCCCTTTTTCCAGCATTGGGAAAGGGTTGCGCCTCAAAGGGTTAATAATCACTTCGGAAAAAAAGTGCCGAAACAACAGTACACTTTCCGACCATCGTTTCGTATGAAACTAATGTATTTTTCTCCGAAAACAGAAGACTAAAAATGGATAGTTTAAAAGTTCTATTTTATTTCATGGATGAAATTTTTGGAGATGAGCCTATTGATTATGAAACTTGAAATTAGACGGACACTTCAATGCTTTTCCCAAAGTGGTTATTACCGGGCATGGGCACCCATAAGGGGAGGGGGGGTCAAGGTAGGACACTTGTCCCCCTTAGAGTTTAAGGTTAATGTCTCATGATGTAAACAAATGACAAAACTAGAACTTTGTTAAAAGTTTGAAATTTGTCCCCCCCCCCTAGAAATTTTTTTTTAAGTTCCCCCCACCCCACCCCTAGAAAAATTCCCATGGGCGACCATGTTACCGGGTAAGTTAAAACTGCGTTTTTGACCCCAGATTGCTATGTGATTATACGATTCCTTATTGTGTGCCCTATCACCCCTTAAAGTTTTGCCCAAGAGTTTTAGATTCGCCCTGTATGATCCAGTGAGGACCGAATTAATCTAGTCGTAAGCTAACAGTCGAAACATTAAATCCAAAGTCGAAAAACTTTTTTTGTTTCTGAGACAGTCTTCGTATTTCTTTTTATCTAAACATAAAGAAGGACGAAGTAACAATGTATGATAAATCGTAACGGAGACCATTACAATAATGTAACACACACACAGACACACACACACGCCTAGCCTATAGTGCAACCATCCAGATTTTCATTGGTTTATATTTCAGGAGAAAGAAAATTTATTTTATTTACACGCGAAGCTCCATTGAGCAGCATCCCTCGAACCTATATATATATATGGGCCAGTTGCGTTCGGGAGTTCGACCCGCCTATGAAACCAGGCCTTAACTTATTCTTATTCATCATGGAGAGAGGCCTTACGTCAAACGACGCTTAAAAGTAATTTAGAAAAGGAAGCAGATCTCCATTTCGGTTCGTTAGTTAAGAGAGGTACTATGTAATTTCTCACCTGTCGGCAAATGCTTGAGATGGTTGTTGGAGGCATCGAAAGTGACTAAGTTGCGCAGCTTTCCAATACCCCTGGGAAGCTCGCGTATTTTGTTCTCCCTTAAGCTCAGCATGGTCAGGTTCTGAAACGACGAAAAGACACTATATATGTGTACACAGATATTATATATATACACACACACACACACAGGGTGTCCCAAATAGGTAGTAACGGGTTTTATTTCTTTATCTATTGGAGAAAAGTGGGCAGTGCCAATTGAAAAAAAAATGTTCATAATAAGGTCGGAAATAAGTGTCAAGAGAAAATTCCTGTCGTCAATTTTTTAAAAGTGACACTTTTTAAATTTGTATATGGCCCCTTAGAAAACAATTCCCAATCAATAAAATGTGCCCCATGCACTCATGAGGTGGAGTACATAATTTGAGAATTATACCTTAAAATGGGTCAGAGCTATGAAGATAAATATAACGCTGACTTAAACCACTTTTCCATGGCTCTCGATGGGAAAAAAAAATCACTTAAAATGACAACATTTCAGGGATCGCACAGAAATTACGAAGGAAAATATATTAGGTTGTAACGAAAATTTCCCGCTACCACAAATATCGCCTGTAAACAGTTCACGTTGGTGTGTTTGCTCCTATTTTGTCAAACAATATTTGTCATTTGAAAGAAAGATACTTGCTTTAGAACACTGTGTTGTTAAAAAATATCGTTATCATTAAGTACAAGGTGTCTGAAATGGAATTATCACGTTACTGGATTAGAACCATCATTTACTTCCAGTTCTGTTATAAAAAGTGCTACAGAATGTCAAAGAATTATGTGTGTAATTTAGATTCTAATGTTGTATCATATGGCACTGTGAAGGTTTGGTACTGAAAGTTAAAAAACAGGGTCTAAGACATTCAAAGAGCAGAGCTATCTGACCAGCCTACTGATGTTGATGAGGGCCACCTTCGAGAACTTGTGGAAGAAGATCAGTATTTAACCACTTGAGAGCTAAGCTAAAGAGTTAGACATTAATGCCATGCCCATTAGCCAGGCTGTGCATCCCATAAACTTCATGTACAAGTTCAATCGCTGGGTGCCGCATGAGCTGACTCAAGCAGATTTGGCGGAGAACTTTCGTTACAACCTGATATTTTCTTTCACTCAAACAATAAACGTTAATATTCAAAAAGCAAATTTTAAAAGTGTCATTTTTTGTAAATGAATGAGAGGAATGTTTTCTTAACGGATTCTTACTTTTAACATTTTTTTAATTGGCACTACTCACTCATCTCTAATATAGATAAAGAATTAAAGCCAGTTACCACCTTTTTGGGACACCCTATAAAGCACTGTTTATACGTCTTTCAAGGGTCCAAATTGAAACGAAGAATAAATGAAAAGGCGCATAAGTGAAACAATACTATTTTGATTATTACACATAATTTGAAATTTTTTTAACACACCAGTAAATTACTTCATAATATTTTCTACACTGGAAACGGTGACAAAATTTTAAAATAAAACATCTATCTCGGAAACGAAAGAAATCATACATTTATATTTACAGTATTAATGTAATAATGCAGTGATTCATGTTCATGCAGACATAGAATTAAAAAAATCTTTCACGAAGTGTGTTCATCTTTAAACTGTGTGATGTACTCAAAGATGTTTCATCTTTGAGAATTTCAGTCTGCATTAAGTTCATGAAATTCGCTTTACTTTTTACACTCTTGAGTTCAAAGTTTTTCAATGCAGTCCACTGATTTTTCTTTAAAGGAAGGTTTTCCGAATTTCAAGAAGTTGAAAAATGACGCATAACCAACATTGTGCGTGTTATAAACAAAGCCTTTTTTGCATTAAAACGAACAGGAATGAATTGGGACTTCACGGAAACGAAACATAAATGTAAAAGTTGTATGAATGGGAAACGCATAAACGGTACTTTACAGTACACAGGTGTTTTTTTTTAACCTTTTTTGGTTGACGGCACACTGAAAATATCTAGCATTATTTGCGACACACCCGAATATAAAAATTACAAAAGGTGTATTATAGAAAAAATTGATAAATATAAATAACTATAAAAAATATGTTTATTTACAAATATATAAATTATCATTTTTTTTCTTTATAGTAATATCAGACACAACTCTTAGTTACTAACAATAATGGTGATGTATGGGCGTAGTTAACTGTATACCTATTTAAATATTATCCCTACTAGCAATTTTGCTCGGGCCGTCATCGGCTGGCTGCGTGGCCAGTGGTAGCCCGAGCAAAATTGCTAGTAGGGATATACCTAATGTATCATGCAATTATATTTATTACTTTTATTAATTACTAGCTGAAGTACCCGTCCTTGACGGGTTAGTGAATGCAAATTTCCAAAAAGTAAGAACTTTCGTCAGCATTGTAGGAGTACACAGAATGGATGTGGTATGTTGCCAAAGTAAAGAAAGCGAAGTTATAATTTTTATCTACTGTTAAACTATTACATGTTAGAGAGTCACTAAGTAATATCATTTCATTCGCTTTAGTCGTAATTATGGGATGCGCGAACGAATTTACGCATATTGAAATAATTTTCGCAAAATCTCAAAATCTAATCAACATTTTTGAAAAATTTGAACCCTAGAATTAAAGTTGAGTGACAACCTATCATGTCACCCAATTTCGTTTCATTCCCTGCAGTCTTTATTTCGTGATGCTGGAACAAAATTTCAGCATTTTAAAACGATTTTCGCAAAATCTCAAAATGTAATCAAAATATTTTAAAATTTTAACGCCTATAAATTAAGATTAGCAACTACCTATCCTATCACTAAATTTCGTATCATTCGTATTAGTCGTTATTACGTGATGTTTGAAGAAATATAAACGTATTTTGAGAGAATTTTCACAAAATCTCAAAATCTAATAAAAATGTTTAAAAAATTGGACACCTGTAAATTATGTAGAGCAACCATCTATCATGTGACCAAATTTCATATCATTCGCTTTAGTCGCCATTACGTAATGCGGGAACAAAGATTCACTCAGTTTTAAACGATTTTCGCAAAATCTCGAAATCTGATCGATTTTTTTTAATTAGATGCTAATAGTTTAAAGTGAGTGACCACCTATCATTTCATCAAATATCATTTTTTCACCTTTGCAGTTATTACGTCATGTGCGAACACAAATTTACGCAGTTTGAAATGATCGAAATTTTGTCGCAAAGTGATGCCTTCAGACACAATCTCACGTAGTCAATTTGCTAAGATTTTGTTTGATTTTTTAAAATTCGACGCCTATGTTTTAAGTTGAGTGACCACCTATCATGACACCCAATTTCATATCATTCGCTTCAGTCGTTTTTACGTGATGCTTAAACATAAAAAGCGTCACGGACAGAACGACAGACAGACAAACTTTTTTTTGAGGGTCGCATCGGATTCCCGGGTGCTTGAAACGGATAGAAATCGCAAAATTTTTGAATTCCAAGAAATGTACAGACAAAAGTCTAATTTTATTTATATAGATTTACCTTTTCTCTATTATTTAACTTACGATAAATCTGGCAACGGGTCATTATTCCTGTTCTATTGCCAACAGTCTGAACATTCTTCACTCTGTCTTCTTGTCATGCTATCTGGTTTTGAAAATTATTCAGTGACTTACAATCCGAAGTATGTTTCCATTAAAATTACGTACGCGAAATTCGGACTTCGAGAAACCGTCATGATAGGCGGAATGACGTAAGAACCGGGTGTATCTGGATAACAAAGGTGCGACTGCCGCTTCTATGTTTCGTATTTCAGTTTCTTCTGATGAACGGACTAACCACTGAACTGAGCAAACATATAAAAAAGAAATGTCCTACCAGACTTCGTTGAGCTGCTTTCGTTATAGTGGGATGCAACGGAGGAAAAAGGTTGGGAACCGCAGAACCTAAACTAGCACATTTCAGTGGTACTCATATAGAGGCTTACCTTTAGATTTGCGATTTCTTCACCCACTTCCCTAATTCGGTTAAATCTCAGGTAAAGCGTGGTCAGCGAACTCAGCTGATAGACGACATCAGGAATCTATACAAAGAAAAAAAACTCGTTAGTTGTGTTAACCCTTTAACGCGCAGTGTTCCCGCTCTGGGAACACCTAACTCTGACGTTTTGACTGTTGCCATTCACGAAGAATAGATTGGATTTCTATAAAAACAGTTGCGGGTGACAGAACCAACATTTGTGCGTGTTATAAACAAAGCCTTTTTTGCATTAAAACGAATAGGAATGAATTGGGACTTCACGGAAACGGCTCCACGAGAATCCTTGACTTTTGAGCACGTCATTTCCCGTCAAAAAATGGTCACGATTCTTTTTAACAGCACTGACATCCGATAAAAAATGGAAGAATGCGAGAACAGCTGGAAAGATTGCCCAATGCTGAAAAAAGAGTAGCCGTTGCCATCGCTCGACTTAACTACCATAAAGATGGCGGACGATCGAAACGTTCATCGCGTGCCCAAAGATCACCTTAAAGGATATACTCTACCAGTGGGAGGGAGGGAGCTAATGAACTGAGCCAGTGGCGGATCTAGAAATTTTTTTTGGGAGGGGGCTAAATTTTAAAAAGAAGCTTATTTCACCCAATTAAAATGTACTATAAATCAAAATTTTAGTCTAAACCAATGTCCATGCTTTTAGGAGGGGCTAAGTTATAAAATAGGATCATTTTAGTTATTTAAAGTGTGTATAATAAAGCAGAATGTTACCCTTTAGCAATGCCTTTTGGGGGCGGCTGAAGCCCCCTAGCCCCTCCTCTGGATCCGCTACTGAACTGAGCCTCCCCTCCTTGAAATGATCAAATAAAAGTGTATATTTCTTAAACTTGTAAACGTGTACTTAAAAGCACAGAGAGTGTTCAATGAATTAGCGATTAATGAACGCTGTTGAACAGCTTGGTGCCGTGCCTTAAACGGTTCAAATTAAGTTAGGTTATTTATCTAACCTATACTGTGTATGCATTCAACTATCAAACCTTTTTAAAGGGGGTGGTAAAGGATGGATTTAGTTGCAATCAACAGGGAAAAAAAAAAAAAAACACGATAATTTTATTTTCAGCTATCCCCAAGAAATTTACACAGTTTCTTGGGGGATAATACACACTACCTCCCCCCTCCCAAATACCCGGGGGAGGGATTCCATTTTTGTCCTTAAAATAAATATAGATCATCATATTCTATTTTTATAATATACTGAAATCAGAATTGCACGTTGCTCAAAATCAAATTCCATCAACTTGACGTCACTATCACTTGCGATACCTGATTTTGTCACTCAATGCATTCACTTTTTTTTACCCTCGAATATAAGACGGAGCTGAAAAATTTCGAAAAATCGCTTAGAAATTAGGAAGCGAGTGGATTTTCAGATTTTTAGAGTAGCGCAGATTACGTTGAATATTTTTGTACATAATTACGAAACATTTCAAGCCGATCGAACCAACGGTATGGACCGTGTGGCTGACGATAAAGACAGGCTGCGGTGCTGACATTGGGCCACACCCCCTTTTGCCCTCGAAGAGTCATGTGACTTAGAAGGCGTGGCCATCCTGGTCCGAGATAGCCACAGAAAGATGGCCACACCCCCTATGCCACATGGCTCTTGGAGGACAAAAAGGGTATGACCAAATATCAGCACCGCAGCCTGTCTTTATCGTCAGCTACGGTGTGGATTTTATGACGTTTTTAGACCATTAATTTTTAAATTTTTTGAATCAGAGATCAGCCTAACTTGTTGTATCTAACAGTGTTTGTATGACACGTGTCTCACCTCGTTGAGCTTGTTGTGCCTGAGGTCCAGCACCCTGAGCTGCTTGAGTTGGGCCAGCGTGTCCGGCAGGCTGGTCAGGGAGTTCTCGCTCAGGGCCAAGGTCTTGAGGTTGACCAAGCAGCCGATCTCCGGGGGAAGGGTGGCCAGCTTGTTACCGTACAGGTAGAACTCGGACAGATGGGTCAGCTCCTTCACGGACACTGGCAGTTGGGTGATCTGTGCGAGACGAGAGAAACGATGTCAGTGAGAAAAAAAGGAAAAATAATCACTGCTTAGTGATCGATATGTAATCTCGATTAGCAACTGGAAGATTTCGGTCAGTCAAGTAGAGCGTTGATGATCCGGACGTCGAAAATCCGGACCGTAGATAATCCGTATTCATCCACAAATTGAACTTATTGCTCTAGGTATTCGAAAGAAAAATCGTATCATGTTTCATGTGCTGTACACACTGACATAAACGAAAAAACTGTCTGTTATGGAACTTTCAGTAACAAAAAAATAAAAATAAAATAAAATAAAATAAAATAAAATAAATAAAATAAAATAAAAATAAAATTATAAATAAACATGGAATTGCACAACAAAATTTTTCAAAAAGTGAAAGAGTTTTGTAATTTAATTTTTTTTTTTTTTACTTTTTTTTCTGAAAATTTCATAGCTGATAAATGTTTATCGTTTATTAGAGCTGCGGTTTATAA